>CAMPDV010000104.1:0-600000 GCA_946699065.1 Loxodes magnus
GTAGAAAAAAGTTTTGTAATTTTTAAATGTAAAAAAAAGCATAGTTTTTGACTATGTTTTGAAGCTGAGTAAGAGTAATTTTAATACAGAGTGAGCTAACAAAGTAAGAAAAAAAGTTTTGTAATTTTAAAGTAAAAAAAAGCATAGTTTTTGATATGTTTTGAAGTGAGAAAGAGTTATTTTTAATACCAGAGTGAGCTAACAAAGTAAGAAAAAAAGTTTTGTAATTTTTAAAGTAAAAAAAAAGCATAGTTTTTTGATATGTTTTTGAAGTGAGAAAGAGTAATTTTAATACCAGAGTGAGTTAACAAAGTAAGAAAAAAAGTTTTGTAATTTTTAAAGTAAAAAAAAAGCATAGTTTTTGATATGTTTTGAAGTGAGAAAGAGTAATTTTAATACCAGAGTGAGTTAACAAAGTAAGAAAAAAAGTTTTGTAATTTTTAAAGTAAAAAAAAGCATAGTTTTTGATATGTTTTGAAGTGAGAAAGAGTAATTTTAATACCAGAGTGAGTTAACAAAGTAAGAAAAAAAGTTTTGTAATTTTTAAAGTAAAAAAAAGCATAGTTTTTGATATGTTTTGAAGTGAGAAAGAGTAATTTTAATACCAGAGTGAGTTAACAAAGTAAGAAAAAAAGTTTTGTAATTTTTAAAGTAAAAAAAAGCATAGTTTTTGATATGTTTTGAAGTGAGAAAGAGTAATTTTAATACCAGAGTGAGTTAACAAAGTAAGAAAAAAAGTTTTGTAATTTTTAAAGTAAAAAAAAAGCATAGTTTTTGATATGTTTTGAAGTGAGAAAGAGTAATTTTAATACCAGAGTGAGTTAACAAAGTAAGAAAAAAAGTTTTGTAATTTTTAAAGTAAAAAAAAAGCATAGTTTTTGATATGTTTTGAAGTGAGAAAGAGTAATTTTAATACCAGAGTGAGTTAACAAAGTAAGAAAAAAAGTTTTGTAATTTTTAAAGTAAAAAAAAGCATAGTTTTTGATATGTTTTGAAGTGAGAAAGAGTAATTTTAATACCAGAGTGAGTTAACAAAGTAAGAAAAAAAGTTTTGTAATTTTTAAAGTAAAAAAAAGCATAGTTTTTGATATGTTTTGAAGTGAGAAAGAGTAATTTTAATACCAGAGTGAGTTAACAAAGTAAGAAAAAAAGTTTTGTAATTTTTAAAGTAAAAAAAAGCATAGTTTTTGATATGTTTTGAAGTGAGAAAGAGTAATTTTAATACCAGAGTGAGTTAACAAAGTAAGAAAAAAAGTTTTGTAATTTTTAAAGTAAAAAAAAGCATAGTTTTTGATATGTTTTGAAGTGAGAAAGAGTAATTTTAATACCAGAGTGAGTTAACAAAGTAAGAAAAAAAGTTTTGTAATTTTTAAAGTAAAAAAAAGCATAGTTTTTGATATGTTTTGAAGTGAGAAAGAGTAATTTTAATACCAGAGTGAGTTAACAAAGTAAGAAAAAAAGTTTTGTAATTTTTAAAGTAAAAAAAAGCATAGTTTTTGATATGTTTTGAAGTGAGAAAGAGTAATTTTAATACCAGAGTGAGTTAACAAAGTAAGAAAAAAAGTTTTGTAATTTTTAAAGTAAAAAAAGCATAGTTTTTGATATGTTTTGAAGTGAGAAAGAGTAATTTTAATACCAGAGTGAGTTAACAAAGTAAGAAAAAAAGTTTTGTAATTTTTAAAGTAAAAAAAAGCATAGTTTTTGATATGTTTTGAAGTGAGAAAGAGTAATTTTAATACCAGAGTGAGTTAACAAAGTAAGAAAAAAAGTTTTGTAATTTTTAAAGTAAAAAAAAAGCATAGTTTTTGATATGTTTTGAAGTGAGAAAGAGTAATTTTAATACCAGAGTGAGTTAACAAAGTAAGAAAAAAAGTTTTGTAATTTTTAAAGTAAAAAAAAGCATAGTTTTTTGATATGTTTTGAAGTGAGAAAGAGTAATTTTAATACCAGAGTGAGTTAACAAAGTAAGAAAAAAAGTTTTGTAATTTTTAAAGTAAAAAAAAAGCATAGTTTTTGATATGTTTTGAAGTGAGAAAGAGTAATTTTAATACCAGAGTGAGTTAACAAAGTAAGAAAAAAAGTTTTGTAATTTTTAAAGTAAAAAAAAGCATAGTTTTTGATATGTTTTGAAGTGAGAAAGAGTAATTTTAATACCAGAGTGAGTTAACAAAGTAAGAAAAAAAGTTTTGTAATTTTTAAAGTAAAAAAAAGCATAGTTTTTGATATGTTTTGAAGTGAGAAAGAGTAATTTTAATACCAGAGTGAGTTAACAAAGTAAGAAAAAAAGTTTTGTAATTTTTAAAGTAAAAAAAAGCATAGTTTTTGATATGTTTTGAAGTGAGAAAGAGTAATTTTAATACCAGAGTGAGTTAACAAAGTAAGAAAAAAAGTTTTGTAATTTTTAAAGTAAAAAAAAGCATAGTTTTTGATATGTTTTGAAGTGAGAAAGAGTAATTTTAATACCAGAGTGAGTTAACAAAGTAAGAAAAAAAGTTTTGTAATTTTTAAAGTAAAAAAAAGCATAGTTTTTGATATGTTTTGAAGTGAGAAAGAGTAATTTTAATACCAGAGTGAGTTAACAAAGTAAGAAAAAAAGTTTTGTAATTTTTAAAGTAAAAAAAAGCATAGTTTTTGATATGTTTTGAAGTGAGAAAGAGTAATTTTAATACCAGAGTGAGTTAACAAAGTAAGAAAAAAAGTTTTGTAATTTTTAAAGTAAAAAAAAGCATAGTTTTTGATATGTTTTGAAGTGAGAAAGAGTAATTTTAATACCAGAGTGAGTTAACAAAGTAAGAAAAAAAGTTTTGTAATTTTTAAAGTAAAAAAAAGCATAGTTTTTGATATGTTTTGAAGTGAGAAAGAGTAATTTTAATACCAGAGTGAGTTAACAAAGTAAGAAAAAAAGTTTTGTAATTTTTAAAGTAAAAAAAAGCATAGTTTTTGATATGTTTTGAAGTGAGAAAGAGTAATTTTAATACCAGAGTGAGTTAACAAAGTAAGAAAAAAAGTTTTGTAATTTTTAAAGTAAAAAAAAGCATAGTTTTTTGATATGTTTTGAAGTGAGAAAGAGTAATTTTAATACCAGAGTGAGT
Organism: Loxodes magnus; assembly: GCA_946699065.1. Taxonomy (NCBI): domain Eukaryota; phylum Ciliophora; class Karyorelictea; order Loxodida; family Loxodidae; genus Loxodes; species Loxodes magnus. Next base: position 3,093 of record CAMPDV010000104.1, read on the forward strand.
TAACAAAGTAAGAAAAAAAGTTTTGTAATTTTTAAAGTAAAAAAAAGCATAGTTTTTGATATGTTTTGAAGTGAGAAAGAGTAATTTTAATACCAGAGTGAGTTAACAAAGTAAGAAAAAAAGTTTTGTAATTTTTAAAGTAAAAAAAAGCATAGTTTTTGATATGTTTTGAAGTGAGAAAGAGTAATTTTAATACCAGAGTGAGTTAACAAAGTAAGAAAAAAAGTTTTGTAATTTTTAAAGTAAAAAAAAGCATAGTTTTTGATATGTTTTGAAGTGAGAAAGAGTAATTTTAATACCAGAGTGAGTTAACAAAGTAAGAAAAAAAGTTTTGTAATTTTTAAAGTAAAAAAAAGCATAGTTTTTGATATGTTTTGAAGTGAGAAAGAGTAATTTTAATACCAGAGTGAGTTAACAAAGTAAGAAAAAAAGTTTTGTAATTTTTAAAGTAAAAAAAAGCATAGTTTTTGATATGTTTTGAAGTGAGAAAGAGTAATTTTAATACCAGAGTGAGTTAACAAAGTAAGAAAAAAAGTTTTGTAATTTTTAAAGTAAAAAAAAGCATAGTTTTTGATATGTTTTGAAGTGAGAAAGAGTAATTTTAATACCAGAGTGAGTTAACAAAGTAAGAAAAAAAGTTTTGTAATTTTTAAAGTAAAAAAAAAGCATAGTTTTTGATATGTTTTGAAGTGAGAAAGAGTAATTTTAATACCAGAGTGAGTTAACAAAGTAAGAAAAAAAGTTTTGTAATTTTTAAAGTAAAAAAAAGCATAGTTTTTGATATGTTTTGAAGTGAGAAAGAGTAATTTTAATACCAGAGTGAGTTAACAAAGTAAGAAAAAAAGTTTTGTAATTTTTAAAGTAAAAAAAAGCATAGTTTTTGATATGTTTTGAAGTGAGAAAGAGTAATTTTAATACCAGAGTGAGTTAACAAAGTAAGAAAAAAAGTTTTGTAATTTTTAAAGTAAAAAAAAGCATAGTTTTTGATATGTTTTGAAGTGAGAAAGAGTAATTTTAATACCAGAGTGAGTTAACAAAGTAAGAAAAAAAGTTTTGTAATTTTTAAAGTAAAAAAAAGCATAGTTTTTGATATGTTTTGAAGTGAGAAAGAGTAATTTTAATACCAGAGTGAGTTAACAAAGTAAGAAAAAAAGTTTTGTAATTTTTAAAGTAAAAAAAAGCATAGTTTTTGATATGTTTTGAAGTGAGAAAGAGTAATTTTAATACCAGAGTGAGTTAACAAAGTAAGAAAAAAAGTTTTGTAATTTTTAAAGTAAAAAAAAGCATAGTTTTTGATATGTTTTGAAGTGAGAAAGAGTAATTTTAATACCAGAGTGAGTTAACAAAGTAAGAAAAAAAGTTTTGTAATTTTTAAAGTAAAAAAAAGCATAGTTTTTGATATGTTTTGAAGTGAGAAAGAGTAATTTTAATACCAGAGTGAGTTAACAAAGTAAGAAAAAAAGTTTTGTAATTTTTAAAGTAAAAAAAAGCATAGTTTTTGATATGTTTTGAAGTGAGAAAGAGTAATTTTAATACCAGAGTGAGTTAACAAAGTAAGAAAAAAAGTTTTGTAATTTTTAAAGTAAAAAAAAGCATAGTTTTTGATATGTTTTGAAGTGAGAAAGAGTAATTTTAATACCAGAGTGAGTTAACAAAGTAAGAAAAAAAGTTTTGTAATTTTTAAAGTAAAAAAAAGCATAGTTTTTGATATGTTTTGAAGTGAGAAAGAGTAATTTTAATACCAGAGTGAGTTAACAAAGTAAGAAAAAAAGTTTTGTAATTTTTAAAGTAAAAAAAAGCATAGTTTTTGATATGTTTTGAAGTGAGAAAGAGTAATTTTAATACCAGAGTGAGTTAACAAAGTAAGAAAAAAAGTTTTGTAATTTTTAAAGTAAAAAAAAGCATAGTTTTTGATATGTTTTGAAGTGAGAAAGAGTAATTTTAATACCAGAGTGAGTTAACAAAGTAAGAAAAAAAGTTTTGTAATTTTTAAAGTAAAAAAAAGCATAGTTTTTGATATGTTTTGAAGTGAGAAAGAGTAATTTTAATACCAGAGTGAGTTAACAAAGTAAGAAAAAAAGTTTTGTAATTTTTAAAGTAAAAAAAAGCATAGTTTTTGATATGTTTTGAAGTGAGAAAGAGTAATTTTAATACCAGAGTGAGCTAACAAAGTAAGAAAAAAAGTTTTGTAATTTTTAAAGTAAAAAAAAGCATAGTTTTTGATATGTTTTGAAGTGAGAAAGAGTAATTTTAATACCAGAGTGAGTTAACAAAGTAAGAAAAAAAGTTTTGTAATTTTTAAAGTAAAAAAAAGCATAGTTTTTGATATGTTTTGAAGTGAGAAAGAGTAATTTTAATACCAGAGTGAGTTAACAAAGTAAGAAAAAAAGTTTTGTAATTTTTAAAGTAAAAAAAAGCATAGTTTTTGATATGTTTTGAAGTGAGAAAGAGTAATTTTAATACCAGAGTGAGTTAACAAAGTAAGAAAAAAAGTTTTGTAATTTTTAAAGTAAAAAAAAGCATAGTTTTTGATATGTTTTGAAGTGAGAAAGAGTAATTTTAATACCAGAGTGAGTTAACAAAGTAAGAAAAAAAGTTTTGTAATTTTTAAAGTAAAAAAAAGCATAGTTTTTGATATGTTTTGAAGTGAGAAAGAGTAATTTTAATACCAGAGTGAGTTAACAAAGTAAGAAAAAAAGTTTTGTAATTTTTAAAGTAAAAAAAAGCATAGTTTTTGATATGTTTTGAAGTGAGAAAGAGTAATTTTAATACCAGAGTGAGTTAACAAAGTAAGAAAAAAAGTTTTGTAATTTTTAAAGTAAAAAAAAGCATAGTTTTTGATATGTTTTGAAGTGAGAAAGAGTAATTTTAATACCAGAGTGAGTTAACAAAGTAAGAAAAAAAGTTTTGTAATTTTTAAAGTAAAAAAAAGCATAGTTTTTGATATGTTTTGAAGTGAGAAAGAGTAATTTTAATACCAGAGTGAGTTAACAAAGTAAGAAAAAAAGTTTTGTAATTTTTAAAGTAAAAAAAAGCATAGTTTTTGATATGTTTTGAAGTGAGAAAGAGTAATTTTAATACCAGAGTGAGTTAACAAAGTAAGAAAAAAAGTTTTGTAATTTTTAAAGTAAAAAAAAGCATAGTTTTTGATATGTTTTGAAGTGAGAAAGAGTAATTTTAATACCAGAGTGAGTTAACAAAGTAAGAAAAAAAGTTTTGTAATTTTTAAAGTAAAAAAAAGCATAGTTTTTGATATGTTTTGAAGTGAGAAAGAGTAATTTTAATACCAGAGTGAGTTAACAAAGTAAGAAAAAAAGTTTTGTAATTTTTAAAGTAAAAAAAAGCATAGTTTTTGATATGTTTTGAAGTGAGAAAGAGTAATTTTAATACCAGAGTGAGTTAACAAAGTAAGAAAAAAAGTTTTGTAATTTTTAAAGTAAAAAAAAGCATAGTTTTTGATATGTTTTGAAGTGAGAAAGAGTAATTTTAATACCAGAGTGAGTTAACAAAGTAAGAAAAAAAGTTTTGTAATTTTTAAAGTAAAAAAAAGCATAGTTTTTGATATGTTTTGAAGTGAGAAAGAGTAATTTTAATACCAGAGTGAGTTAACAAAGTAAGAAAAAAAGTTTTGTAATTTTTAAAGTAAAAAAAAGCATAGTTTTTGATATGTTTTGAAGTGAGAAAGAGTAATTTTAATACCAGAGTGAGTTAACAAAGTAAGAAAAAAAGTTTTGTAATTTTTAAAGTAAAAAAAAGCATAGTTTTTGATATGTTTTGAAGTGAGAAAGAGTAATTTTAATACCAGAGTGAGTTAACAAAGTAAGAAAAAAAGTTTTGTAATTTTTAAAGTAAAAAAAAGCATAGTTTTTGATATGTTTTGAAGTGAGAAAGAGTAATTTTAATACCAGAGTGAGTTAACAAAGTAAGAAAAAAAGTTTTGTAATTTTTAAAGTAAAAAAAAGCATAGTTTTTGATATGTTTTGAAGTGAGAAAGAGTAATTTTAATACCAGAGTGAGCTAACAAAGTAAGAAAAAAAGTTTTGTAATTTTTAAAGTAAAAAAAAGCATAGTTTTTGATATGTTTTGAAGTGAGAAAGAGTAATTTTAATACCAGAGTGAGTTAACAAAGTAAGAAAAAAAGTTTTGTAATTTTTAAAGTAAAAAAAAGCATAGTTTTTGATATGTTTTGAAGTGAGAAAGAGTAATTTTAATACCAGAGTGAGCTAACAAAGTAAGAAAAAAAGTTTTGTAATTTTTAAAGTAAAAAAAAGCATAGTTTTTGATATGTTTTGAAGTGAGAAAGAGTAATTTTAATACCAGAGTGAGTTAACAAAGTAAGAAAAAAAGTTTTGTAATTTTTAAAGTAAAAAAAAGCATAGTTTTTGATATGTTTTGAAGTGAGAAAGAGTAATTTTAATACCAGAGTGAGTTAACAAAGTAAGAAAAAAAGTTTTGTAATTTTTAAAGTAAAAAAAAGCATAGTTTTTGATATGTTTTGAAGTGAGAAAGAGTAATTTTAATACCAGAGTGAGTTAACAAAGTAAGAAAAAAAGTTTTGTAATTTTTAAAGTAAAAAAAAGCATAGTTTTTGATATGTTTTGAAGTGAGAAAGAGTAATTTTAATACCAGAGTGAGTTAACAAAGTAAGAAAAAAAGTTTTGTAATTTTTAAAGTAAAAAAAAGCATAGTTTTTGATATGTTTTGAAGTGAGAAAGAGTAATTTTAATACCAGAGTGAGCTAACAAAGTAAGAAAAAAAGTTTTGTAATTTTTAAAGTAAAAAAAAGCATAGTTTTTGATATGTTTTGAAGTGAGAAAGAGTAATTTTAATACCAGAGTGAGTTAACAAAGTAAGAAAAAAAGTTTTGTAATTTTTAAAGTAAAAAAAAGCATAGTTTTTGATATGTTTTGAAGTGAGAAAGAGTAATTTTAATACCAGAGTGAGTTAACAAAGTAAGAAAAAAAGTTTTGTAATTTTTAAAGTAAAAAAAAGCATAGTTTTTGATATGTTTTGAAGTGAGAAAGAGTAATTTTAATACCAGAGTGAGCTAACAAAGTAAGAAAAAAAGTTTTGTAATTTTTAAAGTAAAAAAAAGCATAGTTTTTGATATGTTTTGAAGTGAGAAAGAGTAATTTTAATACCAGAGTGAGTTAACAAAGTAAGAAAAAAAGTTTTGTAATTTTTAAAGTAAAAAAAAGCATAGTTTTTGATATGTTTTGAAGTGAGAAAGAGTAATTTTAATACCAGAGTGAGTTAACAAAGTAAGAAAAAAAGTTTTGTAATTTTTAAAGTAAAAAAAAGCATAGTTTTTGATATGTTTTGAAGTGAGAAAGAGTAATTTTAATACCAGAGTGAGTTAACAAAGTAAGAAAAAAAGTTTTGTAATTTTTAAAGTAAAAAAAAGCATAGTTTTTGATATGTTTTGAAGTGAGAAAGAGTAATTTTAATACCAGAGTGAGTTAACAAAGTAAGAAAAAAAGTTTTGTAATTTTTAAAGTAAAAAAAAGCATAGTTTTTGATATGTTTTGAAGTGAGAAAGAGTAATTTTAATACCAGAGTGAGTTAACAAAGTAAGAAAAAAAGTTTTGTAATTTTTAAAGTAAAAAAAAGCATAGTTTTTGATATGTTTTGAAGTGAGAAAGAGTAATTTTAATACCAGAGTGAGTTAACAAAGTAAGAAAAAAAGTTTTGTAATTTTTAAAGTAAAAAAAAGCATAGTTTTTGATATGTTTTGAAGTGAGAAAGAGTAATTTTAATACCAGAGTGAGCTAACAAAGTAAGAAAAAAAGTTTTGTAATTTTTAAAGTAAAAAAAAGCATAGTTTTTGATATGTTTTGAAGTGAGAAAGAGTAATTTTAATACCAGAGTGAGTTAACAAAGTAAGAAAAAAAGTTTTGTAATTTTTAAAGTAAAAAAAAGCATAGTTTTTGATATGTTTTGAAGTGAGAAAGAGTAATTTTAATACCAGAGTGAGTTAACAAAGTAAGAAAAAAAGTTTTGTAATTTTTAAAGTAAAAAAAAGCATAGTTTTTGATATGTTTTGAAGTGAGAAAGAGTAATTTTAATACCAGAGTGAGTTAACAAAGTAAGAAAAAAAGTTTTGTAATTTTTAAAGTAAAAAAAAGCATAGTTTTTGATATGTTTTGAAGTGAGAAAGAGTAATTTTAATACCAGAGTGAGTTAACAAAGTAAGAAAAAAAGTTTTGTAATTTTTAAAGTAAAAAAAAGCATAGTTTTTGATATGTTTTGAAGTGAGAAAGAGTAATTTTAATACCAGAGTGAGTTAACAAAGTAAGAAAAAAAGTTTTGTAATTTTTAAAGTAAAAAAAAGCATAGTTTTTGATATGTTTTGAAGTGAGAAAGAGTAATTTTAATACCAGAGTGAGTTAACAAAGTAAGAAAAAAAGTTTTGTAATTTTTAAAGTAAAAAAAAGCATAGTTTTTGATATGTTTTGAAGTGAGAAAGAGTAATTTTAATACCAGAGTGAGCTAACAAAGTAAGAAAAAAAGTTTTGTAATTTTTAAAGTAAAAAAAAGCATAGTTTTTGATATGTTTTGAAGTGAGAAAGAGTAATTTTAATACCAGAGTGAGTTAACAAAGTAAGAAAAAAAGTTTTGTAATTTTTAAAGTAAAAAAAAGCATAGTTTTTGATATGTTTTGAAGTGAGAAAGAGTAATTTTAATACCAGAGTGAGCTAACAAAGTAAGAAAAAAAGTTTTGTAATTTTTAAAGTAAAAAAAAGCATAGTTTTTGATATGTTTTGAAGTGAGAAAGAGTAATTTTAATACCAGAGTGAGTTAACAAAGTAAGAAAAAAAGTTTTGTAATTTTTAAAGTAAAAAAAAGCATAGTTTTTGATATGTTTTGAAGTGAGAAAGAGTAATTTTAATACCAGAGTGAGTTAACAAAGTAAGAAAAAAAGTTTTGTAATTTTTAAAGTAAAAAAAAGCATAGTTTTTGATATGTTTTGAAGTGAGAAAGAGTAATTTTAATACCAGAGTGAGTTAACAAAGTAAGAAAAAAAGTTTTGTAATTTTTAAAGTAAAAAAAAGCATAGTTTTTGATATGTTTTGAAGTGAGAAAGAGTAATTTTAATACCAGAGTGAGTTAACAAAGTAAGAAAAAAAGTTTTGTAATTTTTAAAGTAAAAAAAAGCATAGTTTTTGATATGTTTTGAAGTGAGAAAGAGTAATTTTAATACCAGAGTGAGTTAACAAAGTAAGAAAAAAAGTTTTGTAATTTTTAAAGTAAAAAAAAGCATAGTTTTTGATATGTTTTGAAGTGAGAAAGAGTAATTTTAATACCAGAGTGAGTTAACAAAGTAAGAAAAAAAGTTTTGTAATTTTTAAAGTAAAAAAAAGCATAGTTTTTGATATGTTTTGAAGTGAGAAAGAGTAATTTTAATACCAGAGTGAGCTAACAAAGTAAGAAAAAAAGTTTTGTAATTTTTAAAGTAAAAAAAAGCATAGTTTTTGATATGTTTTGAAGTGAGAAAGAGTAATTTTAATACCAGAGTGAGTTAACAAAGTAAGAAAAAAAGTTTTGTAATTTTTAAAGTAAAAAAAAGCATAGTTTTTGATATGTTTTGAAGTGAGAAAGAGTAATTTTAATACCAGAGTGAGTTAACAAAGTAAGAAAAAAAGTTTTGTAATTTTTAAAGTAAAAAAAAGCATAGTTTTTGATATGTTTTGAAGTGAGAAAGAGTAATTTTAATACCAGAGTGAGCTAACAAAGTAAGAAAAAAAGTTTTGTAATTTTTAAAGTAAAAAAAAGCATAGTTTTTGATATGTTTTGAAGTGAGAAAGAGTAATTTTAATACCAGAGTGAGTTAACAAAGTAAGAAAAAAAGTTTTGTAATTTTTAAAGTAAAAAAAAGCATAGTTTTTGATATGTTTTGAAGTGAGAAAGAGTAATTTTAATACCAGAGTGAGTTAACAAAGTAAGAAAAAAAGTTTTGTAATTTTTAAAGTAAAAAAAAGCATAGTTTTTGATATGTTTTGAAGTGAGAAAGAGTAATTTTAATACCAGAGTGAGTTAACAAAGTAAGAAAAAAAGTTTTGTAATTTTTAAAGTAAAAAAAAGCATAGTTTTTGATATGTTTTGAAGTGAGAAAGAGTAATTTTAATACCAGAGTGAGTTAACAAAGTAAGAAAAAAAGTTTTGTAATTTTTAAAGTAAAAAAAAGCATAGTTTTTGATATGTTTTGAAGTGAGAAAGAGTAATTTTAATACCAGAGTGAGTTAACAAAGTAAGAAAAAAAGTTTTGTAATTTTTAAAGTAAAAAAAAGCATAGTTTTTGATATGTTTTGAAGTGAGAAAGAGTAATTTTAATACCAGAGTGAGTTAACAAAGTAAGAAAAAAAGTTTTGTAATTTTTAAAGTAAAAAAAAGCATAGTTTTTGATATGTTTTGAAGTGAGAAAGAGTAATTTTAATACCAGAGTGAGTTAACAAAGTAAGAAAAAAAGTTTTGTAATTTTTAAAGTAAAAAAAAGCATAGTTTTTGATATGTTTTGAAGTGAGAAAGAGTAATTTTAATACCAGAGTGAGTTAACAAAGTAAGAAAAAAAGTTTTGTAATTTTTAAAGTAAAAAAAAGCATAGTTTTTGATATGTTTTGAAGTGAGAAAGAGTAATTTTAATACCAGAGTGAGTTAACAAAGTAAGAAAAAAAGTTTTGTAATTTTTAAAGTAAAAAAAAGCATAGTTTTTGATATGTTTTGAAGTGAGAAAGAGTAATTTTAATACCAGAGTGAGTTAACAAAGTAAGAAAAAAAGTTTTGTAATTTTTAAAGTAAAAAAAAGCATAGTTTTTGATATGTTTTGAAGTGAGAAAGAGTAATTTTAATACCAGAGTGAGCTAACAAAGTAAGAAAAAAAGTTTTGTAATTTTTAAAGTAAAAAAAAGCATAGTTTTTGATATGTTTTGAAGTGAGAAAGAGTAATTTTAATACCAGAGTGAGTTAACAAAGTAAGAAAAAAAGTTTTGTAATTTTTAAAGTAAAAAAAAGCATAGTTTTTGATATGTTTTGAAGTGAGAAAGAGTAATTTTAATACCAGAGTGAGCTAACAAAGTAAGAAAAAAAGTTTTGTAATTTTTAAAGTAAAAAAAAGCATAGTTTTTGATATGTTTTGAAGTGAGAAAGAGTAATTTTAATACCAGAGTGAGTTAACAAAGTAAGAAAAAAAGTTTTGTAATTTTTAAAGTAAAAAAAAGCATAGTTTTTGATATGTTTTGAAGTGAGAAAGAGTAATTTTAATACCAGAGTGAGTTAACAAAGTAAGAAAAAAAGTTTTGTAATTTTTAAAGTAAAAAAAAGCATAGTTTTTGATATGTTTTGAAGTGAGAAAGAGTAATTTTAATACCAGAGTGAGTTAACAAAGTAAGAAAAAAAGTTTTGTAATTTTTAAAGTAAAAAAAAGCATAGTTTTTGATATGTTTTGAAGTGAGAAAGAGTAATTTTAATACCAGAGTGAGCTAACAAAGTAAGAAAAAAAGTTTTGTAATTTTTAAAGTAAAAAAAAGCATAGTTTTTGATATGTTTTGAAGTGAGAAAGAGTAATTTTAATACCAGAGTGAGTTAACAAAGTAAGAAAAAAAGTTTTGTAATTTTTAAAGTAAAAAAAAGCATAGTTTTTGATATGTTTTGAAGTGAGAAAGAGTAATTTTAATACCAGAGTGAGTTAACAAAGTAAGAAAAAAAGTTTTGTAATTTTTAAAGTAAAAAAAAGCATAGTTTTTGATATGTTTTGAAGTGAGAAAGAGTAATTTTAATACCAGAGTGAGTTAACAAAGTAAGAAAAAAAGTTTTGTAATTTTTAAAGTAAAAAAAAGCATAGTTTTTGATATGTTTTGAAGTGAGAAAGAGTAATTTTAATACCAGAGTGAGTTAACAAAGTAAGAAAAAAAGTTTTGTAATTTTTAAAGTAAAAAAAAGCATAGTTTTTGATATGTTTTGAAGTGAGAAAGAGTAATTTTAATACCAGAGTGAGTTAACAAAGTAAGAAAAAAAGTTTTGTAATTTTTAAAGTAAAAAAAAGCATAGTTTTTGATATGTTTTGAAGTGAGAAAGAGTAATTTTAATACCAGAGTGAGCTAACAAAGTAAGAAAAAAAGTTTTGTAATTTTTAAAGTAAAAAAAAGCATAGTTTTTGATATGTTTTGAAGTGAGAAAGAGTAATTTTAATACCAGAGTGAGTTAACAAAGTAAGAAAAAAAGTTTTGTAATTTTTAAAGTATTAATTTAAAGTTTTATAATTGGTTATTACTTTTATTTAAATTTAAAATTATTTTAAATAAACTAAGTTAAAAAATATTTTTCCCGTTTATATTTTAATTATATTTAAAATTTCAAATAGAATTGGTAGATTTCGAAATCCAAAATTAAGAGTAGCGAAGCATATAAAAAGTTAATAAATTAAAACTAGAAGATAAAATAGATAAGAATAAAAAATTAAAAACATTTGAAATTTACGATTTTATTTTAAAGCAGATATTATAAAGAATTTAATGTGAAATTCGATAAATTAAGTAAACATTAAAGTCATTCAAAATTAGTATGAGAAAATTAAATATTTTTATTACAAGCAACTATGCAATTTTAAATTTTTTAAATAAAAATTAAAAACTTATGATTTATTTTAAATACGTATTTAGAAACAAGATATCAATTGAAGAAATTTGCTCAAAATAAAGTCATATTAAAAGAATAGTTGTATATTAATTCTAACCAAATTAATTGATGAATTTTCAATAAGTTATGATTTCACAAAGACTGATTTTGTGCTATCAAGAAAAAATAAATTAGAAATTTTATTTGACTATATAGATGGAAAAATATGGTTCAGAAGTAATCTTTTTAGCTATCATTTGTGGAATTAAAGAGATTAAAAATAACATTTACGCAAGCATAAGAAAATTAACTGGATAGGTCTGACAAAGTTTGAATTAGACATTTATAGAATTTTGATACATAGACTTAAATTGAAAACTATTCGAATACTACATTGCATCTAAATTCATAAAATTTTATATCAAAATAAAAATAGAAATTTAACTGTAACCTGATTCGGATATTTCTTTTATTTTTAATAGATCTAAAAGTGATAACTAGACTAATTTTAAAATTTTTAGAATTTTTCCAAATAATTTTAAATTAATTTAGAAAATACTTATGAAAGCAAATAATTTATAAAAGAATCAAAAATTTTAATATAAAAGAAATTCTATCACGATGTAGTAATTTGGATAAGTAATATGTTTTAAATAAGCCTTTATTTTGGAGAAATTTAAAATGATACATAATAATTTTCTTATTATACATATGCAACACTTAACAAGAACAAAAAAAGAGAAATAGTTCCAATTTAAAAACTAAGAAATTTCATCTAAATTCTCAATATGATTCGAAGAGAGTGAATTACAGAATAAAGTGATAAAAATTTTGATTATGGATAATTGGATACATTCGAGCAATTGAACAATATGAATCTCTAAAAGATTTGATTGAAGAATTTCAAAATTTAAAAAACTATGATTAACTCAAATTTTTGACTTATAATTAAAGTTAATTATTCAAAATTTTCCAACCAAAAAATGGCTCGAACAGATAATCTTTAGAATAAAATCTTTCATAAAATATTATTTCAAAGAAAAAATCTAATTATTGAACAGAAGACAAATTTTATTAGAAATATTGTTCAATAAAAGCCTTGGAAGCTACAATGATGATTAAGAGGAAGATAAAACGGATATGGAGCAAGATAATTTATCAGGAAATATACTAAAATTACTTATTACCCATTTAAAAATGTAGTAATAGCATATCAGTCATTGTTATTACTAAATGGATGGGAAACTAAAAAGAAATCGAATAAATTTAATTTTCCACAATGAAAACAGTAATAAAAATAAATAGTTAATATTTCAATTCTGCCTAACACCTAAAAATAATTGTTGAAACTTCAAAAAATTAAAGGGTAAAAGGCAAAATAATATTGTTTTCAATTAATTGAGAATGATCTAGAGTATTCAAAAGATTTACTACAATTATATAAATTATAGCTAGATTAATCTAGCTTTTGCTTAGAGCTTTAAAAATTAAATTTGTATTAAATAAAATTAAAAGGAGCATAGTGATATAAGACTAAGTGATAAATTTAACAATTTATAAAATAAATTCTATTATACTTTAGTTTTTTTTAGATTTAATAAACAATTTAGATTAGAATTTATTATATTTTCAAAATATAAAAGTGTTACATTTAGATGAAATTAATGCTAGAAATATTAATAATTCTAAATGAATATTTATATTAAATAAAGTATCTTATGCATTTTCAATAAATTTTTAAGATATTATATTAAATTAATCTTTTAATATATAATAGCTGGGTCAAAAGATAACTAAAAATTGCCTGAAAACTAAAAATAATTTAGAATTAAATAATAAACTAGAAATGATTTACGTGATTTTAAATTACAATCGATAAGCGAACGTAAAGAATTGTATTTTAGTAGCTTTTCTTAGCTTTAGTTATTAAATTTAGTGAACATTTAATATATTTTTTACGTTATATTAAGCATCTAATCATATTGAGTAAAAAATGTAAGGATTTTTGCGGCTCCAAAAAAATAATTAACAAAATTTACGAAATTATAACCAGGAAAAGGACATCAAAAGGTCAGTAATCAAATTGAATCACCATTTTGAAGAGAAACCTAAAAAATAGGCTAAAAAATTCGATTCTAGTCTCAAAGTGAATCACAAAGCAGTAAATAAGCTATGATTAGTTAATAAATTTGGTGACAAATCTCAAAGAAGAAAAAAAAAGCTGAAGGAAGAAAATTAGATAACGATGGAAAAACTAGAAATTGCAGAGGAAATAGAATCGAGGCCCATAATCTGAGAAAGAGACCTTACCTTAATGCTTTCAGAAAAATTTAGTAAGAATAGAGCAACCAATCAAAAAATCAGCAATAGAAATAAAAAGAGTTGGATAACAAGATAGAAAAAATAAAAGTTAATCAGAAAAATTTCAGAGCTAAAAAGACCTACAAATATAATGAAATGGTCCAATGATAATCGAAGGAGAAAAGAATAAAATTATAAACTTAAATGAGAAAAATAAGCTAGCTATTACTGTAATTCTCTTATGTATTTGAGGAAAAGATACTATAACTTTTAAAATTTTAAGTAAAATCTTACTAATAGAAGAAACTGGAAAACAAAAAGAAGGGACAAAAACAAAAAAGAGTAAGTTATATTGCAAAAAATTAAAAAAATATAAATATAAAAAAATTACAATAATTATTTAGGTGAAAGGATGCCTCAATGACATTATGCATAGCAAGGAGAAGAGTAGTAGAGAAATTCATCCTGTTAAATTTAGTCTCTAGAATAATATAGAGATTGGCGGGAAAAAGGTTGAAATACCTCCGAGAACACCAAATTTTTATTTATATATACGTATTATGAAATTGAGTAATAATAAAGTTTGAAAAAAATTTGGATATTGGAGTTTTATTTCCAACAATTTAAGAATCTTTCTAAAATAGTATATATTAATTAAAAAAAAGATATATAAGATAGAGACAAATATAAAATAGTAATAATACATAAGAAAAATAATTATAAGAAAATGCTAAAAATATTAAAACAAACAAATAAATTTAGATAAGTTACTAAATGTCATATTTTCTACCTACGCTTAAAAAAGAATTCATAATTTTATAAGCGACTATTATTTTTATGAGAAAGAATAACATGAAAAGTTTAACCAATCAAAAGCAGCGAAAATATATTTGCTAAATCATTTGATACTTTATACTCAAATATAGATAAATCAAATATATTTATTTAAAAATATAAATACATTAATCTTAAGATTATCACATATTATATATAAGATATGAGCTTTGATTAGGAATAAACAATTTGGTAAAGATAAATATAAAGTTTTAATTTATATTTTTATCTATAACTAAACAATTATCAAGAAGATTTTAAGATTTAAATAGATTAAATAATTATCTCATTTTTAATTTAGTACGAAGTACTTTATCCTCTGTAAAATTATTAAATATTCATGTAAATTTTATCTTTTATAAACTTCATTTAACTTAAAGAAAATTTCCCTAGGACTTATCTTAAGATTTATTAAATTAAATTTCTTAAATTAAATCTAAATAAAAAATTTAAAAATAAATAGAAATATTATTGATTTTATCAAAGATTAAACTTCTTAGATATTCATTAAAGTATAAGCTTTAAATAACATTCTATCTTAATTTTTTAAGATTTTTATTTTATCTTTCCTTTATAATTTTTGCTACTTTTAAGCATTTTAAAAATCCTTATAGACGTGATATCTGGCATCTGTATTGTCTAAGATCTAATGATGATTAAGTATTTAAGTTTAGTCACATTTTCATTCAAAAATTTAAATTTCATTTATCTAAAAGATTATTATTTTAAAGGTTACTAACTTTAATGTATTCTTAGGCTTTAAAATAATAAGTTTAAAAGCTTTGTATTAGAGCATAGTACATAGAAAATAAATAAATAATAAAATTATTTAACTCTATATCAATTAGTAAAAGATTTATTAGGCATCTCCAATTTAGATGCTTAAGATAAATTTTTAGATTTTTGAGTGAATCAAAGTTTAAAGTCAATTAAATCAAAAAGTAAAATAATAAAATAGTAGTTGGTAAAATGAAAATAGCCTGTATAATAATAAATAATTACTTATATTCAACTATATTAAAATTACTATTTAAAAAATGTCAGAGTAGAAGTCTAAAGAATAAACTAGTAATATCATCACTATATCCAATTAGAGAGATCTTCGTTTTTTCATTAATCTAGCTAAAAATTTCTTAAAAACTTAAGAAGTTATCGAGGTAATTGGCTTAGGATAAGCTATGACTGGAGTAGCACAAGTCGCAGAGGCTCTGGCTGGGTAAAATTATGCAACTATAGAAAAACTAGAAACTATTACTCTTGATTTGAAATCAAAAACAGGCGAAGTTGTTAAGAAGACGAAACTAAGAGCTGTAATACGAAAAACTCCACAGTTTAACACTTTATTAGAGGAAAATAAAAAGAAATATGCCACAGAAGATTTAATTAGTTAGTTAAACGCAGAATGAGAGACTTATAAATTTAAATTAATACAAATAAAAACTCTACTAAGTATTTTTAAATTTCTATAGCCTGAGTATCAAATGAGTTCTATTCTTTATTATAATTATAACTATAAAAATATATTCCTAACTATTTTAATATTGCGACTTTAAAGATATTTCCAATTTAAATTTCTTCCCAACTATTATTTCGTTTTAACTCAACTATATAGCTAAGTATGAAAATTTAAATTATGTAGTTCTAATTTTCTACTATATTCAAAATTTTAAAAATACTTTTTTGGTTTAAATAGATCTAATGTATTTATGATTTTGCTTCTAAAAAATAAAAAAAGTAGAAAAAGCTTCAATCAAAATAATTTTTTTTCAAATTTAGTATGATTTATAAGCAAGAGACTTTCTTTTCCAGTTAAGATAATAAATTTTTAATTTAATTTACTTATATACAATTGAAGAAATTTAAAAAGCTAAAATAAACTGAGTATAATTATATTTGAGTAGTAAACAAGTTGTGATAAATATAAGAGTTGAATCAACAATTAGATTTATAGATTGAAGTAACGCTTTTAGATAACTGAGATTAAATTTGAATTTAGTGCTTTCTAATAGCAATGATAATTTTTATTATTAATCATCAACAACTTTAAATATATCAAATTTATATTAATGATCATAGCAAAAGTTTCATAGTTAGAATCTTTTATTCAAAATAGTTTCTTACTATATATAAATCTCTTTATGAAGATAGAGTGAAAAGGACTGTGAAATAATTATTATCTTATTTTAACCTTTTAACTATTTATTTTTTACATTTTTAACATTAAAATTCTTTTAAGACTAATTGTAATTTTAATTAGTCTTAGCTATTAAACTAAAATTAACAATATGCTTTCACTTAAATCAATTTTCAATTAAAAAGTATAAAGTTATATGTCTTATGAATTTCGAGTCCAACTTTAATTATTATATTAATTAGTTGAAAATGTTTTAAAGTTGTCTTACTATAGTTTATTGAACCTTAGTCATATTTAACTACATACTATGAGATTGCTCTACAAACTTAAATTGAACTTATTTAAAAAGATAGCTTCATTATATAATTAAGAATTTAACAATAGAAATATGAATTGCAAAATTGAAATTGGAGATATAATTATAATTTTTTTAAATCTCATACTTATTAACTTTATTTGGAAATAAAAGGATTATTATTGCCAATGCTTTTAAATGTAGCCAAAAGCTAGTCAATATTGGAAACTATTATTTCTCCTTCAAGAGAGTTCATAACGATGACTGCTTTATCTATAAAATAATTAATTATCGAAATTAAATTTTCAAAAGTAAAGCATGTTTAGTTCTTCTTTTATTCTCTAAAACCTGCTATCTTGCGATGAATAATTTTTATATTTCATTCTGTATAACGCAATACCTATAAGATTTTCAAAGGCCTTTTAAGAGGCTATGTTTTTTTTTAAACTTAATTATATATTTTCTAATTTTGTGCTTTATTTTATATAATACTCAATTTGCTCCTATATTAAGTTTTATTTTTCTTACTAGTTTATCTCATCCTTTAATTGTAAATTTTGGAATTAAGGCTACTCTAATTTAAAACTTATCTATTTAATTTTTTCGATATTGCTTTTATTTATAGAATGCTACTACTAGCAAGTAAAAATTTCTCGCATTTTATTATTTTTTCAAATCAATTCTCAATCTAAAAATTAAGAAAATATATTTAAAGAGAAGCTTCGAAAGAAGAAATTATATATTTGATAGTTTTTTTACTTTTATAAGGGAGTATATTGAGTATAAAAAATGAAATCATTATAAAGAAAATTGCTTACCTTAAAGAATATTAATTCAGTTTCTCTTTTAAAATTAAATTTATTAAATACCCCTAAAGAATAAATCGTTAATTTATGACTCTTTAGTTATTTATTTTCAAAACAAATTAAAAGTAAAATTAAAAAGGAAATAGTTAAAGTTAAGCATGTCTAATTTGAAAATCCATAAATATAAATAAAAACGGATAATTGAAGAATTATGAAATAATTCAAATTTAATTTTGCTTTAAGAGATAAATGAAAATAAAGTTGATATATTGCATTGTAGTTTTTTGAATTGCATTTACTAGTTTATTCACATATTACTGACTAGTTACCAAAGGTTCAAAGCAAGAAATGAACTATGAATTTATGTATTTCAAGCAAAAAAGTTGGCAGGAAAAGAGAAATTTAATTTTATAAAGTAAATATAGAAAAAATATATTAGAAGTTGAGTATAACCCTAATTTATAGAAAGTTTACGATAGTGCTGTAGGCTTATATTAATTAGCTTAGACTACTCCTTTAAGTATTCATAATGTTAGAGAAAAAAAATTGAAAATTCCATTTAGAAATTAAAGTATTTGACTAATTTGGTCAAAGTATGAGCGAGGAATTACTAATTCGATAAAAAAATATAAATATTGCGATTATGAGCCTGCAACTTTGGTGGTTATCTCTGGATCAATCAGACCTAATTCGAAAATAATAGAATGTGGAAGCTATTTTGGATTTCACAGTGTTAAAATATCTTCATTGATTGATGAAAAAAAAGGAGGAAAACATTATATATTTGATGCTAATTTAATAAACCTTTAATGAGTTAATTCTAGTTTAATTCTTAACAATTTACAAAAAAGAGCTGAACTCTATAATTTTGCAATATACAATTAGACTCAAGAGATGAAATTCAATTTTTATACTAAGAGTTATTCTAACTAGGTTGATGTTCTGAATTAGCTGAGAAAGAAGATAGGTTTTGAATAAAAGAAAATAGACAAATAAGAGAAGCTAAATTTAATAAAGTAAACAGCAATATTGGGAATAAAATTGGATGACTTTTTTCCTCCTGAAGTACTTTAAGAAGCTCATTTATTAAAATTTGATATTGAAGCTGCTGATTTATATGGTATTTAAGGTGCAAGATAGCTTATTCATAGGTCTAAGGATATTTTAATAATTATGGAATGGTTTATCACAATCTTTGATATTTTAGGAGAGAAATGAGTTGATGACCAGCTAAAGTGACTTAGTAATGAAGGATTTCATATATGGCTTCTTGATTAAACTTAAGTGTTATAGAATTACAAGTGCAAAGACTTAAAATAATACTGAGCCTACCAGAATTTTACCAAAGTTAATTTTAGATAAATAGACAGAAACTATTTAAGATAATTAGACCGAAAAGAAAAAGAAGGAATATTCGATATTCTTTTTGCAAGAGAGGAAACCTATAACAAAATTTTTTCTAAGTTTTGATTATTTAAAACTTTACTTTAAGAATTATCCTTTAAAATTGATAATAATTATCATTATATCTCACTATCAATCATTAGCCTATTTATTTGTTTATTTTTAAATAATTGAGTAAATCAGTTTGTCTAGTGCTTCACTTAGATGTAGGAATAGCTTTTAAATATCTAACTGATACATTTTCTATCAATGCAATAAGGATTTTTACACTTACCTTTTAGTTATTATTTTTTTTAATTTGATTATTTAATTAATTTATCTATTAATTTTAACTTAACTAGATTTTTTGTTCTTAAAAGTTACTATTAAATATATATTATGAATTAAATAAACCTTCGTTGAATTATATATGTATATATTAGTTAAAATTGAAATAAAAAATTTTGAATGATTTCACCGTGAAATAAATAAATGATATTTCTTAGTTTTGAATAATTTAAATTCATTCAATAATTATTATTATTGATTACAGCGTTTTCGTATATCATTATATTAACTATTTTATTATTATTAATGATAAAAAATTTGCTATTTCCTGGAATTTTCAACCCTATTTGGACGAGCAAACAGAGTTTTTTCCCGTTGACATAAATAAAAAATTTGAACTCCAGTTTTTTCAGAATTCTGAAACTTGCGTAGTCTTGCATTCTTGTATTCAATTTTGCTTTACTTTCATTCATTTTCTCATCCTATAATAATTTCCTTTTAAAATTGTATATTTTTTTCATTTGGATTCATAATTTTCTATGTTTAGTCAATTTTTATGTCTTGTATTTCTTGAGGTTTTAAAAAGATTTTGGAAGAATTTGCAGTAATAGAGCTATTTTTTTGACTTGATAATTCTTAGCTTAGTCTTTTTTGTTTTCGGTTCTATTTACACTATTCTATTCCTTTTCTTCACTTTTTTGAGCCATTTGGATAGCCTGTTGATATTCTTCTTATTAATTAATTCTATCTTGCAATTTGGACTAGCAATTACTCTGGTCATTCTGAATTTTGAAAATCGAATCCATTTAACCCTTGTATATTCTATTCTTGATTCTTTTTGTTAGCTTTTCTCCTCCATCTTTCCTATAAGTCTATAATTCATATTTTACATCTTTTGACTTCTTCTAGAGATTGACGATCATTAGAGCAAGCTAATCGACGTTGATTTTTTCATTTCCAAAGTTGAAGGCTCGCTTATCCTAGAGCATAAAGATTTCCTTCTTTTATCGTGTTTGTTATGGTGTAATAAAAGTCTTAGAAATTTACTTTTGTCGTTTACCAGGCTTTATCAATTGTTGTTTGAGTTTATTAAAAATATTATGGTTTTTATAAGATACTTTATAAAGAATTGACGCTTCATGCTTTCTCTCCTTTTTTTAGGAAGTAATAAAGAATATTTTCTTGAAGTAATTTGTCATTTTTTCAGTTAATCACTTTAAAGTTTATAGCTAAAGCTTTACAATTTTTTTCTGAATTAATGCCCTCTTTAATGATATTTGAGAGATTATTAATTTTTCATTCTTCATATATTACAGTTATCCAACCTAGTTAATCTCATAACATCAATTTTTCATACTTTCGTATCCTTATAACTTTTTAATAACTTCATGCATTTAAATTGCTTTCTTCTATATTAAGTTTATCACTAGTCCAAAAATAAATTTTACATTATAAATTATTCTGCTTTGTGTTTTCTAGCCTTTACTTTCTTTTTAAAATCTACAGTTTATAAAATTTTCTCCTTTCTAGTAGCGTCAGCATTTCTTAAGTATATTTCCTTTTTTACCGCAATTTGGAAATTAAATTTAAATATCCATAGTATTAATAAGTGCAATTTAAGGTTGAAGTTATTAATTTATTTTTAATTGAAGATTGTCATACAAGAAATCAGGTGAGAGATATATTGCTTAATTTTTTAATTTGCTGTACAAGATTTTAGTTTTCGAGTTTTATATTTATTTTCCGACTTGTTTTGTAATAATTTTAATCAATCATTTTAAAATAAGCATTTAATATATTAATTCTATTTGATAAGAAATCTATAAAATTATGATAAAAGGGATTGAAAATAAAGCAAAAAAGTATCTTCATACTGGATAAAACATTAAAGTTATATAAACTAAATTAATCATTTATCTAATTCTAAAAGACAGTTATATATTAGATTCCTTAAACTTGAGATACAATCATTTAAAACATAAGAGTTACTAGTAAGAAAAATAATATATTTATATTAAATAAATAAATGAGATTATAGAGTGCGTAGCATCTCAATGTTGTGCAGCTCTTTAATAAAGATTTTTAAAGTTAAAAAATTCCTTGTTTAAGTCTTCCACAGTGCTAGCATTCCCTTGTGAGTTTTGTCTTCTATAGGGCCGATATCGGAATGCTACCCTAAGAGATCTTAGTATCTGGCATCTTTCATCATTAATGCTACTTGATGCCTCTTCGATCTTATCTTCTCTTTTCTTGGCTGGTTCTTCGCCTATGGGGCACTTCCTGGTACCAGATTTTAAGTCAGTTTAAGTTGGAGGATTGCTCCTCCCTATTTATTTTATATTTAATAAATAAAATATTTTATAGAATGCAAATATTTTTATATTAAAAAGCCTCTTTTACTTATGAAGTTCATATATATTAGACGAAGGAGTACCGTTATTCTTTTTTCACTGAATTATCTAGCTTTTTTGTAAAATTTTTTTATATTATACTCAGATTTAGAAATATTAGTGTAATTTAATTAAAACTTATTTAAATTTTTATCTTAATAAAATAGATCTTTTATTTTTTAATATTTATTTAATGCACAAGAATAGTTAAAAATCTTTCTGCTAAGCTTAATTAACGTTTTATTTGACTATTGTAAATTTAGGTAGAAAATAATGAATTAGAGATCCATGGATATATCATTAAAATGATAGCGTTAAATTGGGAAATTTATCTTAAATACTTCTCTATTTATAATAATATGAAAAATTTTAAGAAATAAATTCTAAAGAATAAGTAAATTTAAAAGAAACTTAATTTATTTAAAATGTGCTGTTTTTAATTAATTTATATCTTTTTAAATATTATTAAAGCATAATTCTTAATTTAATATAACTACTTCAAATAGAAGATAATATATTTTATATTTTTATCACTTAAATATTTCAAATACTTATTCGAATTACTAAGATTTAACATCTCAAACTTAATTTAATTTAATCTTTCATTAAATATTTTATAATAATAATATTAATTTTAATTTTTCCATTTTAGGGATTTCCAACCCCGTCAGGAATACAGCAGTTCATGCTCCCTGCTGTTAAATATAAAAGTTCGGGTCGCCCAATTTTAGTGAGATTGAGAACTCGGATTTTTCCAGGTTTTCCCTCCTTTAACTTGCCTTGGTTCCATCTTAATCTTGTATATTGAACCATCTGGGTTGCAATACATTCTTTTCGTTCTTGCTTCTTCTTTTTTCTTCTTGTGTTGTTTTTCTATCCAATAGTTTCTTTATTTCTATTAGAATTTCCAACACTTCCGATAAAAATGTCATACGCTTCCACAGCAGAATCATTTCTTTTTTATTTTGAATTATTTTCCTTGATTTGTTTGCTCTTTCTAGGCTTCGATTTCCATTTGTATAGCTCCAGTTTCGCTTTACTCTTTCTTAAAAGCTTACAATTTTTCTTCTACTTTTCCGAGTCTGTTATCCAGTTCAGTCTGTTTCTAAAGCTAATTTTAGGATTCATTAGTCTGACTTTGTGATATATTCCAAAAGGCGTCAAGATCTCTTTCCTAGGACATGAGTCTTGACTCTATTCCTTCTGCTAGGTTAAGTTAATGCATTAGCTTCTCATTGTCCTTCTTCAATCTCTTGACCTCTTCCTGGAGGTTCAGTACTACTTTGATGAGCTACTCCATGCTCATCTAGCCAGAAGGGTTGAACTCTGATACCTCCTGGTGGAGAACAGGCTTCATCTGTTTCCTCGGTTTCTCGCTTGAGGTTGGAGTTTCCGTGTGTATATTCTTCAAGGTTGGCTTTCGTTCGTTTTGTTAGATTCCAAGTTGTTAGTTCAGTGTTGGTTAAGGTTGTGATAGAGAAGATTGTTAAGATTATTAAGACTTGATTTCTTGCTTCCTCCCTTCCTTTTTGGCTTAGGAAGAGGCGGTATAGAAGCCTGACTTGAAACCTTCAACCATTTTTTTAAAATATTTAATTATATTCTAATAATTTATCACAAATATATTTAGAGATAAATAATAGTAAGCTAAATTAAAAATTGTTAATAAAGAAATATTATAATTTGGAGATTTAATTAATATTTAAATATTAGCTTTTCAAAGTTAAATTATTAAATTATTTTTAATCTTCAAGTTAATTAGTTCTAGTATATATAAATATTTTGAAATTATATTAATAAATTCATTTATTAAGAAAATTTCCAAGTTAGTTTTAAATATAAAAATAATAAATATATAAAGAAAAAAAATGAAAATTTAAAAATTTAAAGAAACTTATCTAATACTTTATATTATAATTATTTAAATAGTTGGAGTATTTTTAACTAATATCTTATTTTTGTTAAACACTTGATCATTTTAATTATTTTTTGTTACTCAGATAAATATAATATTTAATTTACTTTTATTTAATTTTTTAATTTTTATTTAAAATTTTAAAATATCTAGTATGATTTAAATTTTTTGGATTAATAAATTATTTCAAATTTTGAAAAAATTTGATTAAAGATTAATTTAATTTTAAAGAATATTATAAGTAATATATTTTAATTTTATTTAGTTTATATTATAATTTTTAATTATCTTAAGTTTCATTTATAATAGCACGATGATAGAAGAGGAAATAGCAATTGTTAAAATTTTGTACTTAAGAAAAATTTTGAAAAGATAGTTATAAAATGATTCTATCTATTCTTTCTCTAAATTTGGCTTCGGAGTTACTAAATATGAAATATGCCCAAATCTAAAATACTTTATCCAATTTGAGAACGTTTAAACAATTTAGTACGATTCTTCAAATTTAAAAAACTATTCTATTAAATAAAAAAATATAGAAAATCAATTTATTCCTATCTAAAAAACAGAATTATAGTACACCCAAGTTGAATAAATTTTTAATGACACATTGGTTATATCAGGAGGTCGTAAAGATAATCCTAAAAGATTCACCATTTACTCTAAAAGAAAAAATGCTTAATAGTATGAAATGTAATTTTAGAGATTATTTCATCGAACTACATTTAACAAAAGAAACCAAATTTATATAATATCAGGAAGAGAAGAATCAAAAGAATCAAAAGAATAAAAAAGTGACGTTTATGATTGTGAAGTTTTTAATCTAAGAAACTAAAAATTTAGAAAGATAAAATAAATTTTAACTCCAGTTGTAGCATTTGGATGTGATAATAATTTTAAAACAATTAACGTCTTTGGTGGATATAATTGAAATTAAAGAGATTACGTTAATATAATTTAATTATATGATATTTACCTAAATGAATGAATTAAATGAAAACAATTTTTACCCCAAAAGACTTTAGCTACTGCAATTTTCATTCCGATTCTTTAATAATTTATATTTTATAGAAATTAAATCTCTTTAATAGATACATATTTATGAGATTAAAAAAATACAATAAAATTAGGAGATATATTTCCTTAAGAAAACATTTGCTATACTTAACCAGTATTTAGTAAGAACGTTGTATATTAATTTGATTAACTAAGTTTTTTGCTAACCATGGACATTAAAATCGGAAGATGGAATAGAATTGCATGAGAATAAACGAAGAAAATAAAAAATTATATTAATAATTTAACCTTTAAGTTTTATTCTAACCTTGCTAATTTTACTTTAAACATTATAAGAATAGTTTATTTACTTTTTCTAACATTAATACCAAATATATTATTTTTATTTTCTTGCAAATAGAATGTCTTTCACTTAGTTATAGTGTTTCAATAAATTATCTAATATTTTGTTAATTATTTTAAATTTTTAAAATGTTTTAAATTTATTTATTTTATAAATACTAATTTAAAAGTCTAGATTAAATAAATATTATTCTTTCGTTTTATGTAGATTTTTGTATTAATTCCTTCATTTCAAAAATATTTCTTTTTATCATCTAAATATTAATTTAATGAATTATATGAAAATATTAATAATTATTGTTTCATTTTTAAACTTAATTTAATAATAAAACTTATACAGAAAAGAAATTAAAAACTATTGCTTAATAAAAATTAAGTATATTTCTTATTTCAACTTTTAAGTTAAGTTTTGTAAACTTTTACTTTCCTAAGCATTAAATAATTAAATTGATAATAAAAATATTAAAAGAAGAAAGATATTAAATATATTGTTTGATACTTTATAATAAAAATAAATTGAAAAATATAAATAAAACAGTTAGTTTTAAATATTTTATATTCTAATAATGTTTTTAAATTTCTTGCTTAAATTAATTAAAATTTATAATTTTAAAGTTAAATAAAGCTAATAGTAAAATTTAGTCATTTATTTTAGTTATTATTGTATTTATTTAGAATAAAATTAGAAAGAACCAAAAGTTAAATTTCAAGTTATATGAGTATTTTTTATAAAAATAGTATTTTCAACTATTAAATATTAAAAATAATTAAGAAAATTAAAAAAATAAATTTATCATAATTTATGTTATTAGCAACTAAGCTACCAAAAATATAAATTCGGTAAAAATAATTTTTAATCCCAGAAATAATTAAATTTTTTTTAAAGTATATTTTGAAAAAATACTTTATAAGCAGAAATAATAAAAAAATATAATTCTTAATTTTGATTGTTTATAAATAATAAAATATTAATTATATAAATTTTACAATATTACTTTATTATTTATATAATTAATTAAAAATATTTAAAAATGCTTATTTTTTCAATATAAATTATACTTGAAGAAATTTTTTAAAATAAATTGTTTTAATTAATAAATAAATTTTAGTTATATAATAATAAATATATAGATTTATTGAGAAGTATTCTTCTTTGAAATTTTAATTGGAAAGGTGAGTGATTCTTTATACAGGTATTCTGAAAGATTAATTTGATAAAAATAATTATTTTATCTTTTGGAAAAATAAAAATTTAACTGTATATTTTTAAGTTATTAAAATATTAAAATTTATCTAGAACCTTTTAAATTTTAATAGCATTTATAAAATTATAAATTTTGATATAAATGTTTATTTTATTACTCCTTAAAAAAGCTTTTATTTTGTTTATAAAAATAAATCTTATAATATTAGTTTATTTTTTTAATTATTTAAGAATAATAAATCTGTTTATCAAGATAATAATTTTCCAGAAAATAAAAATGAAATTTAATTCCTTTA
Source organism: Loxodes magnus (assembly GCA_946699065.1). Lineage (NCBI taxonomy): Eukaryota > Ciliophora > Karyorelictea > Loxodida > Loxodidae > Loxodes > Loxodes magnus. The sequence continues at coordinate 28,909 of CAMPDV010000104.1, forward strand.
TTCTTTCAACTTTATAATAGTAAGGATATTTTAAATTTATATAAATTTACTCTTACTATTTTATTTTAGCAATAAATTATCTTATACTTTTTTAAATAATAGCTTTGAATTAACTAATAAAGATAAATATATCGATACTTAAATTAAATTATTTTATCAAGTGTGTACGTTAATTATCATTATAGGTCGAAAAAAAGGTGAAAGGCATAGGAATAAGCTAACAACTATGCATTCCAATGATAATTTATAGTAAATAGTTTATCTTATAAGAATAAGTTAAATACTTTTCATTATAATTTTTTAATTAATTCTTAAAATCATTTGTTAATCATACTTCTTATTATTTCCATGTAAATCAACAATAAAAATGAAAGAAACTAAGGAAAATGAAAAATAGACCGTTAAGAAGATTAAAAAGAAGAAAGTAACTGAAGAGTAATTTAAAGAGGTAATACACCAGCTCGTAAAAAGAGAAACTGGGAAATTTTTTACTAAGTTGCATAGAAATGGAATAGAAGTGGGTAAAAAGCAAGTTACATAAGCGAAACATAGCCTCATAGAAAAAATAATAGCAGGTGATAAGGGAAGACATTTTACAAATGAAGAGAACCTGGACAAAATTAGAACGTTCATTAAAAGTTACTTGCTTTCCAAATTTAAGAAGTGACCTCTACTTTTATTTCCAATTATTAATAAATTAAATGAAACATTTTAAAAAATTATTTCAACAGTACTTTTCTTTTGGATCCTTTTACTAACTCAGATATCTTAAAAAGCATTAAAGAGATTGAAGAAAATAATTTGATATATAAAACCTTATGAGTTTTAAATAAAATTCAATTAATATAAAGATATTTTCAATAAAATTCATCAATAATGAGATAAAATATAGCACTATTATAAATTTATTTGAATATATATCAAAAAAATTAAATCTCCAAAAATCAAAAAGGTTGTGCTAATACATTAGCAAAATGTATTCCAAAATTATTAAATAAATTTTATTTCTTAATTAAGAAAAATATGAATCTTAAACATCAAAATGGTAAATAGCTATTTTTTATTTTATATGGATTCTTAATTCATTTTATTGAAATTATTTAAAATATATCTAGAATTGAATATTTATAAGTATTACTCTTAATTCTTTAAAATAAAAAATCAATTATTAAATTAAATTATTACTCATTGTGTTCTTGAAAATGTTTAATTTTTAGATTTTGCTATTAGCTATACTTATATTAATATAATTTAGTTTTTATTTGAAAAATATAAAAGATAAAACAATTAATTATATCTCATAAAACTCTATAATGAAAAATTTATTTTTTTCCACTACAGTCGTTAATATTGAGATGATTTAATGATATTAAAAGATTATAAAGCCCTTAAATGTTCTTTATTTATTACTAAGAATTAATAAATAAAATTAAATATAAAATTGTTATTAAATCTCTTACAGTTTTTTAAATATGCTTTCATTTGTTCTTTTTTGATAAAATCAACTTAAAAATAAATTAACTTAAAGCATTTTAAATTAGGTGTAGAAAAAGCTGATAAAGATTATTCTTTTATTATAATCCAATATGCTGATGATCTTCAAATATAAAATTGCATTAAGTTAAATTTGCTAAGTTTTTCATTCTATTCTGCTGATTTCTTTATTAATTTAGACTAAATAATTAGAGATTCTTTCCTAACTATTTTATTAATCTAATCTTATTGATGTTCTTTATTTAATTAATTTTAGTTGATTTTAATATTTCCTTTAATTTATTTAAAATTGTAAAATTTTAAAATGGATTAGATTTAGATCTACAAGTTAAAGAATTTTGCAACTTGAAGCGTCACTGCACATTCTACATTTATAAGCTCCTGACTGTCCGCCATTCCATTCTCTCTGAACTCATCTACTATCTTAAATGATTTTATTTTCGTATCTTAAGAATGTAAATGGCTTTATAGCCAATTCGATTTAATTTACCTTATCTTTAATATGATTATTCACATCTTCTACTTTTTATTTCGTATATATAGATTTTTTTAGTATTAATGACACTTTAGCTTCTGATGATACATCTATTTATGCCAGAAAGTTAAGCTTCCCCACATAAGCTTGGTTAACGGGATTCACATCTTTAAACTCCAAGCTATATATAAAAGATACTTACTCAAATGATAGAAATTTAGTTTTCTTTTTATTGATAACGTCTTCAACTTCAAAAGAGGTAAAAACCTTTACTAGCTTTATTTTTGAACTTCCTAAAATGTTTCACTGAATATTTAAGACTTACTTTTTCGTTTTATTATCTAAGCAATGTAAAATCCAAATACACTGATTTTGATGCTACTTCAAATTAGAATTGAGTGTTCACATCCTTGCCTGACTTAAATTGGAAAGTATCAAAATTCAACTTCTAGTTTAAGCCTTTTCCCATAAAGACAGGACTCTCATAAGGATAATTAGGATTTTTCTAATTAACATCAATTCCTACTTATATCTTATAAGGAAAATTTTCGAAGCAAGAGATTCAATTTAGTTTAATTGCAGTTTAAATGGTAATATCGAATTAAGTCATGCTAGGTATGTTATTTATTCTATTTTAATATTCACTGCAATACATTTAAAGTAGAGTTTTCTCTTCACATTCCTTTCCATTGTTTATTTATAAGATTCACTTATCTGCTTTCAGATTTTCTTAGCTAAAAATGATATTTTCTTCTTTAAGTTTGGCCAAGTCATTCAGAATCAAACAGAGCTCTTCTGACAAGTATTCTATAAATTAATCAACTCTCACTTCCTCTTCATTACGATCTCTCTAAATTTATATCAGCATCCCTCTAAAAAATTCTTCGCTTTGTCAATAAATATGATGAAGCTTGAGAAACCAAACTTCGTTTTAATTAATATAGTCAATAAGCTAATAATTATGCTTAAGAAAGTTTTCTTAAAGCACATCTATTATAATTTATTTTTAAGTTTCATACCCTAGAGTAGATTATTAAGAAGCTCTCTAAGATTACATATTTAATTCTTTTCTATTTAATTCTATTTATTTAAACCTGCTATATAAACATATCACCTTTATCTAACTTCTTATTTCTCTTTTTCTTTAAATTCTATCGTTTTATTATCATTTTCTAGTAGTAGGCTAGAGTAAGTCTATTCAAGAGAAAAAGATTCCACTCTGCTTAGTTTATTTTTTAATTGACTAACTAATTAAGCAAATTATAAGCATGATATAAAGATTTAGAAATTTTATCTAGTGAAATAGTAAATTTAGTAAAGCTTAAAAAGAATAAGTAAAATGTTACATAGTGATTATATATTATAATGTAATAAGAGGCACTATTAGCAATATTTACCTATTAAATAAAGCTTGTATACTTGCAAAATTGATAGTAGCTGATATTTCCTTCCTAATTCTGCATTTTTATAATTTTTCTGATAAAATTTTATTATTAATTAAAAAATTAGGACTTATATATATCTATTACCTGCTTTTAGATCATCTTTTATTAGTTATATTTTTCCTAGAGAGAAGTTGTATTAATTAGAAGATTAAAGATTAAGAAAAAATGTTAAAAAATTTCAAAACATCTGCAAAGATAACTAAATTAGTTTAATTCTTATTATTTTTAAAGTAGGAATATTATATTCAAATTATTTTGATAATTATATATAACTTAGTGTTTTTATTTTCTTAGACCTAAAAGTATATTTGTTAGTAGATTGAAATTACTCTTTGTTTGCTTGAAGTATTTATTATGATTCTTTAATTTATATAGGCTAAAATATTTTTAGTTATTAAATTAATTTCTAGATGATATTAAATTCATTAATGGTGGCTTAAATAAATTTTCTGGTTTATAAAATAATCTTTATATGAAGAGAATTGTTTCCCTTATTTTTTAAATCTTAATTTTGGATATAATTAACGAAGTAAAATTAATAGCCTTCTTAATTTTTTAAATTTTTTCTTATAATTTGAAGAAATTAGAAATGTTTTTAAATTTTTATTTAAATCAAAAGATTTTTCTTTATTCTCTTATTTTTTATCTACTTATTATCTTCTTTATATTTTTTCTATCTTATCTAAATTTTTATTTTATTCCAACTTTTTCTCTCTTATTTTGTCTACTTCTGATCATTATTCTCAAATTCTTTATCTTTTCAATTCTACAACTAATTTTTTACATCCAACTTAATTTTTAGAATATTCTTTTAGTTTTATACCTCTCTTTTGTTTAGATTACTTTGTATTTAATTATTTATTGCTAGCATAATTATTATCTTATTCAACTTTTTCTTATTAAAGTGCTATGCTTTTAAATAATTATCATCAGATTAAAATTTATTATTTATAACCCAATCTGTCTGATTATTTCCCTGGAAATTAATTTAGATACTATTAATGAAAGAATAGCAGTCAATCTATATTATTCTTTCACATCATATTTCATAGTAATTTTAAGATAATGTAAAAGTTTCACTACATTTTAGACGAAACTAATAAATCTCCACTCTTGCATTAGAAATTATAGCAATAAAATAACAATCTAGAAGATGCTTTCTAAAGTCCTAATTTGAGTAAACATTAATTAATAAGAAGCTTTGCTTATAATTATCTATCAGCTTATTATATTTAACTTTTAGAATATTGTAAATCTTTAAATTGCTCCTAGAATAATTAGGCAAAGAAATAACCTTTAGAAATTTAAAGTAGTATCTTAATTAAGATTATATAGTGCTTTCTAATCATTCCATATTGCAATACCTCATAATCTTTAGCTATTATTAATATCCGGCTATTTATTTCTTATTTTGAAGAAATAAGAAATAAGCCAATTAGTGAAAATAAAATAACCAGTAGATATAGGAATTAATAACTTTGCATTAGATTAACTAATGTTAATAGTAGTTTATTGACTTTAAATCAAGCAATATGAACTCATATTTTATACCTTATTTTATTTATCAAAGCAATAAAAGTTAATATAGATCTAGAAATTATTATCTTTTACTAAATATCCTATGAATTTTATACCTATAATTAATAATTTATACCTGGACTGTAAAAGTAGATAAGAAGTTAATTTAATAAAAAAAAGCTTAATATATAGAATAAAGATAGAAAATAATCTCTTTTATTAATATTAATTGTATAAAATAAAGTTTAGCTAATAGCTAAAAACCATAAAATTTAGAAAATGCTAGCTTAATATCCTTAATTAATAAATTAATACCTAATATTAGATTTCTGATGCTGCTAAATTATCTTCCAACTATAAATTATAGAAATCACTAAAGTTATCTATTTTTAAATTTCCTTATTTATTTTTTAACTATAAGATGAATTATTTCTAGCTTTCTGGAGATAAACATAAACTTGGCTTTAAGGTTATGTATATATGAATGAGTATAATTTTATAAATTATAGTAATAGAGTCTAAACAAAATATAGCTCTAAAATATAAAATTTAGTTAGTTAAGCAATATATAAAATACATTATATTTATATTGCTTATGGACTGTATAAATTCAGCTCTAAGGTATAAATATTATTATATAGCTTGTTAGATAAAAATTGTTCATATAATTCAATTCACCTCTCTATGTATAAACCTTTTTATAATAGTTTTATCGAAGATTGATAAAGTGATGCTTAGTATAAATATAAGTACTTAATTATCTTTTTAAAATCTCAAGTGTAATAATTCATAAACATAAAGGTTTATTAAGCTTAATCAAGCAAGTTAATTTAAGATAATCTTGATTCATTTATATTACTCCTTTCTTAAGATTTTAAAGCATTAAAGCATTATAAGCATAAATGATTTATACCTATCTTAAAGTAAATAGAAGGAAAATAAAAATGATAATATTTTAAAATCCAATCCCTTAGATTTATTCATTTATATGAAGGAAAGAATAATAAAAATAAGCATTGTAATCTATTTAATCTGCAATTATTCTTGTTCAGACAAATATTAAATTCATTAACTTAATCTATTTATACACCTAGCTTGAATTTAAGATTCATTTCAATCGAAATTTGTAAAATGATAAAATCTAACGAATTTTATTAAATTTTATATTAAATAAACTAGTTATACAGAGAGGAACTATAACAATATTTGTATCAATAAAGACTTTAACTTTAGATTAAAAAGTTTTAATCTAATTTTTTCAAATAGTATGTCTATACATCTAAAGAACTAATAAACTTGAATGTTTCATACTTAAAATGAAAATTATTATCTTATTTATATAAAATTAAACTAAGAAAATGAAAAAAATTAGAAGATCTAACTATATAAGGAAGATCTTATACATTGTAGATTGAAGAATAATAAGCAAGCTATTTAACTTAAATGTGCTTTGAGATAATTTTCAATTTCATTCTTGATTTACAGCTTCAACATCATTAATAGTGAACTAACCCAGCTATATTTATTTAGTCTATTCATGAACTTTTAAAGTAAACTCTTTAAGTTGCTTTGAGAATAAGTAAATTCTTTTGTGCTGCAACAGAAATTTAAGTTCACTAGGAGGAATCAGATGCTAAGATACTCCATCATAATTATTCTGATAACAATAAAAATAACTTACACTATAATTGAAACTAGCATGTCCTAAGAAAATATCTTTTGCTATACTTTGCTTATCAATATTTTCCCGCCCAACATTCATAAATGTAAACAGCGAAATTAATTGAAAACAACTTCCAAACACAAGCAAATTGTAAATACTGTCATTCTCTGATTTTATCAATCGGCATTTGTTAGGTTAAAGACATATTTTCCTAATAAACAATTTTGTAAAAATGAAAAAGGCTATTGTCATACAAAGTTATTCTCTGATTTATAAAAAAATACCTTTTCTATTACTATGAAAAAAATGTTGTTCTACATTTCTCAAAGTTGGTAGAAAACATTTAGAAGTTAGAAGAACGAATATCAAACAAGACATTCTAGATGAAATATAGACATTCTAATGGGATTTAAGGTAGTGCGTCTTCAAGATTTTTAATAAATTAATCAATTGCTTGACATAATTTTTTTATTTACTGTTTTTGATCTCAATCATACTTTAAATCATTTAATTTTTTCATAAATTAACTGAAGTTTGAACCAAGTCAAATTTAATTATTATTAATATTTTCTTGAGTATCTTTCTAGGTATTTTCAACGTAATTTTTTTCAAATAGAGTGCTTAGTTTAAACTTCTAAATGTTGAGAACTTCAGCAATGACTTAATAGTTATTTTTGATAATTCACTTCAGACATCTTTTTTTAGCGAAAATAAACGCTTCTTTAATCTAAGATTCAGTTCCGTTTGAAAGTCTTATAATTAATTATAAATTTTTATTGCTTCTCAGGATATCCAGTTTAAGCTACTGAATTTCATTCTATGTTCAATTTTTTATTTTTGTGTTCAATCAACTTTATTTGGTTTTTTTCTTCTTTTCCTAATCTTTTTATCCATTGAAATTTTTTTTAATCTAATTTAGATTACAGATTTATTCAAGTGAGTCAAAATTTAGTTCAAGAGACTTTATTTTTAAAAATTTAATTTATTCTTGATCTATATTTGAAAAAATTTCAAAGCTTGGAGTTACTATCTCATCATCATCATTTTAGATCAAATCTTAGTTCATTGTAGAAGAATGAATTTCTTTAATGTCTTTTTCATTTTCATCCGCCATCTGCTATGGAAGTGGAGTTAAAACGACTGATTTTTAGATTGCAAGTTTTTTTGGTATTATAGACATATTTGATTTGTTAAAATGTCTTCTTTACATCAAACTTGACGTTTATAACTAGCTATTTTCTTCCGAGTTTTATGGAGATTTTGATTCTTCATTCTAATAATTGTTTACGAAGATTTAATAGCCACTTTAAAGCTCCTTTTTAAATTTATCTTAAAGACTTTAATCTTATACTTTATTTTTTAACGTTTCAGGAACCCTCTGCTTAAGTTAAGTTACAGTTCTTTTAATCTGTTTTGCTTAACTTTACGAAAAGTCTTAAAATTAAGTAATTTGTGCTTTTTATTTATTTTCTGATATTTCTTTTTATCGTTTACTTCTTATAGGAGAACTCTCAGGATGGAGAGATATAAAGCCATTTTATAAATCAATGCTTGGTAATAAACTGTTATTTTGCTCGTTCAATTTAAGATCTTTATTGGATTATGTGTTATTTTTGTTATTTTTTCCTTGTCTTGAGGGAGAAATTTCAGGTCTTGCATTTTAAAAACGAACATTAGTACCTTGCTTACTAGTAATAGACTTTTTTAGAACTTTACTAGGAATTTTTCTTGAAGCTGCTTTACTTTATTTCCTTTCTTGCATTTAAAGGTTGTACAATTTCTTTTTAATCTCAAATTTAGTTTATTTTTCGTCTTCTGAAGACGTTAAAGAAAAAGATTCTAAATCTGATTAATCATCTTCTGCCAAGCTAAATTAAGGATCTTTTCAATACTGATTTTGCTGCTGAAAGCTATATATGAAATTCTAAGTTTTCTACCCAAGTTATTTTTATTTTTCCAGGTTTTCTTCTCTTTCCTACTTTTATACTTACATTTTTTCAATTTAATTTATCTTCTTTATTTTTATTTTCTTTTTGTTGTTGTTAAGTGTTTATAATTTTTTCACTCTGCTCTTGTCTTCTTGTTTAAAATTATACTTATTAGTATTAGTTTTAGTAGAAATCTCTCCTTGCGAGTTATTTGGTTCCACATTTGAATTAAAAAAATTTTTCTCTATTTTTTGAAAATTGCTTTAACTTTTGTTCTATTGTGAGTTTTCAAGAGTGTTTTATTGAATTTTATTGAAGAAATCTATTTTATTAGAAGATGCAGGCTAAGGACTCTTAGTGCTTTACTTAATTGCTTATTAAATATGTGTTAAGTCTTAGCTTATTTAGAAATTAGCTTGCTACTTTTTTTTTTCCATTCAACCATCTTAATTTTATTTAGCATAAGTTTGAACTTAAATGGAATCCTAAGTTTTGTTTTGTCAATTTCCATTAATTCTCATGTCTGAATCTTTAATGACCCCTCTTTTATTACTCTTGCCTGGAGATTTGTTCTAAGTACAAATTTTCAACGCCGATAAATCGTTTTCCTTTAACTACGGATTTCTTAAGTTATTCTAAGGCTTACTCAGCTGAGATTTCATAGGTTTCTTAATAATAGGAGAGCTGCTAAAGGTTTCATTGAAATAAACTCCCTTATTAACTAAATAGCTTTACTTATTTTCTATGGGAGAAAAAGAGTTTGCAATAGCTTAGAATCTACTCTAATTATTCATTTATTTCACGAGTAATTAAACAGCCAAATTAAAGTTTAAATAACTCTATTTCATTTATTTATCTTTTACTCCTATAATTCCTACCTTATCTAAGTCAACTAAGCTTAGATTTTTATTTCTCTATTCTTTTGGATAACTAATAAAAGACGAAAAGGGAAAATAGAGCAAGTTTAAGGATTAGTATCTATATAAATGTGAAGAGAAATCAAAACTTTAGAACTGTTAAAACTCATTTTATGCTCTACAAAATTTAATCTATATTGCCTATTTTCCTTCTAGTTGTATTAACGATTATATATAATTTTAATAAATAGAGTTAAGTCTTTAAAAACTATATGACATTAGGTAAGTCATACTATAAAGCTATTATACTTAAAAAATAATAGCAACGTAAATACCTATATAGTTGATAAATCAATTAAAGGATTAAGAATTATTTATTCCTTAATTTACTAATTCTAATATAAGATAAATGCTATATTTATTTATGCTTATGAAGTAAAGTTAAAGAAACTAAATTAGATTTAATGAAAAAAGGATAAAATCTTAAGATTAAAGAACTAGTTTATCTAGTTTTGTGGATACTGCTATTTTGCACTATGATACTTTTTGGTTTCATTATATTTATTAATTTTAGGTATATATATGCTTTATTAGACTCAATTTTATTAATTAACTCTTATATTAAAAGATTAACATAAACTGAAATATTCTATTTGTCTTATCTAAATTATCTTTCAACTTCATCCAGAAGTTGCTAAAGCCTAAAATTCTAGTTTGATGTAACCTTCTTAAAAAAGTATGATGGATATGATACTCTCAAGTAATATAAATAATTTAAAGGGTAGAAATAGATTTAATCATTTAGTAAGATAATGCAATTTATCGGTTTGCTAATATCTAAATAAAAGAAGTTGTGTGCTCTAATAAAATTAAGTTAAAATAAAGAATCTTTAAAAGAATCCTTTCTTATATTATTAAGTCTATCATTTAGAAAAGGAATTATAAAGTACCTAATACATTTGCTTTAGTACAAATATACCAATCATCTAAATATTTAGTTTAAAAATATTTATAAATGGATTTAAATATAGATTCTTTTAGCTATTTCACTTTCTAAGCTAAGTATTAGGTTAATAGCTAAAGCTTAAAAACTTTTAATGAAAATATTATAAATAAGAAAGCATAATTAATCATATAAAAAAGTAGGAATTAATAATACATTAAAACTTAGTCTGTTAGTCTTTTTAATAAATGGTTTGCTAAACCTTTTTTAATTTTTAAGCATTAAAAATTGATTGAAAATAAAATAATATGCATACCCAGGTATGTCAAAATCATTAATATGAGGGTAAATATTGAAAATAATTAATCTATATAATAGAGGAATGAGATAGAAAAATAAAATGCATATGAACAAATTCTTTAAAGTTAATAAAAATATCTAATAGAAATTTTAATACTATATTAACTTTAGATTGACAGCTTAAGATGAGAAAAATTATAAAATTTTAAATAAGCTTCTTTGATTTTAAGTAATGCTAATTTGCAATATTTTTAATTTAATATATGCTATTGGTTTTGCATTTAAAAAGAAACATCAATAAATAGATTTTATTAAGGTGAATTTAGTTAAATAGTTATAAAATATAAGGTATTAGGATACTATACTCTATAAGCTAAGAAATATATTTAATTTAAGCATCTTCAGGAAAAAATAAGTTTAATTATATAAGAAACATTTATTATTAGTTTATATGTTCATAGAGTAAAAGGAGTATAATATTTATTATTTCTTATATAATGTATTTAGCATATTAATAAGCAATTAATTTATTTAAATATATATTTAAAATACTAGGCTAATTTGACAATCAAATAAAATAAAGCTATTTTAAACTTAAATATAGCTGCATGAGTTATATATATTTGGTAACTATTTAATAAAGATTATATTTAAATAGTTAAATATTTAGGAATTTAATACTGAAATCTAAACATTATATGGAAATTTATCTTAGTAAGATAAGCAATTTACCTCAATAGATTATTGATCTTTTTATATCTTTTATTCTTGCTTTTGTTACAGTAAAGTTTACTTTTTTTCTTCAGTACTAGAAAAAATTAGTTTTTTTATATGATTTGCTTATTTAATTATCACTAAATAGAAAAGGAATTCAAATTATATATATCATAAATATGTTTAGCATAAATAAAAAGTTTTAAATAGGCAAAAAAATAAACTCTATGCTTATAGTTTAAAATCAAACAAGATAAGACACACTAGATAGATAATGGTAATACATACAAGTATATATAGCTTAATTTGCTTATATTAATTACTTTAATACTTTCCTGTTAGTTTTTATATATCTAAAATAAACATACAATTAGTAAATCAATTTATTATAAACCAATTAAAAAGTAATAAATATGATAATTCTTCATATACTATATATAACTTAAATTTATATGGCAGCTTTGGAATTAGTTTGTAATAATAAACAGCTTATCTAATCAAATAAAGCTATTCATACTCTCCTAATATATTAGAATTACCAAAATACAAAGATAAATTTCAAAGAAAAAAATAGCATCATACTAAATGAATAGGAAAATAATACAGAGAAAGTGTATATTTATAGAGTAGCATATAAAGTGTCATACCAAGATTTTACATACAAAATAATAGGAGATAAGTAAATTATAGAAATATAATATAGAAGATATTTCATGGAAAAAATAAGGATTTATTTAAATGTAAAAAAGATAAGCAAATAAATAATAGAAAAGTAAACAGATTATAAAAAGGGAGAGTTAATTATTTCGAATGTCTCTTTTTCAGAAGTACAAAATATGCATCTTTCTAGAGCATTTAGAGTAAAAAACTTTCCTTTAAAAAAAATTAAGCTATAATACATAATAAGTATACAATTTAAAATGTATGCTACAGTTTATAAAGCAATATAATTATTTTATTCGTCTAAATATTTTATTTCACTAGTAAATATATGTCATTTTTGAAGAAATAAATAAAAAAATGTTAATATATATTTAAAAATATACCCAAGAAACAGCAGATCTCTCCAACAAAATCTAGTAACACTTAATAGAATATAGTCAATTTTATATTCCTATTTTAGATGTAGATCAAATTTAAAAAAGGCTATTACTGTATTTTCGATGAACTTAAGAAGTGGTCAACACTATGAAAGTAATAAAAGTGAAAATTCAATATTAAAATAGGAAATAGCTCTAAATCCATCCCTGTAGCAAATTTATGGAAGGATCTCATAGACAGTAAAGATCGGAAAGGAAATTTAAGGCTTCAAAAACTCTAAGAAAGAACAACTATAATGACTCAGCGACCTAATTGTATAGAAAAAACCCTCACATAAGAGAATCTCTAGAGGAGTCTTACGCCTAGCAAAAACGAAAATAAAAATAAGAATTGGAAAAGATACTGTTTTTGCAAAAGTTAATAGAATCTTTACAAGAATTGCTGAAAATATTGGAGTTTTAAAAATAATATTGACTTCAGGAGAAAAAAGAAAGAGTAAAGCTTTACTGTAATCCTGAAAGAGATATAAATAGAGAAAAGTATCTCAAGAATTGAAGCAAGTAGAATGGAAATTAGATTCAAAAACTTATTTTATGCAGCGATTATGAGCTTCTATACATTTTAATAAACTCATTAAGCTTATTTAAACTTATTTCCATTGTCTATTTACACTCTTTTTGTGATAATCGTTTTGAGATAGAAAAACTATATTATGATACACTAATAGCTATCTGCAAGAAAAAAGAAAAATATACTAGCAGAGATGCTGGAAATTTCAATAAATATATGCAAAGCAAGAAAATATAGGGCATACATTTAACTTTATTATTAACTTTTGGAACTATAAAGAAGCTGGTGGATAAGAGGTTAAAAATACTTCAAGAATTCCAACATTTAATTTAATTTATTTGTAATTTAAAGTAAGATTAAAATAAAGACAATACCATATTTATTTCTCTAAGATACATTTTTGTGGAAATTTAACACCTATACGTGTATCCAGACATATGAAGTCCTACATGATGAAATTAAAAAATCTGTGGATTTTATAAATTACGATAAAATTAAATCCCTAATCTAAAACTAAAGCTATATGTGATATAATTTTACTTTTTAAAGACACTTAAGTAAAATGATTTGAGTATTAAATTATTTCATTCAAAGTTGCTTGGAAGATGGATTTATGCTCTGAACTTTGAATAATAATGGAAGAATTAACTCACTTATTGAATTCTTAGATAGGAATTTAAGAAGAAAAGGCTGCAAAAGTCAAAAGAGCAAGATTATTGAGTTGAAAGTTACTAAAAACATATTTAAAGCCTATATGAAAAATAGTAAAAACACACGAACATAAATTTATTAAAGAAATGACTAATTTTAAAACTAAAACAGGTTAAGAAACTTTTAAATTTAAAAGCTTGTTCAAATAGATAATATAACTATAATTGTGATATTAGTAGAAAGCTTTAAATGATAGAAAATTTATTATATACTCAAATAATAAGAAAATAAAAATAAACTGATTTATATTAGTAATAAATTAAATGCTTGAAAATATGGAGTTTAAATTTTTAATACGTATATAAAGGTAGAAAGTCTCTATAAAAAAGCTAAAATAAGGATTTTTACATACATTAAATTCACTACCCAATTTAAAATTTTTATGATAATTAAAAAATAAGGGGATTGAAATCTCTTAATATGGAGATAGGTTTAACAATTTTTAAATGAAAAAGATAGAGTTAAAGCTGATTTTTTGAAAATATAAAAATAATAATTCAATAAAAAGCATATAGTCATTTTTTTTAAATAGTAATAAAATAGTGAGATAAATAAAAAATTGCATCAATCATTAAAATAAATTATAATTAAGCTTTGTATATTTTTAATATCTCTAAACCATTTTCTTAATATGTTTTTTATAAATACTAAATATAATAAATTATGATAAACTTTAAATATTTAATATCACTTTATCATACTTGAAGAAATAATAAATTAAAGTCTAGATTAATTCACCGATTTTATATAAAACATCCAAAAATTAATAAAAACGAAAACTCTGAAATAAAAGTATTGAAGCTATTATACCTACTTTTAAAAATAATTTAGATCTTAATAAATTTTACTTTCTATTATATCTTATAATTAGTATCAAATAGTTTACCTTTACTCCTAATTTACGTAATCAAGTATAAATATTTCTCTTACTTTATTTCTATATTTTTTAATTTTATTACAGAGATAAATATACTTCTAAGCTATTTTATTTAATATATATTTTTATCAATTCTTTTAAGAAATAATAGAAAAAAAGCATAAAAACTTAGCAAAGAAAGCTGGGAAATAAGCCAAATTAGAAAAAAATGCAAAATTCGTACGAAAATTTGTTCTCGAATCAAGGCAAATTACTATAAGTTAATTAGGACAGCACTTTAATAATTGAATAGGATAATGAATCTATATATGAGTAATGCAACAAAATTAAGAAAACTTTCAGTAAGCAGAATAGCTAGTTTTTATTATTTTAAAAAAAATAAATATCAAATTAGATTTGCTTTTCCTGGAATTACAACCAAGTCTGGCTGCCAACTTTGATTTCTTGTATGTATACCATAACCGTTTTTTAAATTGGATGGTTATCACATATCTTTTTTTATAGCCCCTTGTATAATAATAATAATATATATTAAAGTGACTTCACCTTTGTTCGATTTGTCACTAAATTAGAGTTTGTAGAAGTTTCAAATTCTCAATAAAATTTATACCAAATCCTTCTGGTTTTTCTGGATCATAAATTCTTATTATTTACTTGCTTTCTCCTCTTGTTAGTTGGTTATAATCAAAACCAAATTATCATCTCTCAAATCGTCCCATTACATCCGTTATTTTTGGTACTTCCACGTATTGTTAAAATATTTTTTTCTGATAAAGTCTTCCTTCTGGCGACAATAAATCTTCAATAGGTTGTAGATTCCTTTTTCTTTTATTCTGTCTTATTTCTACTAAAAATTGTAGCAGTTTTTTATCTTTTGTGCCCAATTTTTGCAGTATTAGCATTTTAGCTTTCTCTTTTAGTATTCAAAGTATAGAGACACGCTCTATTTAGCTCTTGAATCTGGGTTATTTAGTTAATTTATGTTGTTACGTTCCAGATAATTCATTTTCTGATCTAAAATTTATCTTAAATTCCTTTCCAATGCGTTAAATTACTTTTCCATCTATTATGTCTGAGGTTATAAGTTATTTTCTTATTTAATGCACTATTTGTTGACTAGTTTGTTTATAATTAGCATAAGATTTTTGTTATTTATTTTATATCTTCGATTTCTTTTGTTAATTTCTAATTATCCAGTTTGAATTTATAGAAATCATTGCTTAAGCCTTTTTGATTGTTAGAAGTTTCAGCATGCAATCCTTATATCTTGAAAACCTTCTTTTATATCCTCGTATAATTTTTCCTGTATGATCCATTCTCTGGAACTCAAAATTTCGTTAATTCTTTAATTTTTTTCTGTTTTATTATTTTTCTAAATTTAAATAGCTTTAGCCCTTTTTGTACAAATGGGTTTTTAACTAACAGAATCAGCATATTTTTTAATTAAAAAAAATTTCTCTTCATGGACATAATCTTGCTTCTCAGATGCTATATTCTGTTAATAATTTTTTTAGTTTATTGATTTTTGTCTAATTGTTCGCTTTCTTTTTTTTATTCTTCAAAAAATATATTTTCATTGAATCATTTTGACTAATATTTGATTGAGATTGTATGTAGAGTTATTGTCCTATAATTTATCTGCTTATTATTAATTGCCTTCGTAAATATTATGTTTCTTGGCTTAAATCTTCCATCATCATGAGAAATTCTCTGATTCTTACTGAAAGATTAAATATAGTTTCATCCTATTTTTGCTTTTTTAAGATATGTAAATTTGATTTGAAAGTTTTCAATAGTAATAAGTTCTTCTTTAGTTTACACTCCTTCCAAACGTTTGCCTTTTTCTAAAGACTAAGGAAATTTCAGTTTCTCTCAGTATTATGTTTAGTTTTTTTTACCTTTATGATCTAATTTTTAGTAATTTAAATATCCTTTCATTTTATTGCTGCTAATTTGCATTCTTTCAGATAAAATAAGAGAATTGATGGCGTAATTGATTAACTGTCATTAGAAACAGTATAATTACATAATGTTTTATTAAAAAGAAAATATTGGCAGAAGAATAGTGTTAAAGTTAATTTTAATCCAACAAAAACTAAATTTAAATTATAGATAGGCTTAAATCTCATATTACAGCCCTTATTTTATTATATTAGTTAGAAAGAATGAAACACAAGAGCAACTAGAGAAATCTAAAGAAATTAGGCAAACTAAAATGAAAGCTATATGCAATTAATATAAATTTTTATATTTGATATAGAAAGCTTTATAAACATTTATTAATCAAACTTTTAGCTATAAGGATAATTGTTTACCAATCAAATAAATTTGAAATTTTTTAAATAAATTATATGCTTAAAGCTGAATAGATACATAGAATCAATTAAAAGAAAGGTAAATTTAAATAGAGTTATATTGATATAATGAAAAACTATTTTAGAGAATAAAGAAAAAAATATTAAAAATATAGGAAGAGATTAATTTTAGAAAATAACTAGAAACTAATTTTTTATTTGCAAAAACCATAGAAAATTGATTCAAGATTTATGATTAAATAAAATATTACATGTTTTTTAATATACGCTACGGAAGACTCTGTGACATAGCATAATATGTAATAATAGAAGGATATGAAGAGTAAATGCAAAAGAGATAATAAAAAGATAAGCAATAAAGAAATCAAACTTATAATTTTATAAATGATATAAATTGAACAACAAGAAAACAACTGAAAAGTTGCTAAAAACTAAAAAATTATTATCTTCAACGAAGCATTTCATTAAGCAACGCATATTGCTTTGCAAATCTTAAGATTTTTTTTGAATTTTAAAGAGAAATGATCACTATATATTAAAGCCTTTAGCATTTTGACTTTTTGCAACTAGCAGTTTTTTCCCATTTATTTTAATTAAATCTTCTTTTTTATATCTAGGTAATCTATACTCCTTTTATAAGCATGTTAAATTAATAAATTAAAGAGGTCAATGTTCCATTTACTAAAAAACTAATAGAAATGTTAATTCTTTTAATTTGAAGTCAATTTTACTTTTAAAGGTTAAATTAAAACTCTTATTAATTAATTAAAAAATATACTTGAAGCCTATACGTTTTAACTAAAAGTAGAAGCCAAATTATATAAATAATATTAAGAGAGTAGTTAGAAATTCTATCTGTATTTATAATCAAGAAATATATAAAGATGCTTCTTTGATATATTCAAACTAATTTTAAACTTAATCTAATTAATTTTGTAAACAATTAAAATTAATCAAAGGGTTAGATAGAATTTTGTTTAGATTCTTTAAAAAACGAAGTGATTCAAAATTAAAATACCTCAAAATTAAAGAATCCAATGCAAATAATTTCTGATATTCCTCCTGCTACCTAAAATGAGTTAGGTTCTCTTATGTCATTTACTAATCTTTAATAAAATATTATAAGAGACTAATATACGTCACGCTAGATATACTACATCATGCTTAGTTAGAAAACTTGTAAATCTAATAATCTCCAATAGACTATTTAAATGCTTAATCAAAAAAATAAGTATCACTATCACGAAAGTTACTTTATATAATATATAAGAAGCTTTCTTCTTCAATCATATTTGAAAGTTCTTAAGGAATTAATTAATAGATAAATAGAAACTTAATAGCTAAAAGATTTCAAATCTTGATTACTCCTAATTTCAATTTTAATAATTACATAATTTTAGAGTCAGATTATATTAGAAGCTTCTTATTAAGAAACTAAAGCAAAACATTTAATCAATAATTTTATTTTTCTTAATATTACGAAAAAATAGATAAGCTATAATTGTATGGAGGCAAAAATTAATAAAATATAAAATAAAGATAAGGATTATAGATATTTATTTAACTCTAAAATACTAATGTAAACAGACTAAAAGAGGTAAATATAAACTCTAATCCTTTCTTTAAATAAATTAATAAAAAATAAACTTAAATTTAATTAAAGAATTAAATATGGTATCAATTTAAATATTATTGAAAGGATAAAGTATTATAGATTAGTACTAAATTTATTTAAATTGGTAGAAGTAAATTTAATTCTGGATCCTTAAATAAATATACTCATTGAAGAGAAAGGATGAGACATGAATATTAAAATACCTAAAATATATTAAAAAATTAATAACTTCTGGTTTTTAAGACTTTAATTTTAAGGGTGATAATTGAGTTTTTATTAAATAAAGTTTTAATAATAAGCTGGTAATGAGAAAATGCTTGATACAAACTATAAAGAGAGAACTGAACTTAATTTAAGATTTAAATTCATTAATGAAAATATTTAATGTTGGAGATTTCAAATTTTCATACATTCTACGATATCGTTATTTTTCAGATTTTTAAAAGTTTGACTGTTACTTTCGAATTCACTACTAAATTCCTTTATTTCCTCTTCATCTAGTTTACTTAAGTTCACTATTTTATTTTTCAAAAGTTTTGGCTCATATCCAATTTATATCTAAGAGCTGTATTTTCGAGATAGTGAAGGAAGATATTCTGAAGAAGTACCTTCGTAACTTTTATAGGAGACCTCTTATGAGTTTCTGATTTTTAGAAGAAATTCATTATATAAGAAAGTTCATCTTGGATAAATACTCACATATCTACAAATAACTTCCTACTATTTTGTTAAAGGAGAATCTATTACTAGACTCTTATAACTGTCATCCTCTTAAACAAAGTCATAATGTTCTTCAAACTTAATATTTTTCCTAGGTCTAAAAGGTGGGTCAATTTTTTTTTGAAGTAGTTAATCTCATTCCATCTTTTAAAAAAAAGGATGCTTTTTTATAATTTCAGCATTTTATGGTCTTTTTTACGGCTAAATGGTAAAAAACTTACGTCTTTGCTTAGTAATTAATTGAGAAGGTCACTCACTTCTGGATTTATCTCTTAAAGGTTTTGATGATTCTTATGTAGGATATTCTTTATAGTCTTTTCTTCGCTTTTTCCAATGAAAGGAGTATTTCCTGTAAACATTTCGAATATGATGCAACCAAATGCTCACCAATCGCTAGCAAAACTATAATTTCATTGTTTTAATATCTCAGGAGCTAGATAATCATAAGGTCCTATGTAGTCAAAAACTTAATTATTTTAGTTTCTTTGCTCAAAGCCAAAAATAGAAAGTTTTAAGTGACCATCAGAGTCTAGTAATATATTTTCAGGCTTTAAATCTCTAAACACAATATTATTTTTATGTAGTAATTCTAAGGCCAGTAAAAGTTCAGCTGCATAGAATCTACTCTGGTTTATCGTAAAATTGCCCTAACGTCTTAAATGAAAAAATAATTCTCCACCTTCACAAAATTCTAAAACAAGATAATAACTCTTAGAGGTTTCAAATTTATTATATAAAGACACTAGAAAAGGAAATTTATTTTCATAGAGTATAGTCTATCTATTTTAAAAGGGATTAACGAACTTCCACTGATTAATTAAGCTTTTATTAATTGCTTTGATAGCAAATAAGTTGTCTGATTTCTTTTTGCTAACTAAATACACAGTACCAAGAACACCTTTGCCTAAAATTTGCTTCACTATATAGTCATTTTTAGTGACTTTTTCAGGAGGATTTATTTCATCTTTACAACAACAAATTCCCATTTTATTTTAAATATTTTTAATTAAAATCTAAATTTTCATTTTTCTACTCTTAGCATTTTGTCTCAAGATTTACTTTTATTTATATGAATATACATTGTAGCTGCTTGTGTGCCGTTGCTCTTTTATTGGTCTACTGCAATTTTATCCTTAATGTTCTTAGCACTTTATTAACTTCCTTCTGAAATAATAATATTTACCTATTATTTCTGTGCATATTGTTTCTGGTTTCTTATTAAGCTAAACTTTATATGTTCAGCTTGGAAACAAAAACTCAGATCTTTAAGATTTTTGTCCATTAGAGACACCTAATCTTTCAATCTGGCCAATTTACTTGCTATCTTGAAGACAATTTTTTTCAGAAACATTACCTGAAGCTCTTTGAAATTGAGGCTAGAAAGGTGGCTTGATTTTCTACTTTTTAAGCTGGTCTCAGTTTATCTGCTTAAAAAAAGGATGCTAAGTGATTATTTAAGTATTGGTTAATCTTAAAGAAGGCTGTATGATAAATTACGTCTTTTTCTAGCAATTTTTTAATTAAATCTTAACTTTTCGTGTTTAGCTCAGGCTTGTTTAAATCAACTTCCTTTTTTATTATATCACTAAGAGTTTGATCTGAATTATTTCCATAAAAAGGAGGTAAGCCTGTTAGCATTTCGTAAAGTAGGCATCCTAAACTCCAAAAATCAACTGCTTTAGAATGTCCGAATGGCTAAATAATTTCAGGAGCCATATAAAACTGAGTTCCAACTCAGGAGAATGTCTTATGATTTTCAGAAATCATCCCTTACTTGCTTAGGCCAAAATCAGTAATTTTAACATGACCATTTTCATCTAGTATAATATTCTCAGGTTTTAAATCTCTGTAGATAACTCCTTTCGAATGTAAATAATCAAGCCCAATCAAAATTTCTGCAGTATAGAAGCAAGCTTATTCTTCTGTAAATTTTCTTTGTTGTTTCATATATGAAAAAAGTTCACCTCCTTAACAATAATCCATAACTAAAAAGAGTTATTCAGAAGTCTAAAAAGCATAAAACAGTGTGACTAAAAATCTACACTAATTTTATTCTAAAATCTTTCTTTCTGCTTAAATCAAATGTTTATTTTCTTTCATTCTAATAACATTTTTATCTAAGACTTTCATAGCGTAAAGTTAAGAATCATCTCTTTTTTGAACTAAATATACAGTACCAAACGATCCTTTGCCAATTACTTTCTTTACTTCGTAATCACTTAATGACATATAGTCACTTTCCGTATTTTATTTAGAACATGATTCATAGCACCCCATTTAATTACAATAGTTATAATACTGCTTTTTTCATTAGCTTCATAATTTATTTCGAATTCTAAATTATTTTTATTTCCTTATATCTAACTCCCTTTTTACTTCTATCATCTTCTCATATATAGAAATCGCATAGTTTAGATAATAGGTAATCTATAAAGCTGTAGTCATGTAGAATGAATAATATTTGAGGATTAGGAAAATTAATTATAAATGCTAATTTATTTCTAGAGACTAACTTTGCTACAAAAATAGACTAATTAAACTTATTAGCTTATAAGAAATAAATGTTTCTAAAGATTAGGCTATAATTATAAGGATACTTTCTATAATTTATGTTTATACTAAATCAATACTAAACTTATATTTAATTTACTTGCTTCCCAGAAGTTATTAATACCTTTAGTGAGCTTACTTGTGCATTATGATAATAGATCATCTTACTATAGTAATTTTAGTTTTTTAACTTATGTAGAATTTGATTATAGCTGAGATGTTTTAATTATAGAATTATAAATAGAAGCATGTATTATAAAAAGTCTAGGGCTTTTATCTGATTTTTAAATTTATCAACATACTATCCATTGCTTTAAAGGCTATTTCAAGGTTTTAATTTTTATATTAAGAAGTATTGAAAGAGTTTGCTATTTCCTATATATCTATTTTTCTTAATTTCTACATTCCTTCTTTACTGTTTAAAGCTAAATTAATTAATTAAATAAATAGTTCTTAACTATGAAGAAGTAAAATAGAATTAGATATTTATTACCTTAATTTAATTTATGCTTATTTATATAAAATTTGGGTTTAAGCTATCAATATATCAATATAATATACCTTTACTAATTTCTTAGCAAAAACAATCCTGCTATAGATTTTTAAATTAGCTAATAGTAATTAATTTGCTTGATTACTTATAGCAGCAATAACTTTAATCTGGTAATATAATAAATAACTTATTACTTATAAAGCTATTATTAATTTTTATATTAGTTAAATCAATTTAAATAGAAAGTAAACATTAATATTAATAAAAAATAAAATAGCTTATTTAATTTTTAATAGCTTAATTACAAGCTGCTTTTAACTATTTACATTGTAAACAAGAATCTGCTATATAATCATAAAACTTCAGACCAAGTTTACATCAAAGAATATTAATTTTCCTATTTTATTACTTCTTTTCTACTTTGAAGCTACAAGTCTGATATATTTATGTACCTATCTACTACTTTATTATTTTAAGTAGTACTTACTCGCATATCTTCATTAAGATTGCAGATATAATTTTATAAAGCTTCTATCTTATTAAGAATTAATTGATTCTCCTAAAATACTTAATTACTATATATTGAAATGCCTTATAAAAATTGATATGATTGTTATAGATTGTTTTACTGCATATTATATCTTTTGTTTACTTATCTTTATTAGATATACGCTAATCTAATGCAAGGAGCATTCTATTCTTTATTATTTAGATTCGCTCTAATTTATAGAAGCATAATAACTCTTGCTCTCTTAGCTTTTATAGTTGATAGTCTAGAGATATCGATAAAGCTAATTATAAATAAGTAGTTAATTTAATTATAAAGGAGGATATAAAAAGAAAAAAAGAGGTAATCACTCTTCAATCTGATATAAGTGAATATAAAGATGATTAAGTATAGATAGAACGAAATAATCACAATCAATTTATTTTTCCTTCACATATGCTTACTTTAACTCCTGCTATAGGACCCCATTATTAATTGCATCCTCCATCAGTTTTCTAAGTGAATATCATATCCTGATACTCAATTATTAATCCTTAACGCTCTACTAATTTATCGCATTCGCCAGCAAAAAACATGTCTGATCCTTCTAAATTTATCATTATTCCATATACTTGCTATGGTTCTAATTAAATAGGATTGTCTAATGAATATTCATATAATGTATAGCCTTCAGTCGGTAGAATTTAGAACTATTTCGTACTGCTGTATATAATTCTTCCTGCGTCAGTCTCTCCTTCAAGAAAAAGTACTTAATAGACAATAGCACTTGAGAAAAAATCTCTAGGTCGAGTTAGATTTATAGACTCTAAAAAGCATTTATTATTTATTTTAAAGCACAAACTGTTGTAAGTTTAATTACTTGCCTCTCATATTCCTCCTAAGTTATTTGATCTGTTGAGTTCAATAATTGTTCTTACTGTTAAAAATTATATATCTTATGCTTGATTTCCCAATTATTGAACAGTTATATCGAAACTAAACTTTTCTTCAATTGTTGGTTTGTAGTTCGGTAAATTAGAGCTGGTTATAGGCTATAAATCGAACCTTTTTTTCTCTAACTGAAGAAGATTATTTTGCTATAATAGCTCCTTCATTTCTTTTCTTCACTTTCACATTTCAAGAAATTCTTCAGGCTAATTGATACTACTTAAGCTCTGAATATCTTCCTCTAAAGCTTGCAGTTTCATATTAATTATTTTACTTGCTTCTAAAACTTTCTTTTCACTGTCTTCTATCTTGTTCAGAACCAAGGAGTCAATATTTTAGATAGTGAGTTCAGATATTTTAGCAACCTTTTGTACGTAATCTCGATGCTACTTCATAATTTCATCTAAATCTTTAATATAATTCAACTTAAGCTAAATAAGTCCTTAAACTTTATTCTTAATTTTAGTCTGAAGCTTATCAGCCTTTTCTTTTACTTTCTTATAAGTAGAAGCATTGCTCTCTACATTGTGATTTAAATGTGCTTCGTGACATTAGTCACATAAGTGTTTTAAATCATCAAAGCAAAAGGATTTGAACTTCTAGTTATGAGTTGAGCATTGGTCTGTCTTCTTAACAGGAGAGTTCTGCAAGTTATAATCTATTAACCAGAATAAGTTTCAATTATTGGGAATTTAATTTATCTGTCTTTGATCTATTTTCCTATCCTTAGGACACTTTATTCCTTCTTAAGTAATAACATGTCTAATGCACGATAAGCACATTGAATGTCCACAAAGTAAAGACTTTGGAGCATGATCTGTTGTATCGAACTGTTCTGCACAAACGCAACATTCCAAAATTCTTTACATTTTAAATCTAAATAATAATTTTGAAGTTTTATTTTATCACTAAGACAGTAAAAATCAATATTCACTCTTCTAATCCCATTTCTACAAATCAAGCACCATTACTAGGAAAACCTTAATAATAATAGTCACTCTTAGGTATAAGGTATTTAAGTATATGTGCCTTAACTATATTTAATAAGCTATAATTAAATAATATCTTTCAGCTGTTAAATATATGCAGATTAATAATATGAAGATATCAAACTTAAAATTAGATTTTATCAAGAAAAAATTTAATAAAATTTAAGTTTTGCTGTTACTTTAGTTATTATAATCATTATTAGCTTTATAACGTTGGCAAAAGAAGAATGATATAAAAAGGCTTTAATAAGCAGCTATATTTTCCTTAATTGTCAATAATTTAATTTCCTTATTCCCCTTTATGTTATAATATCATAATATGAAGTTAAGTACGTTGGAAATTAATTAAACAGACTTTTAGTAAAGAATAAATTAAAAATTTTATTAATATGGTGAAATCTAAGCTTCTACTGTCCAAACACTATTTCTCATATCATAATTATAGATAAAATATGAGGAAGGAGTAACTTAAAAGTTGAACATATAAACATTGCTATCTATAATAAATGGATGATATCATAAAAACTAAAAACTAGGAGGAAAACTGTTTCCATGCTTCATTATTTTGTGCTTATCATTTATTTAAGTCTCTTTTAAATCATCGAAATTGTCAAATAGTATGTCGCACTGTTTCTTTTCTGAAGTTATAGCGTTTATTTGAGTTGGTTTTTTAATCTAAGTATAATGCTATATCCAGTCATTCTTAATATTATTATAATATCATATTTCATTCATATTCCTTTTTCCATCATGACCACCATATATAACCAATCCATTTTCTAGTTGAGACATTCCGTGAAGCATTAATTTCTTGTAAAGAGGTTTCATTTCTGACAGATCATCTTTCAAGTTCCAAACATCACATTGTTTCACAACATTTTATTCTCAACAACCTCCAACTACATAGATTAAATTTTCGCTATAAATCATTCGATGATAATATCGTGGACCTGTCATTCAGTATGAATTAAATCGACTACCATTATAAGTTGAAAGTTTTCTTGATCTTTGCTCGTTACCACTAAACTGACCTCCTGATACTGCAAATTATTACTCAAATTAAATATTAAAGCTTGTATTATAGCTTGTTGAGAATGTATATTCAGTATTCTTGTGCATTATTTTTTGATTAAATTCATAAGACAATAACTAGAAGTCCTCATTCTTAAGTATTTAATACATTTTAGGATTTTGCTTTTTCTGTTTATCTTTCAGATCAATAATTTTATCGAACCGCTTGAAACACTCTGAAGAGCTGATTCTCTATTCTTAAGAAAGTTAAATCATATTTAAAATTAAGAATAGAATTTAGTCGTTTTATATTTTATTCTTTTAGTTTATTTAATCAAAGATTTACTCTTAATTCTTTTAATCTCTCAAATTAATGCTATCAAAATCATCTAGCATCAGCATTTCTAGAAAAATTGCTCCTAATGAAAAGATATCTTATTTTTCTGGATTTATCTTCTCTTTTATACTCTTTTGCTTTTATTATTAGAACTAATCGAAAGTAAGAGGACACATATATTTAATAAGCTATTCTTTCTAATATTCATTTCTAAAATATTTAATTCCAAATCATTTTCCAATTTTTAAACAATTCTCCTTAATATATATGACCTCAGGATTTAGCTGCTAATGATATATTTTTTGCTCATGCATTATTTCACAAGCCTTACTAAGTTGCTTAAAATGGTATAATAATTCTTATTCAGGTCAATAAAGTTACATATTTTTCCTTCTCTAAATTTCTTTTTGAAGAGTGAAATTAAATTACTCCAAGGTTAATTAAAGATTATTTTCTTCTCCTAATTTTTGAATATCGACTATTTTAATGAAATAAGCATCATTAATTTGATTAAGCTAATTAATAGCTTACCATTCTGTAGATATTTGGTTAAGTAAGCTTTTATCTTGAATTTTGAATTATTTGGTTATTACTTTATTTCCTTGGAGATCTTCTTCTTTTACTAAAGTTACGGTATCTTCGCTTCTAGCTTTTGTGAGTTATGCAAATTTTATTACTTAAGGTTATCTAATTTACTAAGAGCTAGTATTTGGTTAAATTAAGTCCTTTGATTATTCAGAAACATTACTCAGAGATTTTGACTCCAAACCAAAATTTTTAAATAAGTCCTTAGTATGTTTCCTTTATTTATTTTTCTTATTACAATTTCCAGATCCTTTAAGTTTTCTATTCTCCCTTTCGAGTAGAAATTTTGTATTGTTTTCTCTAGATTTTAAATACTGGTAGTTATAAATAAACTTCATAAAGTCGTTAGAAGAGGTTCGAACTATAATCTAATAACTTAATGATTCTTTCATATTTTATTAATAGTTTGACAGCTAATTTTATAAATAATCATTATCTCTAAAGCTAAAATCCTCAAGCTATTAATATAGGAGAGCTTAATTAACTAGCAGCAGGCTATATTACCTACAACCCTAGAGTTTAGGTACTTTCGCGATACCTTATTACTACTATTGATTACTTAAGCCAGTTGAAAATAATTAGATGAATAAATAAGATAAAAGAAAACAAAGCAAATATATAAGAGATTTCAATATAAACTACAATTAAAGTCTACTCTTATATTTTAACTCTTTCCTTTATAAAATGTCTTCGAATAAAGGAGTAAAGTTAAATAAAGTATTATATCTCTATGCAAAGAAGAAAGAAATAGATAATAAGTATTCCTATATCTAATTAGTTTATACTAATTGTTCTTTAGTTGTTAGCTTATAAGCTTAAACTAAATCATCAATATTTAGAAACTGAAGTTAAGTTGTGATTTGATGCTAAAGATACTAGAAGTTTAAAAATAACTCTCATATTTAATAAGGTAAACTTAATCCTAGATAAAATAAGATTAATCTATAAAGTACTTTCTTTCTATAAGATGCTATATAGCAATATTAAAATAGTGATATATGTTTTAAGAGATGCTTGTAATAGATAAATGAGTAATTTATTGTAAATATAAGAATATATGGTAATATATTATGTAATATTATAGAAAATAGATATATGGATGCCTATCATTGTATTTTAAAACTCCTTTGATAAAGCTCTTTTAATATAAGATAAACCTCCACACCATAAAATTTTATTAGTGTATTTACTATATGAAAATAAGATTTGAATTAGCATGCAAATATTTAAATTCCTGCATATAATATAATAACTTTATAAATATCTATATTAAATCTTTCATACGAAAGCTTAATTAGACTCACTTAGTTAAATTTACTGTTATCTTGCATCTTTTAATTTAATACCTTGGTATTGAGCACACTCTATAAGTATTATTTTAATTAGGTAAGACAAATAACTTCTAAGATACTTTATTGAATAGTATTAAGCATAGATACTTGTTAGTTTCGATAGCCTTTTATGATTATATTTATTCAAATTTAATGATAATAATGGTATTTTTATTATAAATGATCATTAACCCAGAGATATCTCACAATTTATCAAGCTAAGAAAAAAATAAAGATGATTAATGGAAGAAGCATTTAGATTATTATCTAACATTAATTTAGCTAAAATACATAAAGCATTATCAATATACTCTCTTAATTTTATTAAGTCATTACTTTAAGCTTCTTAGAACTACTAACTATAACCGAAATTCAGAAGCTATAATAATTTATTTAGCTTCTAAGTTAGCTTTCTATAAACTATTAATATAAGGATACTCAAATAATTGAAATGGAAATTAATTTCCAGATTTATATAATTTAAAGTTTTAGGATTATGAATTTAAACTTTTATTTATATGAAATACATTTATCTAGAAATTCTTTTTGGCAAATTATTCTATTAGAAGTATTTAATAGTTTAAATTAAGAAGAAGCAACATGAATTAGTATAGAGCAAACGAAAGGTTTAAAATAATGTAGAGATATTAATTATGAATAAAACTTTAAAGGAACTACCATTAAAAATAATTGATGATAAAGTTTTAATATTCTAGAGCCTAAATAATAGCACTTTCCATAATTGCTATTAAAATATCAGTTTGATAATTTTAAACTACATTGCTTACTTTCCTTCTAGAAATTCTTATTCATATTCATATAATTCTTGCATAACGCAGTAAATTTCTTAATCATATCTGATTAATTCTAATATTTTTTAATTTTACTAATAATATTTAAGCAATACAAGCAGCATGGGTTTTTGAAGTTAAAGCTTAATAAAAGTAAAAGTAAAATAATAAAACCTTAGATATAATAGCTATTTCTTAAATTTCCTCAATATAATTAAATTAATTTACTTTGCTTATAATTAAATAATAATAAACTAAAAGAGTTTCAATATTTAATGCCAATTGACATAATTGCTTAATTACTTGGTAATACAGCAAATTATGCTTATATATTTCAGAGAAATTCTTTTGGATTCTGTTTATAATGTATATTTATCATGCTTATAAGTCTATTTTTTATTGTAGTTTTTAAGCTGGTTCAATTATAAGAAATTAGTCATCTTTATTAGTTATAGCATTATTAATTACCAGAAAATACTTTCCTTAGGTGGTGTTAAGTTTATACCCCTAGATAGGAATATGATTAAAAGAAATGAAGTGCTAACTACTAAGTATATAGAATACTTATAGATAATTAAGATATAAGAAGTAAAAGAGAGGGATAAAGTAAGTTAAGGATAGTAGAGTGGAAATACATTAGGTGATATTATAAAGATATTTAGAAATATGAACATTTCGTTATTTATTGCTTTAGCTTCATTTTATGCTATTTCTAAAGTTTAACCTATTTACTTTCATATCTACACAATAAATTTTAAATGTTATAAGGGCAAGCTATTCTCAATATTGCAATACCAAAATTACATAATCAATGTGTGTATTTTGCCTAAGATAATAAAAGTAGGCATAAAAAGAGGGTAATATAGATAAAATTAAAGAAATGTTGATTAAAATAAGATTTAGAAAAATAAAGGGAAATATTGCTGAATAATTATTCAAGAAGCTAATTTTAAAGAATTCTTTAAAATAGCTATCTTTTAGGTTTCTTAAACATTGAATAGTAATTGCTTCTTATTTAATTGCATAAAAATAACAGAGAAGTTTAATCTGCAGATTTGCAGGACTTAAGTGATTGAGTGAGTAATATGAAGCTGGATATAGAACAAGTGAGAAAAGAGTTGGTTAAGAAAGGATTGTGATGACTTTATATAATTGGTATATATTATTTAAATATAAAAGTATAAGATTATTACGTAATTATTACGTAATCCTATTTAAAAGGAAGCCATCCTAAGTTTTATAAAAAATGAATCCAATTGGACTAGACATGCAAAATGAGTTGATGAGTAAACAATTAAATCTTGGAGGTAGAAAGTATGTGAGAGTCAACTGGACGATCCAGGAAGATCAAATGCTAACCAATTTAGTCAAAACTTCCAATCGCAAAGTAATGTGGGCTAAAATTGCTAGGATACTTAACTCTGATTTTCATAATAAAGAAGTCAGAATTGGAAGGTAGTGTAAAAAGAGATGGCTTTAAGTACTAATACCTTTGAATAAGATTGAGTGGAATAATGAGAAAGAGCAAAAACTTCTTGGTATTTATAGCAAATTCAACGCAGATACAAAGCTTTTTTACGAAGAGTGTGTAAAAGAGATGAAAGAATACAATAAAGATCAAATTAAAATTATCCTTGAAAATCTTAAAGAAAAGCATTAGCTTTAAAGAATCCAAAATTAGAGTTTTTCTATTTAAAAATCTGAAAATGAAAATCCAGACGAACCAGATATTACAAAAAAGGTAAAACTTAATGATTCGAGTATCAAGAGTTTATGCAGTGCATTGTCATATTCAAATCAGTGAGCTGAAAACTTTTTTTTCTGAAATATATTTCAATTTTTAAGAAACTGGCTTCCTAAAATAAGTTTTAATCTATAAAAATCTCCTAATTAACTTTACATTTTTTTCCTAACTAAAAATATTCTTTTAAAGAGATGTTTTATAGATCAAGTTCAGTTGGTTAAATATACGAAAAAGTAAGAAAAATTATTAAATAATAGCTGAATAATGCATGGCAGATTAATGAGTATTTGGAAATAATAAGTTTTATGTTAACCTTATAAATATTTAAACAGCTATTAAAAGAGTAATATCTGTATAATGTATTCAGGATATGTATTTAAATTGAATTAAAAACTAGGGAGAGTATTTATTGAACTAGCTTTCTATATTTAAACAAATAAAATTGTAGAGTGGCTTACTGCTAACAATATTATGATTACAGTACTTCAGTGCAATTATTTAAGAGATGAGAATATGTAAAATTTAGATTAATAATGTTGTTGAAGTTTTCTTGTTTATCCAGTATTAATCTAAATTCCTTATTAAAGCACACCAATTTAATAATTTTTTTGTTTAGTATTAAAACAGAAAAAGCAATGATTTTGATTATATTAATGAGAATATATCATTGATATAATCGCAATTATTTAAGGTTAAATTAATAGAAATTAGCTTCTTAAATTTAATATTTTTATATATTATTTACAGTTCATAAATCACAAAAAACAAATCCAAATTAGCTGATATTTATCTATCTAAGCAACATCTGTAAAGAGAGTTATTCATAAATTGCTCTAATGCATAATTTACTTAACATGCTTTATTTTAAATTTAAAGAAATAAATGTAGAGTTATCTGAATTAAAAATAAATGGTACTAATAAATAATATCTATACCTATTTATTTGCATTTTCTTAAGCTATATAAATAAGTATAGCTATAAGAACGAAGACAAATTATTTAGATTAGTTTAAATTTGGAATTAGAAAAGTCTAATTAATTATGGTTTATAGCTTGGTAATAAGGTAAGCTTATTTTATTTATTTTGGTATAATTCTTATAAAGAAGGCTTAGATACTTTTCATAAGGTATAATGAGTTAATCATTAATATAAAACTTTATCTTGATTATAATTCTAAGAGAATTAGTTATTTCCTTTAGCTATCATTAATGCTTTAGCTTAAAATTATTTTTTATTGCTATACAGAAGAAATTTTAACCTCCTGCTGGATTATCTAATAACTCAAATAATGCTTATTTTATTATCTTATAAGAAGAAAGCTAGGAGTAAATATTAGACGGAAGTAGAGAAGCAAATATAGGAATATCAAAAGGATATTAAATAGATACTAATAAAACATAAATAATAGAGGATATATTTTATTATATTTGCTATTTATTTTGAATTATCTATGAAGCTTATTTTAACTATAGTTTAATATCCCTTCTTTCTAGCTTTTCATTATAAACTTTTTTCTTTAAAGATTATATATCTATTTCAATGCTTTGCTATTTATTTATTTTGATATGAAGCTTAATTCTGTTTTTTAATACTTAGTATATGATAGATAAGTGATTATTTATGATTTAAAAGAGACATCAAGAAATATTTTATTGGTAAAAGAGCATCAATACCTAATTAAGGCTATTGAAAAGCTATTTATAATGATCATCTCATATAGCAATTTAAATTGGCATAAGATCTAATTATTCAATTTATAAAAAACTTAAATTAAGTAGTAACAGTATAATCATTAAGCATGAGGATTATTATTTTATATGTATATATAATACTCTTAGAATTATTATTAATTTTAGTTAGATTGCATACTATCTGGAAGATCAATGTTTCATCATGACTGCTTTTTAAATGTGGCGTTTTGTTATTATCTTGTATTAATTTATCTCTTAAAATTAGAATTTTATTTAGATTCTAGCTTTAATTATTTACTTTTCTTAAATTATTAAAATAGCTAATATTTTAATAAAGGTACTTGCTTAAATGCGTGGAGTAGATAAAGAACTATAATTAAGCATGGATTAGATATTCTGCTTATACTTATGAGTTGAAACTGATATTTATCTAGAGAAAATGAACTGACTAATTAAAAGAAGCTATCATTGCAATTAAACGCTTAGATTTATATTTGTCTCTAATCTTGTTAAACTCATTAGCCTTTAATAAAAGCTAAGTTAGTTGCAGCTGAATATCAATGGATCTTTGACTATTGTATAAGAATGAGATTTTATCTATAGAACTTAAGTGGAATTTAAGCATGCCTTAAGTTTATCTAAGTAGTTAGATATATTGATACTAAAGTATTAGAGATAATATATTAAAGCATAAGGTTGTAAGTAAGCTAATTACTATAGCTAGGTATATAAATATACAATTTAAATCTTTTATTTTTATTTAAATATCTGAGTATGCAGTCCAAGTAACTTAACTTCAAAGCAGACTAACAGTGCTGATTCTGTCTTAGCAACCCTAAATTAGAAGAGAATTTATTGATTAAGATATATAATCATTGGTATTTAGCTCTTGCTAAGGGAGCATTATCTGAAAGACATATGCTCTTAATTCCAATTCTACATGCTCCTTGCTTGGCAGTCCTTAATAATGAAGAGATCAGGAACGAACTAAAGCAGATTATAGAAGAAATAACTGATTACCTTTAAAGTTAATTTAATGAAACATGCGTAATTTATGAAAGGAATGTTCCTATGAAATAGTAATAACAGCTTCATATGCATTTGTAGATTATTCCCTTCAAGTCTTCGAAAGCCTTAGATGCTCAATCTTTATTCTAAGACTTGACTAATGAGTAAGATATTAATTTCTAAAAAGTATCAGATATTGCTTCCTAGGAATTAGAAGAGAATGTTTCTCCTTATTTTTTTGTTTATCTACCAGGAATATAAGTAAAAGGGAAAAGAAAACTAGAAACCTTTGCTTATTATTTAAAAAATAAGCAGGATGTGCAGTTTTTTATGCAATTTGGCAGACAATTCGCATGCAATTTGCTAGAAATATAGGATTTTAATAATGTTGACTGGAAGAAAGCACAATTTGTTGATGAAATTAAATGTGCCTAAATTCTGAGGGCAAAATTATAGTGAATCAAAATATTAAAATTTAATGTAATTTAATTTCTTTACATTTACTAACGATTTTCATTCCTAGATTCTTTATTACCGTCTATTCAATAACCTACTCTTTAAAAATGAGATGAAAGCTTATTAAAGTTTCAGAAAATAATAGTCTATATTTTAAAGTAAAAGATATTGCTTCTTAATCTTAATAAAAGCATTAAGCTAAGCTAGACTTCTTATAATTAAGATAGATATAGTATAAATCTTAGATACCTGATTATTATATTAAACTTAAGCTTAAAAATACAAATATTAAATAATATCTTCATCCAAATCTAAGTATTGTTTTAGTTACTTTATCATAGAAACTAGATGGTTAAACAATATAGACATTGCTAGAATATAAGCATATTCTTAACTATATTAGTATAATAGTTACAAAGCTAATTCATATACAATAAGCATAATCAATATAATCAAAGTATTATGGATTAAATCAATTAAAAGTATATAAAAAGAGTTAATTAAATAAGTACATTAAATAATGAATATCATTATAGTAATTTTAGTCTCTTTTATTATATTTTATAAAGGATGCTAATAAATAGCTGTGCTAGATAGTACTAAAGTAATAAAGATATAGCCATTAATAATAGATATGATATATTAATCTTAGTTTAGATATTAACTAATTTATTGTCTAATTCAATCTAATCTTAAGCAAGGCTCATTAGTATTTTTGTCTTGCTTTTCTATTCTTTATTCTAATCTTTATTCTTTAATTTTACTATTTAGTTATATAACTGCCGTTATTATAAAGCGAAATAAATAGTTCTTGATAATAAAAGGAAAATAAATAAGTGATGACTAGATAAGAGTTTAAGTAGTAGAATTAATAGAATTTAAGAGTTATTAATAATACCTTTGATTGAACCTTATTACACTATAGGCCTAAATTAGTGTCTTAATTAATAACTTTCTTTACTCTTAATAAATAAGATAAAGCATCTATAAAGAGAAGGCTAATATTCTTATACAAATTGGTATAAATATAAGAAGCTTTAATAGCAGGCTATTTGAAGCAATAAATATAAGGACTGAAATTAAAAATAAGAATAAATAAATAAAGCTATAAGATTTCAAGAACAAAGTGATATGATTGATAAGTAGCTAATATAGAATAAATAAAACATTTGCTAAGGAGCTATTTAAATATGGGATAGACATAAAGAAAGATTAACTTAGAGGTAATATTTATTCAATTTAATAAACATCCTTAAAATGCAGAAATCAACTTTGTAGCTTTAATTAATTGCAATTATGACACGTTTGTTAAAATAGTAACTTTAATTAAAAAAAGTAAAGGGTTTGCAAAAAAACAATTAATATATCCTACTTAGAAGAATTAGAGCTATAAAATAATAGCTTTAAGAATAAAGATTATATAAGATAATTGAATGCTAATAATATCAGAAAATAGCAAAATTAGGATTTAAAATAGATAATCTCTATTTTTTCTTGATGCTAATTAATATTCATCATTTAACTAATTATTTTGCTACTTAATTTAATGTTTCATTTATTTTAAAGGATATATAAAATGGAGATTAAATTCAAGTAGCAAAAGAAAAAATTTATCTAATAGGAGGACAGTTTCGAAGCTTGATTAAAGAAACTCACTTCAAGTCAGAGACCAGCTATGCTTTTGAAAGAAGATGGTTGTATTACAAGAGCCATTTAGAAACTAAATATAATGCCTTAGATAGAACCTATATCAAGTCCTTAATTTAAGAATTTTCTAACTGTCCGAAATATCCAAATCTAAAATAATCATTATGCAGGAGCAGCAACAACATTAAAGCCTTTGTATACTTATTCTTAACAACACTAAGAGTAGAAAATTAAAACATAAACTCATAGGATAAAAAATATACATTTCAATAGTTTTCCAAGTTAGAGACAATCAATAAAGGATACAACTTATAGTGAATATTCGTAATAATCAAATTTAGAATTAAATAGAAAGAAAAAATAAGTATCTTTTGCAAATTCAAGACAGAAGCAGATCGATTTTTAAGAAGGATTTAGAATTACTAAAATAACTCTTCCACCAATTAACACGAAGCAGCCATTCAATTAATTGAATAGTTAGAATTCATAAAGGAAAATTTATTTACATATTATTTAATACATTTGCTTTAACCTGAACCTTTCCTATTTTTTCTTATTTACAAGAAAAGAATTTCCTATATATTTAGTTTGATGTACGATAGCTTGTAAAACTAATATTTATAATAAAGGACATAAAAGTTAATAGAAGAAAAGGTTTTAATAGCCTATAGATAAAATGATGTATTATGTACTAGTTATAATTCCAAGGGGTGCTAGAATTATTAAGCCAGAAATAAAAAAATAGCATCATTAAAATAATCCTCTAAGCATTAAGCAGAACTAATAACTAATTAAATTATTATTAAATGCATTTAATTTTCTAGCACGCTTATAAATAATGAATTACTTAAAATATTAATAGCCTATTATTTTCCTTTATAATAAGTGTTAAGTACATAGCCCAAATATTGTATAAGGTAGAAGATTGTTAAGTAAGCTAAATTCTAAATTATTTATATAAAGATTATTAAAAAGGGAAATAGAAAATGATTGTATTTTAAAAGAAGTTAGATAGATATTGGAATAAGTTAAAATGAAGTCAGAATGAAGCATAGTATATTGAACTATAGAACTATGGAAGGAATAGACTTAATGTTTAAAATAGGAAAGAAAATAAAAATTTAGCACTTATATAAATTATAGGAAGGAGACTTAACGAGTCTATCTATTTTTATAATTAAATTAGAAGCTTTATTCATTCTTTAAGATAGAAATAATCAAAGGCATATTTATGATAGAGAATTAAATTAAAAAGGCGATTGCTTAGAAAGAGGGTAATATAAACTAAATAGTTGATAAAGGGAGAGATAAGTCATCATTAAAGTTATTAATTCATAAGAGCTTATTAAAAAAGAATACTTAGATGGAATTAGATTGAATCATATTGTTTAGCTTTTATATTCTAAGATAGGAGATAAATAGTATAAGGAAAATTGCCAACTGAAAAATTTGCTTTATTACATTTATTAGATGCATCTATTTTAAGTATTAAGGCCTTTGGTGATATGAAAGTTGATATATAAATTTTAATATTTATAAAGATTTTATTATTAACTAAGTAAAAATAAAACTTAAAATCTACAAAAGTTTACAAAAACATCTATCTTATTTTAATTGAAGACTCCAGATCTTATTATTAATATGCATAGAAATTAACCTTTTATAATATTTATATACTAAACATAAACTTTACTACTATTTAGTTTAGAGTAATGCTTCCTCGATTCTTAATAAATAAGTTCTAATATATCTATTATTTATTATTAATATTCATTTGGAAGTTCTCAATGCCATCCTTTACAAATTATTAAAAGATACCTCAAAACTTCTGTTAAAATTAGGTTGTCTTTATATTCAGTTACAACAAGAGTAACTCCTTAGTTAACTTTGAGTTAATATTTAATGCAATGAAGTATAAAATATGTAAAGCCTTTCATAATTTCTTTTGAAGACTTAGTTGATATGTTTTATTAGAGGCTTTTATACTTCTCTCTTCTTTGATTATTTGATTTTGATAATATTTTTATAGCACTAATTGTAAGCTTTACATAATATAATTATCTAAAATTCTAATCTGAAAGCATAAAGCTTTAATATCATACTCAATCATTTAATTAGCAAGCAAGATTTAGTTTCAGTTCTAATCTATATATCCTTCTTTTAAATTCCATCCATGCATCTAATCATGATTAAATGGATGAAATAAAAGAAGTAAATTATACAATAATCAGCAGTTGCTTATATAATTCGGCTAATCTTTTGGATTAATGCTAAATATAACTGGCTCGGATAAGTGTTTGGAGTAAGTGCTATAGAGCTTAAGCAGCTATATGGTATTGAAGATACTAATAAATTAATTAAACTATTATAAACAAAATAGCATTTTAACCAACAAAGTTATTTAAACCTTTTACCATTTTGGTTTTCTTAAAAATGGGATAAATTTGCTAGAGATAAAAGAGTAAAGATTAAGAGCATAAAAAGAAGAAGTATTTGAGTATGCCTGCTATTAGTAAATATACTCTTCAAGAAGATATTTACTAAATATATAATGTTTAAGAAAAAATTTTAGGAGCTGGAAGTTTTGGAACAGTTAGAATTGCGACTCATAAAATTTCTGGTGAATATGCATAGACTTAAAAGTATGCCATTAAAACAATTAACAAAAAAAAAATAGAAAACTTTAATGATTTAAGATAGGAGGTTGAAATTCTTACTACTGTTGATCATCCTAACATTATAAAGTTTTACGAAACTTTTGAAGATCAATAATATTTCCATATAGTAATGCAACTATGCACAGGAGGAGAATTATTTGATTATATAGTTGAATAATAAGTAATATCTGAAAAAAAGGCAGCAAGCCTTATGAGATAAATGATGTCTGCTGTTAATTATTTGCATTAAATAGATATTTGTCATAGAGATTTAAAACCAGAAAATTTTTTGTTTGAGAGTAAAGAAGTAGATGCCCATATTTGTCTAATAGATTTCGGACTTTCAATTAAATTTGGAAAAGAAAAATTGATGGAAAGCATAGTAGGCACTCCTTATTATGTAGCCCCTGAAGTATTGTAAGATAAATAGTATGGACCAAATTGTGATATTTGGTCGCTAGGAGTTATTTTATATGTAATGCTATGTGGAACATATCCGTTTGGAGGAATAGATGAGTCTGAGATAACGAACTAAATTTGTATAGAAGAACTAAAATTTTAGAGTTAATGTTGAGATTATATTACTCAAGAAGCTAAGGATTTATTAAGTAAACTACTTACTAAAAACCCAGAAGAAAGAATTTCAATAGAAGAAGCATTGAAGCATAAATGGTTTACTTAGAATTATGAAAAAGAAATAAAAATTGACCCAGCAATTTTTCATAATATGAAGTAATATCAAAATAAAACTAAACTATACAAATAATTACTAAATATCTCAGTAAGACACTTCTCAACTAATGAAATTAAAGCACTTCGTGAGCAGTTTGAAGCTATTGATACAAGTCTAAGTGGATTTATTGAACTGGATGAACTCGAAAAAGCTATTAAACAGGCAGGGACATAATACAGCTAGAAAGAAGTTGAAGATCTTTTAGCTTCAATGGATATTAATCATGATGGAAAAATAAATTATACAGAGTTTATTGTAGCTACCTTGGATTAAAAGGTTGCCTTAAATAAATAAAAGTAGTGGCTTTTGTTTTAAAAGTTAGACAAGAATAATTCTGGCTTTATATCAGAAAGTGAACTTCTTGAAGCATTTAATAAGATTGGATAGCCTATTAAATTATTATAACTAAGAGAAATGATGTTCTCAGAAGGAATTATTTCTGTCTAAGGAATAAGCTTCAAGTTATTTTGCAAGATTCTTGATTGTAATTTTTAAATATAGCTGAAACTATCAACGAATACAAGTTAGCCAAACGCAAAAAAAGGAACCAAAAACTTAAAACATGATTTTAGTAACCACTTAACGAATTCTTTTATCAACTTTCATTAGATACCAATTTTTCTGTTATTTAAAAAGATAACTTAATCGAGGAGCTTAATCTTTCTAAATAAATATCGCAACCGGTAGAAGAAAAACATATTTGAACTAGAATATTTTTACTTTTATTTAATGAAATTATATTTTTAATTATCAATACAGAATCAAAATCTAGTATTATTACTCAAATTACTAAGTTATGTAAGCTTGGTTTAGTTTTATAGCAACAATTGTTAAGAGAATATGAATAGACTTTGAAATGCCTGCCCATTTAAAATAAGCAAACTATTTACCTAGTTATACAAATAATTCTTATCTATAAATCTCTTTTAAATGCCTAAGTTAAGAATTGATAAAGTTATTTTCTTCTTTCTATTATGAGTAAAGATCATCCTATCTAAGTTAAATATTTTAATTCTAAAGAAAATCTAAAAGCATAAATAAAAAATTAAATTAGCTTGCTAAATAGCCTAAAACTAATAAAATCTATAAAAAACATTCTGATATTAAAGATGGAGATCATTAATCATTTTTACTTTTCGTATAGTTTATTCCTTAAATTAAATAGCAAATTAACAATTATTTAGGTTAATTTTCACTTTTTAGGATACATTTATGCTTTAATTTTTAGAATTATACATTATAAACTTATACTTCATGCTTCAAGTTCTTGCAATTACTAATTAATTGCTGTATCTATCATGCTTAATTAAGATAATTAAGGTTAAAAGTCATAAATTATTAAAGGCATTCAAATATTGTAATTAAGCTCTTATTAATTATAATTGGGATATTAGCCTTTATTTTATTTAGCTTTAGTTAGATATTTTGTAATTACATCCTAAGACTATTATTTCATAATTAGCTCCCTTTTAGTGATTAAATGCTTAAGTCTAGGTTCGAAAAATCTTATAAAGCTCAAATAGATTTAGTTATATAAGTTCAAGTTTGATCTTAAATTTCACTTGTATTTTTGTATCTTCAAGCAACTAAAAAAAGCATAAGTTTTGTAAATTTTAATTAAAAGCACTCACTAATAATTGAATGAATAGCAAGGATATTTAAATAGACTAAAAGAGTAGAAACTAATGGAGCAATATAGGATTATATTACTTTTAATCTTTCTAAAGAGTTCATTTTTATTATAAAAGCAGATAAAGTCTGAAAGATTTCGCTTAAGCCTATATAAATCTCATGTCAGTCATTTAAAATAGAGACTTATGTATTATATAAAAATATAGTGTCTAAAAGTTCTCTTTAGAAATAGATAATTGGGATAAAACTTCTGATATAAGTATGAAACAAGAGATAGAATAGTTAAAATAGATAATTAGTTTAAACTTATTTTTATGTTTAGATATCTTGAAGAAAATATCTTAGGCTATTTAATAGGCTTTTATGAAATAATTAATCCTCCAAGATAGAAGTCAAATTAAAGGGATTTTTATAAGCAAGAAAAGCATGTAAAT
The DNA here is from genome assembly GCA_946699065.1 of Loxodes magnus. Classification (NCBI taxonomy): domain Eukaryota; phylum Ciliophora; class Karyorelictea; order Loxodida; family Loxodidae; genus Loxodes; species Loxodes magnus. The sequence continues at coordinate 69,620 of CAMPDV010000104.1, forward strand.
GTTTCAAAAACTAACTAGTAAAATAATAATGAAAAAATCGAAAAAAGCTTGAAGGTTAAAAAATATTAATGTGAAATGTTTTTATCTTATAAGTATCAAAGTATACATAAGATGATACATCTATGTAGTTATTCTTAATATTCCTTAATTTTATAATATTTAGTCTTTTTATTATTCTTTAAATTTAATATAATAATCAAGTTTCTGTATTTATTTACTATTATTTCAGACAGCTGATTTTAAGCTATTTATCGAGCGGATTTTATTTTATTTTAATATTCCTTTAAAACTTTTTTATAAGATATCTAAATAAATCTTTAATTGTTAAAACTAATAGATATTGTTTATGTGAAAATAATTAAATATAAGCATAGGCTTTAGCAATGAAGGATTATTATAGCTAAAATGTTTATTTAAAAATATTAAAGTTCCTTACGTTTAGCTATTAAATTATAAGGGATTTCTAAATTATGCTTATTATTTTGTAAGATAAATACTCTTGCTAATAAAATCCAACATAACTAAAAGAAGCAGTGCGTTTGTTATTGAGTTCTACTTTTTTATCATTAGCTACTTAATCCATCAGAAGATTTGAATTAGAAAAAGTTAAATATATTAATATTGTTAGTGCAGGTTTCAAGATCCTACTTTATAAAGAATCCATATCACGAAAATAATAACCGCCACGAGATAGCAGCAAACAACTGTACTTTGACCTTTCAACGTATCTTCCAGCTTTTTTATTGTACCTGATAACAAGTCACCAGCACCTCCGTATTTGTCTTTCATACCGACTAGCATACTATTATCTGATTTAGCTTGATCTTAAATTTACAAAGCAATGTCTTTTAATTGGCTAACCTTCAACCCTAGAGATTCCACTTTTTCTCTATTTTCTTCATCAAGTTGTTCTTCCAATGGGCGCATGTTATTTCTCTTCATTATAAAAATACACAAATTTATATAAAAATAAATTAATTATTTATATTCTTTAATTAACTCCCTTCAATCAATAAACAGGCCTTCAGATACTCTATCTACTATTAAAGCTACATTTGATTAATAAAATACCCTTGCTTTATAGTTTTAGCTTTTAAAGCAGTTCTAATAACTTAATAAAATAAAATAGCATTACATGATTGATTTTTATCTTTCATTTTAAAATTATAGAAATAAATAGATTAAAATGCTATAATAAATCATAAAGGAATTTAAAAGATAGCAAATCTTTACTTATGCTATAATGCTTATGCATACTTAATTAATTATTGAATATGAAATTAAAGATTAAAAGTTAGATACTTAGTGTTATTTAAAGCTAGCAATTATATTCTTTTTCCATCTAATTTAATTTTTCTATTTATTTTAATTTGTGCATACTGAAAGGTTATCTTACACTTTATTCTTTGGATAAAACAATTAATCTTTGCACTATTCTAAACAAAAATTTTTGTTGGTTGGAACTTTTTTCTTACTCTACATGATGTGATTATTTAGAAAAATGTTTATTAAATTTGCTTTATAATTTGCTTTATATTTAAGTTAACTTTAAACTTAAGTTTGCTGTAAAAAGGAATTTTAAAGACTTTAGCTTAGAATGTTTAGAGAGAAGTTAATAAATAAATGGTTTGTCTATATTAATATTAAAAGGCACAAGAATTAAGTAGATTCCACCTCTTAGATATTGAAATATCGATATTTATCATTTTAGGTTAGATCTTTACATTATATGTTTTGCTTAAGCTAATACTAATAATTAAAAACTTCAAATGGAATTAAATAAAATTGACTAAAATAGAAGTCTAATTAATTATCTCACTTTAAGCTCATAAAATACCCTGTTATTTAATTAAAAATACCTTTATTTTAAATGCATCCCTAGTGTTAAACTAGTTCTAATTAGTTAGGTTTTATTTAAATTGCTTGAAGATTTCTTACTTATTTACTTTCTAAAATATGACTCAGTTATTCATAAGAGTTCAAAATCAGCAATATATCAAATTATAGGAACTTAGCTTTCTCTAAAGTATTTTATTTTAAAATGAATAGTAAAATGATGCTTATCTTTAATAATATCTTTATATTTCTTTACTTTATTCTTTCTTATCTTTGAAAACTTATTATCATGGAAACTTAACTTCAAACTAATAATTATTTAGCTTAATCTAGTAAATTATTACTCCAATTTATTGATTACTTTCTAACATCCATAATATTATAACCTTCACACAAATAAGTGACGGAAAAAAGCATAATAAGTACCTATATCTATAATGAAAAATATTAGATATAATAATAGTTATGACTTATATAAATCAGCTGTAAAATATCAGGAAATCAATTATCTAAGCTTAAGTTTAGATTTTAATTAATTTCTATACTTATTTTAAATAAACGTAGGTAAAAGGATTCTAAATCCTGATTTTGCATTGCTTCTAGAAGTAATATAAGACTAATATACTTTTCCTTTGAATTTTTAAAAAGAATAGATCTTATAATAAGGCTAATATATAAATAGCTTAGAAGTAATCCATAAAAGTAAAATTAATTCTAATATAAGGATTTAGGCATAGCAGTATACTCATGTAGAGTAATATAGAAGAGAGATAAAATGTGAAGTTTATTAATTTCTAGTTGATGGTTTTAATGTAATGAGAGATTTTTATTATTTATAAATAAATTAGTTTTTAACGTACGGTTCATCACTTCTTTACATCTCCAACACCTTCTACATCCATAATCAGGGCTGCTCCAGCTAATATCCATTTAGCCGGTGCATATCTTGGACTTCTCAATTGAGCAGAAAATACATAAGTAGCACCACGAGCCTCAGTCTTATATACTGGGCAATAAAATACATTTTTCTCTTCTTTTCCTTCTAGCTAAGCCTTGCAGTGAATGACAGGTAAAGTACTGAACATTTCTCTTGGCTTAGATTCATCAATCATTTGATTTTATACATCCCATCTAGCTCCTTCCAAATGTAATCCTGTAACATAAGCTCCTTCTCTTGGTACCACATCAATTTCTTCGATTTATTACTTTTTAACATCAGTGAAAATAATCAACTAGTTCAATGGTTTTCCTTGATTTCTAGCAGTGATTTGTTTAATAGCTGTCAAGAAAGACTGTGGGTTAAACAATCTTGAAATATTAGTAATTTTAGGTACATTATCTGGGTTTTCAGTCCAGCTTTTCAATTATTCAATTCTTGCAATCAAGTTATGTAGCCAAGAACCAAGACCTCTAGTTGAAGGATAAGCACGCTTTTGCCATTTTTATGGTACTTTGTTAATAACCAAGTAGTCTTAAATTTACTCCATTTCTTCGGTCATAGTTAGTTCACCATTGAAAGCAAGATGTAATTCTTTGCAACTCTATACTATAATTTTGATGAGGAAATTCATCAATTCGATTTCTTGCATGAAGATATTCTAGAATGGATCTTTTTCTTAAGGAAGTTTGCCATCAATGTCTTCCATATCAAATATTAAGGATTCTAAGTTCATGTCATCCATAATCTATTGAACAATATCAGTAGCTATGCTTTGTTTATCTTTTACAACTCCTTCTTCTTCATTTGAAGCATCCCTTGGCTGTAATTCCTGTAAAATTTTGAACAAAAATTCACTTTGATTTGTCATGTAACCAATTTCTGCATTAGGATGCATGCCAAAAGCAAGAGGAGTATCTCTCATAGCAACATCAATATATTCAAGATATCTTTCATATGTAACTGGAGGTGGAGCTCTAAAACCGTCTGGCTTGTCATAAAATGGAAACATTTCACCTTCATCGAATAATTGATCTGTCATTAGTACAGTTAAATAAGTTGAAGCGAGTAATCTATCTCTATCATCTACAATATGTCCACCATACATAATTTCTCCAAAAATATATCTTAAATCATCCCAAGGAATCTTACCAGAAGCTTAGTTCATTTCCAAATAGTTATTCAATACAATTGCCGAATCACCTAGATCTCCCATACTGAAAGGATATGACATATTCCAACCTTTAGGACCAAACTTTCTTCTTTCAATTACCAAAGAATGGAAGAAACATAAACCGAACAAAATGCATTTAACTTTAGTTTCCATTTTGTCATCAACTTCTTCACGAGAGAAATAAGTGAAGGCACGCTTTAAATTAGCTTTTAGACCAGCTGGTGGTTCATTTGTAAGCTTTATACTTCTTTCCAAAATACCAATAGGAATATTATTACTTGGTTCTGCTGTTAAGAACAATCTGAAATTAATGTTAGAACCTTCCAAAGCAAATGTATCTAAACGTTTCTCAAGACTCTAGCACCACTTTGGCATTAAATGAATATTCTAAAGCATAACCCAATGACCTTCTTTGTGTGCTAGATCTAATTTCTAATTAGCGAAAACATCCATACCCTATCCTAAAGAAACATTGTGATAATTTTTATCTTTCTCTTTTCCTTCTCTTTTTCCTATTTTTTCTACATCAGCTACTGGATTTGTACCAGGAGAAAGAATGAAAAAGATTGGTGTAACAGCAGTAGCGTCCTATAGAACGTTTGCTAAGATATCAGTGAAAGATAGACCTTAGTCCATATCAACATAATTTTTGCCAAAAGGTTTCAGAGCTTCTTTAATAAACCAGTTAAGAGCAACTGTTAGCCTATCAGGTCTTAAGCATCTCATAACAAGCAACTTCTATAAAGGCATTGAATCTAATTTTTTCCATTCTAAAGGAAGCTTAATATCTTCAGGCTAGGCTTCCATATACCAATCTTTAAATCTAGTGGGAGCTTCTTTCTCCATATTAGAAGCGAAGTTTTCAAAGCCTTCAATTTCAATAAGTTTCTAAACAGCAAACCATGCTGAATTAGGCAACCATTCAATTAAAGGATTTTCTACATCAGTTTTCAAAGGACATCTCATTAAAAATTCTACTTGCTTTTAGTCGTAAACAATATCAATAACTGATTTCTACATTAATCTTAAAGTTATTTAGACCAAGAAAATTTACTTATGCTTTTCGAATAGACCACGACTAACCCATTGATAAATAGTCATTCTAATTATTTCTCTTAGATTGATAACTCTAGTTTCAACATCATTTTCTTGTGGAGTTTTATCAATAGCTTTGAAAAAGAATGTAATAAAGCTTTCCAAACTGTATTAGTACATGTGATCAACAATGCAAAGAGCGATAATTAAGAAATAAAGCATTGCACCTTCTGTAGCTACTCTTCTGTAAATTTCTCTTGCTTGGTTAATTTATATTTCAGTCTTCTTTGCTACAGCTGCTTATTCACCAATATCTTTAGCTGTTGCTTTTGTATTTTCTAAGCTTTTAATCAATTCTGTGTTACTCAAAATAGTATTGGGATCTGCTGCTGATAATCTTTCCAATAAATCAGCTTCTAATTGAGACAAAGTAGCAACAAACTCGTTCTATTTTCTGACTAGTTCTTATTTAACCTATTCCAATTCCTATTTCTCAGTGTTCACAACCATAGCCAATAGCTGATCTTCTAAACCTAATTCAGTAACAATGAAGTTAATAATTGTACATTAAGCGGCAGTTTCTGGTCTGTAATGAGGATTTGACAGTTTAGTTTAGAGGAATAGCTTGAAGTTGTTATCATAGTCAATTTCTTCTCCTCCTAAGTTAATACACAGCTAAGTTTTAGATTTCTTGTAGATTGATCTTGATAAGACTGGATCTAATATAGCATCAATTTCAGAGCCCAAGTTTTCAATCATAAGAGTTTTACCATTTACAATGCAATTTTCTACTTTCTTTAGCCATTTATCTGCTGAAGTTTAAACTGTCTCTAGCTCTTCTCCATATCTTCCTCTGATCCATTTGCTTCCTTATAGTTAAGGATCAATAATTAGAGGCCATCTTGCGCAGGAAACTATAATTGATGCATTTTCAATACTCATTCTGTCAGCTGGTAAACCTTCATTTCTCCAAAGAGCAATATTAGTATCTGAAGCAATTACTTTCATAGGATCAACTCCTTCAGTAGAAGGAATATCCTTTCCTTTGATGTCAGGCAGCCAAGTGTCATTCCAAAGTTGATTACGAAGTTTGGAAGAGAAAGGACCTATATAAGATACAAAGGCAGCAGAGATTAAAGCGTCTCCAATTGATGTAATCAATTCTTATTTGAAAACAATTACATTTTCTCCCCAACGCTTATTTTCATCAGATAAACCTTCAACCAATCTTTATGCAAGCTACAACTTTTCAAGGCAAGCATTTGCTTCTGCCTCTACTTTTTCTTTAACAGCCATTGCTTCTCCAAGTTCTTTTTTTAGACCATTTACAATCTCATTACTTTGAGCAACTTTTGCTCTGACTACTACCAGTTCAGCTTCAAATTTCTCAACAGTTTTAGTTGATTCTTCCAAAGAGTTCATAAGAGGTTTTACTTTTTTATAAATTCCATTATATTCTACAACAGCACAGACCCATTAGCAAAGGCAAGCTGCAGCAAATGATTTAGATTGCATTTCCTTATAATTGAAGACAGGTTAATCTATAATGGGTTTTAATTGGTCAATAATCCAGTCATCAATATTGTTCTTATCGTAATTTTCTAATTCTTCTAAGAATTTAGCTGGATTGTTCAACATTTTAGTAGCATTTTTCCAATCAAAGTTTCTTTTTTCTCCTCTCATAAGCAAAACTGCTTTTGTTACAAGAAGTACTGCATCAGGAGGCTTAGGTAAGGCTTTTAATTCTGATAATGCTTTTTTGTCTAAACCTGATACTGCTTCTCTTGCTCTAATCATAGCTGGCATAGCTTCAGCTAGCTCGGAATCAGCTTAAGCTTTAAGTTTATTAGCTTCTTCAGTGGCAGTTGAGCATTCTGCTTCTTGAGCATTTGCAACTTTTTGTTCTTCCTCAGCAATATTAGAATTTTTGCTCACTTTTTCAATCAAAGCATCTGTTTCTTTTCTTTGTTTCTCGACTTCTATCATTTTTACCTCAAGATCTTATTTCAATCCGTTTACTTTAGCACCAGTAGTTGACAAAGTTTCAAGACCTTATTAAAGACGTTGAATGTTAGTGGTAATTTTATCTCTTTTTTGCCTTAAAAGTACTTTATAGAAGTCAATAAGTTCTAAGAAACTTTTAGGGGTAGTGTAGTTAAATCTTCTTTCTGAACGCAAAAATTGGTCATTAGCAACATCAATGGAAACATGAACATCAGACATATGATTAGCAATATTCAACCTAAGCTCTTCGCTATCTAGTTATATATCTTGTAAAAATCTTGAAGCGACATCAAATAATGCATCTCTAGGCCATGGATGGAACCAATCTACACTTGTACTAGAAATAATAGCTGGGAATTTTCTGGCTCTAATTCTGAAAGCATCTCCAACAGGAGAGAAGCAAAGAATTACGTGTAAATTCATTCTGACTTTATCAATGAAGAATTCGAATAGAAGATCATTATTTTCAGCTTTACCTGCTTATTTAGCTTCGTTACGAATTGAGTTGAAAATGTTTTCAAGTTCATCAGAAGCAAATAATCCTGGAATAACACCTGATGAAAGTAAGTCATTTATGTCTACCAAAAATCTATCTTCTGGAATTTAGGTGTCAGTTAGGATAAAAACACTTGGAGTACCACCTCCTTTAACACCTGCCTTAATATACATTTATTGAATATCAGCTTTTAAATCTGCCAAAGAATAAGTTTAAGAAACCAAGATCTAAATTACATCATAAGCAAGAATGAACGAAGAAAGTCTTGATAAACTTTATTTACCAGAGCCTCCTACACCTACTAATAGTGCATTTCCTGCAGGTTGATCTATAATTCTTGCTATTTTAGAAACATGTTCCATTGCCATGTCAAATAATACCAGGTTCATAACAGCATTAGTTTCATTATGCTCGTGCAATTTTTCTTCAAGGACTTTTTTAAGTTGTGGCATATCTTTTATTGGTAAATATGCTTTATCATTACCACCATGTGCTGAAATAAATGAAGTGAAAATATTAGGTTCAACAAATATTTCATCTTAGTCTTCTTCGAAGTTCTTGCAAGCCTTTATTAAGTAATCCTTGAAAATTTCCATATCTTTCTCATTTATCAATCTATCATAGAAAACTCTGTTGCATTCATGAACCCACAGCCTAATGAATTTAACTGGATTTCCTTTATAAAGATTGGGTTATGCTAATAACAAACCTTAAACTATGCGAGAAATATCTCTCATGTTAAATTGATAATGGAATTTTTTAGTACTTGGAGCGAATTCTGGATTGTCAATAATCATCTTAAATAAATCTATAGAAGCTTAAATTGCCTTATCATTTAATTTTTGAATAGATTAATCAAACGAAGCAAGATGACCACCTAAGATAGCAGTATAAATTTAGAATAGCATCTCATTAGTTGGAGTGGGGCAACTGAATACTGTAAAATGTCTTTATAGACGAGAGTCTACTAAGAAACTACCAGCCTTTTAGTTCATACAGGCCATGAACTAGCAATCTACAAGAGATTTCTTTTCTTCTAAGTGATCTCTATCAAACATACTTCCATAATCAATAAGTTATCTAATCAAGCAAATAGGTGTTTGAGTGCCGTATTTATCTACATAAGGCATATTCAAATCATCAATGAAAAAGATTAATTACTTGTTTGCAGGTGGACCATAAATTTTACCTGAAAGTTTTTTCACGTGTGATTCAATAATTTTTTGTAATGTCAAAGAATCAGTGTAAGAGTTGAAGTTAATGTTAGCTGACATTAAAAATTCAGGATCGATATTTGATAAGAAATCTTTAATTACTGTTGTCTTTCCTGTTCCAGCTGATCCTACGAATAAACTTGGCTTTTTTCCTAATACATGTAGGTTTAGAATGAACTTTTGTCTTGTGATATCAATGTTTGGAACTATAATATTTTGATAGAGCACATCATTTATTTAGGTATATTTTGGTACCCTTTCTGACCATGGAATCCAATTATTTTTTGTTGGATCAAATAAATAATCATAAACATGTCCTCCTTCAGGGAATCTTATACCTTTGTTTACACTTCTCCACCAATGACTGAAAGATTGCATTTATTTCTCATCAGCAATAGAACCTCCAATAGCCCACATTACTGCGAAAATGAAATAGGCTTCATATACTTATTTTTAATCTTCTTCTCTTTGTATGTTCTTGATTGACTCAACATGTTCTTTCCTCTTTATTAAAGATTGTAGAATACAGCAAACTGTAGAAACATAGGAGATATCTACAATTGGAGCGATTGGTTTATATTTACGGAATTCTTCTAAGTTTGGTTCGAAATATTGTGAAAAACATAGGTAGAATTGAGATTTTGCCATTTCGTCATTATCTATTTTCTCAAGCCAAGAATCCATATAAGGTTTCCAACCTACATCAGCATCATTAATATATAGCACACCAGCACGAGAGACTGTAGCTGGAGTGGCGTTTCTAAGGTTAGAAATTTCGAATAACATTCTCATTGCATCAGATAATGGAATTCTTTCATTGGATACAAGAGTCAAAACTTTGTTGTCGTCCATAACAGTGTTTAGTGACTCAATCCATTCTGGATCAATGTCTCCATCCAAAACAACCCATTTATTAGTATGTGAAGCTTTGAAGCGACCTTAATTTTTTGACATATCTCTCATAATGACCGACAATACTCCATCTTTCCATTCTTTTGTTTTAATATTATTAGCCCCAAAAAGTTCATCTGAAGTAACAGCTTTAGGGTCGATGGTTTCGAAAATAGTTTCAGCTTCCTCTACTTTGGCTAGTGCATTCCAAACAGCAGTTTTACCACATCCAGTGTTACCAATGATAAAGACACTATGTCTGACTTCCATAATTTCAACCAAGTTAATTGCTTTCTTTACAAACTAGTCTTCAGGTTATAGTCCAATCTTTTTAGCTACTTATTTTAGTTTTTTGAAAAGTTACTCATTCCATTTAGGAGGGCATTCAATTGCTGGGAATAGATCTAAAATAAGACCTTTGAAAATAGGAATATCATCTGTAACAATTTTAGGTAAATTAAAGTCTCTCAAAGCTCTCATTAAAAGAGGTTCTTCATCAATTTCTGGATCATCTCTTCTTAGTTTACCTGCCATACGCAGTACAGATTTAATAGCTCTTAGTTTCCAATCATAATGCATTTATTTAGATAAAAGTTCTTCGCAAAGCTTGTATAAAGTAATGAATTTACGAGACAAGTGTCTTGCTTTGGTGAATCCTTCTGACATAAGCATGTTTTCGCAAATCAAAAGTAAATCTGGTACGACCATAGCGCAAGATCTAAACAAGGCTTTAAGATTTTCGGGTAATTCAGTTCTTCCAGCATAACCTGGATTCATGGTGATGAAAAATCCAACTGTATACCTCAAATTAATTTCATCGTCTTAAGTGAAAAAGAATTTAACTTCTCTTTTCTTTAGAGCGTCAAGAATTGTTTTCACTTAAGTTGAAACAACACTAAGCACTTCGATTGAAATTCTGTTAAATTCATCAAAACATCCCCAAGCTCCTGTTTAACTTAGACCCATAAAGATTTAGGCCATAGATGATGAATTCATTTATTCTGAACAATTGAACACCATGACAGGAATTCCAAGTGCTCTACCTAAATCTTTTGTAGTTTCAGTTTTTCCTGTTCCTGCTGGTCCTGCAGGTGCTCCTCCCATAGTCAAATTCAAAGCTTATGTTAAAGTGATATAGCATCTATCAGTCAAAGGAGTAATTACAAGTCTGCCGCAGTTACCTACATACTCATAAGAATAAAGTTATCTCCAATCGCAAATTTTTGCCCAGCATTCTTTAGATTCTTCTGATCCTTCCCAAGTAAATTTAAGTTGAGATTGCCATGCGAATGCTTGAGTATCTGCTAATTTAGTTACAGCGAATTTTTCTACAACGTCTTTAGCATGGACATCAATAGTGATGATAGTAATTATTTTTGTTCTTTACTGCTTAGTAACTCCTTCCTAAATAACTTATTGAATAAGCTTTTTAATTCTGTCTTCCATAACTTTTAAGTAATCTTTCATAGCACTATCACTTCCACTTTCCATATCTTCTAATGCTCTTGTAACTTCTTCAGTCCAAACTATTTGAGTTACCAAAAGAGAAATTTATGCAGCATATAAATGAAGCCATTTATCACGAGGATGATCTCCCTAGTCACCCATTTCCCACATATCAGAGGTATTTTTAGCTTATACTAGTTTAATATGTAGATTTTTACGCATAGTATCTTCCAAGTTATTGAGCCAAGTTTCAACAGCTCCTACTGCCTCGAATGGAGCAGCAAAATCTACTTCTTCCTTTTCTTTTGAATACATAGAAGTTCCTTTTGGAATAAATTCATCTTTATCATTTTTCATCCATTTCAATTCGCTCAAAGAGTCAAACAAATCTTTTAAATATTCAGCTACTTTGAAAGGATTTTGTGAGTTACTCAGAATATTTAGCAAAGCTTAATTAGATACGAAGTAAAATCTAGGGAACATTTTTTTCTTTTATTCTAAGTAATCAGTTAGTGATTTTTCACATTACTCTATTCCTTAGAACAATACTTATAAACTTTCATCACGACCTTCTACTGTCGTACAATCAACAACACCTGGACTTTCTGCTACTTCGTTCATCAATTCTCTGAAATCTCCATCTATCTACTCAAATCTCTTGGTATCATCTGGTAATTAACTTCTTATATCTTCAGACATAAGGAAAATAGTTTCGAGTCTTTCCCAATTCCTTTACAGCTTAAGCCAAATACCAAGCGTTGAATCAACAGTTCTCAAAACTTTTAACCATCTTGTTACTCTGTCCTTAAAGTATTCAACAGTTTTACCTTAACTTCCCATACTCATAAGATCCATACTGTGCTTATCCAACATTTCCATCATTTCATCGTTTGTTTGAATTAAATTGCAATCTTTATAAATATTGAAAGCTAATTCAAGTCCTTCCCAATAATTTTCAATGTTTCTAAGTTTTTTCTCTATGTTGGCTTCTTTTTGTGCATTGGAAACAATTTCTTATACTTCCTCAGCATATCTGTAAAGTTTTAATTTCAACAAATCATCAAAGCAAAAAGATGGATCTTGATGTTTAATGTTTTAGCTTGTAATTTGCATAAGAGTTTTCCAATGTCTTCTCTCCATATATTCAGAGTGCAAGTCATTAATTAGAGGCAAGACTGTACCCATATTTTTTACTTTTGCTGTTAAAATTTCATGGCCTTTCCATACTCTTATCTCTTTTTTCAAGTTCTTTACCATAGCTTCTAATTTCTTGTTTTCAATCAGTAAGTTTTCAGTGTTGATTTTATCCCAAAGAGTAACTTTCCAATCGTCGTAATTAAAGTGAACTATTGAAATAGCATCCCATAATATCTTTAGATTTTTCAACTCGTTCCAACAATCCTTTAGTTATTTATAGTTAGTTTTTTCTAATTCAAATAACCCTTCAAGGTTATTATATTGCTTAGCTTTGGAGTCCATCTAAATTAAGCCTTAATGCATTTCATCAATAATCTAGTAAGCGTTATTTATTACTTCTTGTGATGTTTCTTCAAAAGAGAAAGGACAAGTCTTTAAGAACTCGTTTCTAAATTTGTCTACCTCTTTACTGAATTAATCTAGCCTTCCTCTGATATTTTTAGTTTCCTCAGCTTGTAATGGTAAAATTGTAGCTTTTACTTGATTTACTTTATTTTTAGTCTCTTCCCAGTATGTTCTTGCATTTTCAATATCTGTCAAATAATCATTTCCTTCCATTGAAACTTGGTGTCTTTTTAGAAGTTAAACTTGTTCCTTAAGTGGTCCAAACATTCCATCGCAAAAGCTTTCAACAGTTCTAACGTCACGAATGTGATTCATGACTTCCATCAAAATAGATCGATATTAGTCCTCAGTTAGTTCCTTATCAGCTCTTATTCCTTTTTTAACTTTATCCATGAATTAATTCAATCTTTCTAAAGACCTTTGAACATTTGTCAATAAGAATCCTGTATAAGTGTTAATCCATTTATTAACTCTATAATCTAAGGCACCTTTCAAAGGACTTGCATTAACTCTAAGCCAGCCTATATCAGTTGGAGTGTTAACCATTGCAATTTTTTGCTGGATGGCTTTCAGCTAAGAAATCTTTTCATTAAAATGTTCTAAATTAGGAATCTTTCTAGCGCATCCCTAGAAGACATTAGTGTAAATATAATCAAGTCTTTCCATAGCTTCTTCATCAACTTCAGTAACTCCTTCAGCATTTACAATCTTAGGTACACTATCTTCACTATTTAAAAACTCTTCAAATACTTCTTCTAAGTTTTCTGACCAAAGATAGGAATATTCCTAGAAAGATTATTTAAATCTATTAGTTTCCAATTCTATAGCGTCCATATGCTATGAAATTATCGACAAGTGAACTTGAACTTCCATATGATCTTTTATTTCGTTTAAGTAATCTCCTCTTTGTGGCTAGCCTGCTTAGATGTTAACGTTATCAATTCTCTATACTAGAGTAGAAATTGCAACAAAATCACTAATCCATCCATTAACCATATCTCTGATACCATTATTTTTTGCTGTTGATTCAATTTCAGGCTCAAACATTACTTTCTGATCAAAGAGATCTACTTTTATATCGAAAATAGGAGGAACCATTTCGTGCTTCTTTATCAAAACTGGATCAATTTAGTCAGACAAAAATTTATTGCTTACGTTTATGACATTTGCGAGTCCTTCTATAACTATTCCATTTACAAAATCGACATAGGCTTTCCAGTGAGTACTGATCTTTGCTACTTTTAGCGTGTCACCTGTATCCTTTAATAGCTTAAGAATATCTTTACCTCCAGCTTGAATTTTTTAGTGTCTTGCTTATACACTAGCTTTGTGAGCTGATTCAAAATCATCAGGAGCCATTGGCTTTTGTTTCCTTTCAATTAAAGGTTTTTCTGCTCATTCTGCCATGATTTTTTCTATAGATCTTAAGTTATCTTTCATAGTGTTAACGATTGCATTTACTTCCTTTACTTAAACCATAGAAGCATGAATAAAGTCATTTATTTTCCTTTAACTGTTCCATCTCAATTCTACGAAACCTTCCTTTAGTGTAGCATCCATTTTTTAAATTCTTTCTTAAAGAAGTGGAAGTTCAACAGGAAGCAAACTCATAACGATATTGTTATACATATTAACAATCAAATCTAAGTTACCTGTTTGATTTCTGTAAACTTCTACATTAGCATATATATCTTAAGCTGTTTTAGGAACTGGTAAATCATTAAGCAACAAGTATTTCACCTCTCTTAGAATTCTTACCAATGCTGGATCAAAGTTAACCTTTAACATTTAATCTTTTTCATCTTTGACTAGCAAAAATTACTAAAGCTTTGCCTTCACATTCTTCTCAACTTCCTTTTCCCATTCTGCATTTTTATTTGTCTCGTATTCTTTCAAAGATTTCATTAAGCTGCTATGAAGTTTCTAGACATCCTTATATTCTTCTCTGTCAACAAGTGCAGCATTAAGATTAGATAGCTTTTCAATTGGTTCTTTGATACGTTCCATCAATCCACGAGCCCAGTTAAGAGCTCCAGTAATTGGGGGCTGGTTTTTAGCAATAGGAGCTTTTTCTTCTAATCTATCGACTAATGGTCTTCCTTCTAAGAAAATATGCTAAACAGTTTTTAGATCTGCTTTATAAGATTCTAATAGAGTAATATGCTTTTTTTCAAGTTCATCTTGGATTATAGGTCTGTTTAGCAATCCTTCAAAACTGTCAAGAAGTTTAAGTCTACCATAAATAGTATCACAGTCATCAAATCCTTAAGTTAAAACTGAAGCTAATCTTCTTTCAAGTTCTTTAATTCTACATCTGAATTCATAGAAATCGTCATCAAATTCTTTAGCAGAAACATCCATTATATCATACTGTACTCCCTAAAACTAAGTTACAGCTTGGTCAAATTCTGTCCAAATTTGCTTAACTGAAGTGGTAAGTGTTTTACCCTTTGTTCCACCTATTTCTATTTTCTGAAGTTTGCTAAATTGAACAATAGTCTGAGTTAAGTGCTATATATCCTAGCATCTCTCTGAGAAAGAGTCAAGCCTTACGAATAATGCATTTGTTGTTATTTTCCAAGTGTTGTTAGCCTTTGCTTTATAATCAAAATAGGCGTCCTTGAACTTGGAGCAAACATCAAGTGTTAAGCTTAACATATCGCAAGCTTAAGGTGCTTCATTTGCAGTAATCATTTCAAAAATCATCTTTCCGTTGATATAAAGGCAAGCTTAAGTTATGATAGCATTGCATATTTCTCTTATCAGCACAACTAATCTAGCGGGAGTGTTGTAATATTAGCTGTTGTTCCATATCAGTAAAATAGTGTGCATTATAGGAATAAATAAATCTGGTAAATCTGAGAAAGCTGTACCAGTACTTGTAAGTTCCTTGAATAATGGTTCTAAAGTTTGTAAAAATCTGTAGTTATCATTAGCTTCCAGTCTTGCTTATTAGACTTCTTTCATCAGTTTCTAAAACTGATTTGTGTAAGTAGATTTGTTTGCCTCCAAAAATTTAAGTACCTTTTTAATTTTCTCGCTTTATAGTTACTGATGGATTGAATTTAAATTTTCAGCTTTATTCAGCCAAAACTGAATTTCGACAAGTGGATCTGGGTCTTAACCTGATTTTAAAGCAGCTTCTGGATCCTACTTCAAGACATTTTTTATTTGTTTAGTCCACATAATTATTGCACCTTCTAAAACATGTGCTCTGTCTTTACTTGATACTCTGTCAGGAGAATCTTAAAAGGGAGGGAGTGGTAGTAAAGTTCTTCCTCTAATTTCTCCTATTGTTACATAAATATTAGCTAGAAAAGTATGAAGTTTGGAGTCTATTAAATCTTTACTAACCAAATCAGACCATCCTCCTTAATTTCCAGGATTAAGAAGTATTGGAAGATAAACTTCTTATAGCGTTAAAAGCATGTGCTCCAATATTGACTTCGTTATCTCCATGAAACATAAAACTTGGTTTATGTTGTTTTTATCTATACTCACACCTCTCTCGGCCTTTACTATTAGCACGGCCTTTCTTTTTACTTCTTGTGGCGCTGGCATTTTTTCAACAAATTTAACCACCTCACCAGATCCGAGCACAAGCAACTATCCCATTTCGTCTGATTCAGCTAAGAAGTTCTTCAGCAATTATTAGTTATCTTCGTTCTCATAGCTTTTCTTTAATTTTTCGTATTAGGGCGATGCTTTCTTAAAGCCGTAAACCGCTGCTAATTTGTTTAGTACTCATTCTTCTTTAGCGATTTGCTCTTCAGCCATTTAGAATTATAACTTTAAAGATGTTGTAACGTTAAATATAGCGCAAGAAATAAAAATGCAGGATCTTCTTTTTTAAATTTATTAATTTGGCTTTTACCATTTCATTCTGAGATGTAACTCCCTTTTACTCTAAATTAAAACCGCCAAAAGAAAATTATTCTAGCCATACTTAAGGAGAAAGCTAAATACTAAGATCTTAAAATCCTCTTTACTAAGATAAAATATAGCATTAAAACGGAATTAAATGAGAAGACTAGACGAAACTTCTGATGCAATAGAGACTAAATAAGGATAAAATACTTATGATCAGTAAAATACCATCAAGTACTATTTTCCTAAGATTACAACTTAGTCTGCCTTTTAAAGCTTTAATCTATTTTCATTTCTAAAGAGAAATTACAAAACTTTGTTTAGCTGATCTTGGGAAAACTATATGAAATGAAGAAGGATCTAAATTGCTCAAGAAAGATTCTTATTAGAAAAGATAAAATCTAAAAGAATTTTCTTCATTTGATTATTCCTCATTCTCTTAAGTACTTTTAAAGTCAAAAGATTTAATTCAAAAACAGAAGAGAAAATAATTTTCTTATGCCTCTCACCCAATTGATTCACTATTAAAAACAACTTAAAAAGATCCTCTTAGTATTGAAGAATTTTCTATAGTTATATAAGTCTTTTTTACGCTATACTCACATATAAAATCTATATGCTAATTCCTTGTACTTTGCATTGCAGCTCTTAATAAATCTTAAATGCAAAATCTATTCTAAAGCGTTCATATCGATAATATAATAAGCTATAATAACTATTCTTTAGCTATTATTATGATTATTTTAGATCCTTCAAATGCATACAAACTCGCAGTTAATCATAAGATTCTAAATTGTTAGCATTTGAGAACAAAATTAAAGAAAGGATTGTTTCTTATTATCCTATTCTTAAGTATATCCCTTTACTTTCCTTTCGAATGATTGTAGCCTAATGGATTAATAATAGATAACTCTTTTATTATTTAAAGTATAAAGTTTCTCAAATAATAGAATTGTAAAAGTGCTTATCTTTATTCACGTCAAGAACATTACCGGAAGCTTGTTAGACTTTCAATCATTTAGTTGGATATTCTTGCACTTTTAATCAGTTTGAAATATCATTGGACATTAATCTAATTTAGAAATTGCTGAAGAAACTCGCTAGATTATCTGATGATAAATAAAGTTAGCCTTTCTAGTTCATTGAATAATAGACTTTAAACATTATTCAAAGCAATCGAAAAGATAATCTATATATACTTAAAACCTAAGAATTTATCTAAAAAGCTTAGATAGAATAATCAAAAGATGAGGCAATACTAACAATAAATAGGATATCTATTTAGAGTAAAGGCAGAAAATATATATTATGGTATCTAATTTAACACTATAGTTTAAAGAATAGCTTAAAAGATGCCAAGCTTTGAGTAGAAATTATAATAGTAACTTAAAGAAATTCTTTATTGGCTTGATTTAAGGATAAAAATTAATTACAGCTACTAGACTAAATGAGAAATATAAATCTTTCTTGAAATAGTTTAGATTAAATGGAAATGTATAAATTAAGAAGCTTCAAACATTTTTCAGACTAGTTATTAATTGTAAGAGTTATATTGCTAAAATTAACAATGAACATTTAAATAAACATGAGAAGAAGCATCCAAATTTGATAGACCCGTTATATTTTTATTGTCTCTCATTGCATTTCCATTCATCTAGCAACTATGAAAAAAAAGATTACAAGAATTATCTAATGAAATTCAATTCAAAAATTTGATGAATTTAACAAAAAAGTATAATAAAGTAAGCTCTTATAATAGAAGATGAGAACATATTAATAGGATGATTTATATTAAATTTTCTGAACCTAGTAAAAGTAAATTATCATAACTAAGAGAAATAACAATAATCTTAAAAGTTTCTTAATAAGTAATATTATATCTATTTCTTATTAGGTCCTGCATTCACTGTTTAAACCTTTTAGTCATATATATTATATTATTAAACTTGTGTAATTTAATTTATAATTGCATGCATCTAGATAACAAAGAAGTAACTAGTTATTTTAGCAAGTGATGGCTTAATATTAGATCTTATAATTAATTTATATTAAAACAGCATTTGTTGTTATATCAATAACCATTGATCTATATAAAAACATGCTGTCTATTTTTTAATAGAATAAGTCTCACAAAAACGAAATATAGCCAAATAATGCTGATTAGTGAAGTTCTAATGAAGTTATTGTCTAAAAAGCACAGAAAAAACATAAATTATAAGTACCTTTAAAAGTGTCTTAGATCCCGTTGCAGATTCTTTACTCGACTATATGGGCTCCTAAAATTAACTCAAAGCTTCTTTACATTTACAATAATTAGCTGAATGTTTTACAGACGGTGAATATAAAAATTCCTACTTACTTTGGGGATAATTTCAAAAGTATTAATCTACCCAAGTTTAAAATTTTTATATGTGGAGGTTAAAATTAATGATTGAGGAGAGTTTTCACTATAGATGTATTTAAATAGAGTGCTTAAGAATGTTAAAATACTCTTTTTGATCATTACTCTCATAGCCTAGCAATATGTGAAAATTATGTCTATATAATTAGTGGAAGAGATGGCAATGATGAGTTGACTCCTTATTGTGAAAAGTACTCATTTGTCTCTAATAAATCTTTTTAAATATCTTACATTTAGATTCCTGTCTAATCTCCTGCAGTCTGTGAGTATAATTAGAAAATTTTTGTTTTTGGAGGAAATAAAATGAAAAAAGTATCAGACAAGATTCAAATGTACAGTCCTAAAATAGATAAATGACGTACTTTTAAGTAGAGACTACCTTGTACTTCTTTTAGTATCTAGTGCACTTTAATTTAAGATAACTTGCTACTAATTTATGGTGGATATATGGAAAATAACCTTTTATACGATTTCTAGATTTTCGAAAGAGTAGGAGACTAAATTCAATCTGAATACTTTTTGCATTAAGGAGTAAAATGAGGTTAAGCAGTGTGAGTTATTGATGGATATGGAAATGTTCACAAGTTTGGATTGAAAGAGAAAGTATGGCAAGTAGTTTTCGAATAAATGCCAGAAAAGAAAATAGAAACAGAAATTTTCCTGCAAGGAATAGCGTCTCTTTAAACACTTTGTTGATATTAAATACTTTTACCCTTAACTCTTTTCAATATCCCATAATTTTAAATGTATTCAATCTTCTTATTTTAATCTTTTGCTATTTATATAATTAGAAACAAATATGAAAATAACATCTTAAGCAGATTATAAATACTAAAAGGCATTAGCAACTAAGAAAAACTTAGAAATTTTAGATGAAAAAGACAAATAGATGTAAGTACGAGAGGTATAAATTTGAATTCTAATTTAGCTATTAATTGTGAACAGATTAATAGGAATAAGAAACAACCAAAGGAACATAATTTATGAATTTTATTGCAATAAATACAAAAATTGAATTTTATAAATAGAATAAGAAATATTACAGAACTTTGCTACAGATAAATAATTTTAATGAAGCTCAAGCTCATAAGAAGAGATTAAGTATCATTTAAGAAGGTAGGTGCTACATCAATCTAAAATTCTCTTAAAATGCTTCACTTGAGAATTTTAAAATATTTTTCTAGATATTTTTAATGAAGTTGATGGGAAATATTATTCACTGCCATTTGTATAAGCAAATCCCAGATTTTCTTGAAGTATTAAAATAATGAGAATATTAAGCTGATCTTTATCTATTATGATTATAAAATTTAGATTTTACTTAGTCTAAAACATGATTTATTAATACTTCCCTATAATTTTAGTACTTGCTTAGCTTATATAAGATTTTTAGTCTTTAAAAAACTGAGCTGATAAGAGTGGGATGTAATAATATTCAATTTCATTCAAAATTACTTCTTTTAATACTTAGTAAAAGTAGATTCCTAGTTTAGATAAAAGTAAAAAAGGTTAAGTTGTATAAATATACCTCTTCATTCTTATAGAATAAGTAATTCCTTATCCCTTTATATAAATTTTAATGAAGTAGACTGAATTGTAAAAGTATTTTATGATAAATAGTACAATAAAGACTTAAAAAACTCTTAAGGTTGTAATTAAAATATCACGGCTAGTAATCAGACTATTGAATATCAGCCATATCCCATATTCTCTTGTACTATTCTATTTCATTTACTTTCTATAGTCTCTATACTTAACTTAAGGCATCCATATATAAATTGTTTTTCTATTTCTAAAAATTATCTTTCTAAGTTCGCTCAAGGATTTCATTAACTTTCTAATTTACATATTAAGGATGATTCAATGGAACAGGATCTTTGGGAATTTTAGCATTGAATAGTTGATTTTGCTTCGATTTTTAATCTATGGGAATTGCATTTACTATACCTTAATGAAATTCCTGCTAAGATGAGCCGTGATGAGGGAGTATAACTTTAGCTTTTAAAGGTTTTACTTATACTATTCTTTCATCATCAGAACTATAGAAAGGATTTTCACCAAATTGCTTCTGATGAATTAAAACAGGCCTAGCTGTTGCTACATATGAGGCATCTGCATAGTTTTAGTCTAAATATTTAGGTATTTCTTATGCAGTTTCAAACTCCCTATTTTGAAAAAGTCTCTAATAATTTTTTTCAAAGTAAGAGTCCTAGCTTTAGCTCTTCTCCTCATTTATTGGTTAATTAGATTATAAAGAGTTTTATTTTTTATACTATTCAGGAACAGTAAAATCAGGTAATTCTGCTAAATTTTTCATTTGTTGAGAATCAGCTGTTTGTTCGTTCTCTTCTTAGGAATTTTTTTCTTAGATTTCCTAAATTCAGTTATTCATTAATCCTTCTTCGTTATTTCCTTATCTAGCTTCATTATTAGACTGCATTGCAAAAGAACGCATACTTTCATCGTTCATATAATTCCCTCCATTTTTCTATTTCCAAGTCTCATCATCTTCAAACTTAAGCTAGGGCATTTCCTCTAAATCTTGCATAATTTCATTATTGATGTTTTTCAAATTATCCAGCTTCTACTGTCTAACCCTGAAAATCTATTTAGTTTTGACATAAACATCTTAATGCTTAATTTCTAAAGTCTATTTCCAGTACTATACTGGGTTAACTAATTAGTAATCAACGTAAAATTCGTTGTTACAAACATCACTGTACTTCATATTCTCTACTAATATGGTCTTATCTTAAAAGCAGGTTTAAAAGCATTTCTAGATAAAGGTTAAAATTCCTATTATTAGAATAATTCCTAAAATAGCAAAGCTGAAGAAGTAGTATTTTAGTTAAAGGAAAAAAGATGCATAAGCAGACAAAGCAGCAAAGATAAAGAAGATATTAATAAGTCAAGAAAAGGATCTAAATATCAAAATTTCGTTAATAGGGATAGGGAATGATTCCTTCCTTAGGATATGATACTTTATCATCCAGTAGTAGATGAACAAATATAAAAAGGTAAATATTAATCCAGGGGGAAATACTACCGAGACGAATAAGCCACAACTAACTTGCTAAAATATATTAGTATAATTCTTTAAATGATTGAACTAAGGATATAGTCAGATATCATTTATTGACTCTTACTATACTTTAGTCTTTTTTATCTTCTATTAGATTCTATATTTCATTACTGATTATCGTATTGATTAAACATCGAATATAAAACCAAGAATTGGAGATAATAGATCATAAAATATGAAGAGGTAAAAGAATACAGTGATTAGTCTATCATCAGCAAATACTTCTTCAGAAAATTTAACTAAGTAGAGAACAAAAATAGGGATGATAATAGTACCAACACTACATAAAACTTAGTTAGAAATAAGATGGATAATCTATTAGGTATAGGTAGGATATTTATACAGTCTCTGGAATAAAAAGATGATACCTTTCTAAAGCTTGTTAAAAATAATTATGATTATAGTTATAATTAGTGACTTCATGTTAACATACCATCAGTCATAATCACTAAAATTAATGCTTTCTTATTTTAATATTAAATAAATTAGTACCGTTAGTAGTGCTATTAGCAAAACGTTCAGAAGAATCTATCCTATCCATATAAAAAGTCTTTACTTGCTTATGTATTGAAGATTTTCAAAAATTATATCCTAAGGCTCTGGAGCAAAACTAACGTTTAACTTATGTCCTAAATAAAATTAGTTCTTTTCGTTTTCATATTCCCTACAGCAAATACATTAGAAACTGTTCATTATTTTTTAGCAGAATGACAATGTTTTTTAGTTAAATTACTTTAGAACATTAAAAGCTGTTTCTATAGATTCAAACGTAACGAAACATTATCTTAATAAGTTCAGCTCATCTGAAGCAAAAATTTTAATTGCTTCATTCATAACTTTAATCTACTTTAAGCAATTATAGAATATTTTCCATTTCTAATCATCAGGGAGTTTCTGCAAAAATTCCTATTATTAGTTGATAGGATTTTCTAATGAATTCAAGTATTTGAAGTAGTTCGAGTATTTGGAGTAAAACGTTCTCCAGTTAGTGTTCTCAAGTTTAAAAGGAATACTTATTTGAGAAATTTCTACTTTATCCGCATAATCTTCAGGCATAAGTTGCTTAATATATTGGGATATTGACTTCTCATCAGCAAACATTTCAGGTAAATTTTTAAATCATAGAGTGTAATTCCTAGGAGTAATGTTAGATTATATCATTTTTTAGACCTAATCACCCAAAAATTTCTAGTAAATTCAGATGAAAATTACCCAAAAAAATGTTATCCCTGAATAAAGGAATCCCCAATAAGAAGGAACATCCTTAAATCATTTAGCTTCATTATCGTAATAAATGTACCCATAAACTGCAAGAGAAAACTGTAGTTCTATATAATCATATTTAATTTCACCTTTTTCATCATTCAAGTAGTAACATATATAAACTCCCAAACCCGCATAAGTCAGAAAAATTAAAACTAAAATCTTCAAAAAATTAAGAAAGCCTGCGATTGTAGGGCAAACTTATTTTCCAATATCACTATTTTTGCAGCACATTTTAAATCTTATATTATGCGAAGGGATTTTACAACAGGGACATACCTGAAACTAAGAGACGATTTAATTCTAATCATCCTGTCATTTTGTAGATTTGGGCTTAATTTAAAAAGCCATTGAATGCAATTTTGCTTTTTGGGTGGGAGTTAAATTATATCAATCAGCCATTAACTTATATGGAATATTATCCTAAGACAGATTTAAGAAAAGTCGTGAGGTTGATATGTTTTGAAAAGCTAAAGAATCAGTAAGATCTTCTGAGTCGAAAGTTTTAATTTTCTCGAGTTGATCTTCCTTCTATTCAAGAGATTGCATTATTTATTCCTCAATTTTTCCATTTTCATTGTTCTAGTCTAAATTTTATATTTTATAGCTTTTCTCCAATTAATCCATTGAAACCTCTAATTGCTAGGAGAAGTCTTCAGGAAACTCAAGAGTCTTATTAATAGACTATTGATTAAACTCCTATTTGTTTTGATAAAAAAGCTTTTAGTTTTGCTTTCTATCAGTCTGTTATTTCTTATTTGGTCGTAATGGTTATACTTAAGCAATTTACCTTTCTTATATGTCTATTATAGAAAAACTTGGCAAAGCTGAGTTTTCATTAGCACTCTACTGTGGATATTGATTTGAAAGCATGTTGAATTATACAGCAAAAAACTTGTTTTACAAGGTTAAAAAATATGAATTACATAATTATAATAAACCAGGAACAGGGACAAATTAAAAAGAAACTCAGTTTTTAACGTAACGATATAGAAGACATCAATTATATGTCATTGCAACTAAATGCCTTGTATGTTCTTAGCTTAAACTCAATGGATAAGGAACCTCTCTCCTGAATACAGTCAGACAAATATTTGTTTATGTTCAAAGCTTCAACTAAAATTTCTAAAATCTATTCGTTGATAATTACTAAACTTGAGTACTTTAATTAGGAGATACTTTCTTAGCTAAGTGATTATATGCTTCAGCTATATGAAGCAGATCAAAGTGTTATTAAATAGAGTAATTAATTCACTATCATCCTGGATTTCATTCTCACTTAGATCGCATAATAGAACTTAGGTTTTCATATAGTAATGATAAAGGAGAATACGAGTAACTTGCTTGAAAAGGAAGAATAGAAAGATCAAATAATGTTTATCCCTCCTTAAGAATAACAGCTAGCTGAAAACTTGCAAGCTAAATATAAAAAAATAAAAAAGTTTAAGGTAAAAAAGTAGAAGCCAAGTACTATTCAGACCTTTTCTTAACTTATGTAGAAATTCTAACCTCAATAAAATGACTCCTAATGTCTGGCTAATATTAAATAGAATGCTTATCAATAAATACAGAAAAACTACGATAATTTCCTCAGCTAAAGTTAGAAAATCTAAATTCAACTTTTAGATTAGACTGACTAAAATATGCAATTTATATTAAACGATGACATACTAATACTTTAAGGAGCAAAGTACATAATTTTAGTAGTAGTAGATAAACCTAACCAAGTACTAAGTCAAGATTTAATAGTTTTATTACAGAGTGTATTATGAATTATTATTTATATCACTATCTTATATTAACCTTATCTTTATTACTCAATCAAATCTTTTAAATTTATGCCTTTCCATTCAACTTCATTTAGCTGAATGGAAGTATACTTAATTATCAAAAAAGCGCTTAAGCCGTCATAATTTAACTTAATCTAATAAAGATGATAAAATAGTCTAGATTGGAGCAAGTAAATATAAAAGTATAGAGCAGTATCTAATATTTATAATTTAAGCACTTATTATAGTTTATTATAGGAGCTTTTAGAATATAAGCTTAGTAGAAGTTACTTACATTCATATTCGCAAACATATTCAAAGCTAGTTATTATTTAATAATTGGCTTTTGTGTCTACCATTACGCTACTTTTTTATTTTAAAATTACTTTCTAAAGCTAAAAGTTGCTATTATGTATTATTCTTTAGATATATTTAATAGACTCTAGCTTCTTTATGAAAACCTTACAAAATACTCCTTAAGGTTTTTAAATTAAAAGCCAAATAATCTCTTAACGAAAAAGTTAGATTTGGTATCATTATGAAGCTTAAAATGGTAAAGCTTATAAAAAAGTAAAGATAAATAGTATAAAGTTAGAAGTTCCTAGAAATTAAAATTACAAGGGAATGATTAATTAGAGACACTTCTAAGTTTAGCTTTAGTATTTCTTTAAACTGGAAAGAATAAACAAGCATAACAAGCTTATTAATAAGAACTTATTATTTCAGTACTATTTATTACTATATTTTACTCTTCATTAGATACAAGCTTTTAATAACTTAGCTATCTAAATAAGTTCATATTCTATAATTAACAAACTTCCTTTTACTTATTCAATCTAAAATAAAATAATATGCATAAGTATAAATATAAAGGCATAATAAGCGAAGAAACTAAAAGTCCCAACTAATAAAAGTAATATAGTTTAAGAAATTAGCAGCAAATAGAAAGAAAGGAACATTAAAAGTATAAAAGAGATAATCATATTATATAGATCTTTATCCTCTGCTTTTAATAATTATATTATATCCTTTTTAAACTAACATATTTTGTTGCTTCAGATCAAAAGAGTCATTAGATCCCTTATTTTAATTATTAGAATAAATAAGCAAATTAAAAATAAATAGTAATGGTATAAAAGCTTTAACCATGAGAGAAGAATTAAGGCAAGAATCAGCTTATTAGAGTAATAACTTAATAATATATAGAGTTTCTTTAATCAAAAGCGAAATAATTAATAATAATAGTAGTATTTAAAAATTAATAAATTAAGTGACTCTTTAAGAACAAAAATAATATAAGCAAGCTCTAATATTAATTTAATTACTAGATCTTTTTTCTTAAGCATCAAGTATTTATACATTTTGCTAAGTTAATTTATTTTGCGTACTAGCTTTAATATTTTATTAGAATAATAATTTCACTTTTGCTAGAATCTTTAAATAAATAGTTTAGGGGAAATAGTTCTTTTAAAAGGCTTTTAAAGTTTTTAAGCTTAAAAGGATATAAATTTGACAATAATTATAGTGCTTATTGTAACTATTAAATAAACAGACTTTAGTCAACTAGTTTGAAGTGCTCTTTAACTTTAAGTTTGCTTTGTATATAAATAATCATAGCATAAATATTCTTTAAATATACAGATTAATAGCCTTATAGTATAAGTCATTTTAATCATACTATTAATAAATCGCCAAAATAAATTAAACCAGATTAATAGCCCAAACAAATGAATTACTATGCAAATATAATTATCTAATGGATTGATGAATTCTTGAATATTAAAGCATTGAAAATAACAGTTATAAGTCTAGAAGGCACATTTCTTTTATAAATAACTAGCTATCTAGTTGTTACTATTTACTATTTATCTTTAAGTCTGTAAATCAAATATCTTGTATCTTTTAATCTCTATAGCAAAAGATTATAATAATAAAACTACTAATGCTATTAATATACTGAAGATATAATGATTAAAGTGTCTAACTAAGATAATATTAGTAGTTATAAATATAAAGTTTTAAACCATTTAAACTATTATTAAAGTTTCAAACAGTTAGAATGAAGCTAATACTTTAATAGTCTATCAAATTAAGTTAGTTATTATAACAAAATTGCATATAGAAGCATTTTAGAGCTTTATTTAGATAAAATACACTATTATTAGTTAGCAAGGCTAACTAATAATAGAAATTAAAAAAAGAGGTACTAAGTGTTATTTAGAAGCTATTTTAATTAATTTAAAAGCAATATTTCACTAATTTAACTCTAAGATACTTAATTTTAAATAGTCTACTATATAAAGAATCTTTATATAATTAACTACTCTAAAGCTAAAGCTCCTCTGCAATTATTGATAGATAAATATCTAAAGGAATCTATTATTAATTAAGCATTTGCTTTATATACTTAGAAATATCAAACTTACCTATCTTTATTATATTATCTATAGAAATAGGCTACTCTACAGCTACTATATTACTAAGCTTATAAATATCCTAAAGATATTCCCATATTAAAAATATCTTAACAAATAGACAGTTAAACTCGAAGCTCCTATATAATCTATAAAAAGAAGCATCTACTAATAGTGATAATAAAAGGAAGTAATTTAAATAGGAAAGATTAATAAATAATTAAAAGGTTAATAAAGGCTAAAATGAAGCTAAGGTAAATAATAATCTTCTTATTAATTTTATTAATTAAATCCCAAAATTTATTCCCTTTAAGACTGAGATATTGCTAAGAAGGATGATATCCAGATGCTATTGTACCTTCTATTTCTAATGGAGGAGCTGATGGTGTTACTTATACTTTTTATTTTGCTTTGGAGGGATTTACTGGTGATACTTAGGTCAATATTGAGTTTCCTAAAGAATATGCTTTTAATAGTTATCGGACTGTTAATACTTTTCGCTTATCTGGTACTTCTAACTGCTTCAAAGCTTAAGTATAAAATGTGACAAATCTTAAATAGCTAACTTCATCCGGACCTTTTTCTTTATGAACTGCTGCTACTGATAGTGGGTAAATTTTGCACATATGCTGAAATTTTGCCACACTTGGCTTTGGTCCAAGCATAACTGAAATGCTAAACGCTAAAGTTAGATTCCAGACTGATGTTGTAAATGGAGAAGAATCAACATAATCTAAATAGAACTTAATTAAGTAAACTTCTACCATTGAAGTATAGCTTAGACTGTCTATTCCTATCTATTAAGGAGACTTGATTTAAATCACTTTTTCAAGCTAATTCAATATTTTAGGTATTAAGAGTGTTAAATCAGTTTTATTAGGAACAGGAACAAGTTACCAAAGCACTGGATGAACTTAGAACAAACTAATAAGTTCATAGAAAGAATCAAGCAATGTTTACATTTTTGGTTTTAGTATCTCTAATTAAGAGCTAACTATCTATGATTTATTTAATAATCTAGATCCTAGAAAGTAGTCAGTTAATGATTAGAATGCAGTATTTTGAATAGAGGGAGTTATTAATCCTAATGCTAAATATCCTAGAACAAAACTTAATTTTAAAGTAAAAACTTTGAGATATACTTATTAAAATGGACCTGCTCTTATTTATGAATAAAAGGATGTTTAGTTCTATGATGACTTTAAAGCAGGAACAGTGTCAGGATACAAATGTGATTTTAGTAATGACAATAAATATTCCAATTACATATAAGATTTGCAAGTACCTTCTGGCATTAAAATGTTCATTGACTTTACTTTTACTTTAGAACACCCTGTGATATAAGGTGGTATGATTTAGGTTTCCTTGAATGGAATGAAATCTGCTTTTAATGATGGAGTTTAGAATTCTTGGGTATATGTTTCAAAAGGTTTGAATCCAGCTAATAAATATGTGTAAGCTAGATGAAATGATACCAGCTAGATTATCATTTCTGATTACTAAGATACAAAAACTGGACCAACTATTATTCTAACAGCTCAAGTAGAGATAACAGGCAATGGATGTTTCAAATCGATTACATCTTTTGCAGACTAAGGCAATATTAAAATAGATGAAAAAAGTGTAATTTCATTAAAAGATGTAATAGAAATTAATAATGAACTAGTTCTTTTTGGAGAATCTCAGTTCTAGTGAACATGGAATGAAGGAGGTACGGCAGGAACAGGTACATCTTTTAAGATTGAAGTGAGTTCTAGTACTGGATCTTTGATAGATGACGCAAATGATAAAGATTTAAGAGACACAACAGTAGTAGTACTAAATGTTGAATAAGCAATGTATACGATAACTTCTAACATTTTAGTTTCTGATAAAGATCATTTAAATACTATTCCAGCAACCTATAAAAATGCTACATCTGTGACAGTTTCAGGTGGAAACATAATAATAGAGAGACTAAATGTTGATAAAAGCAATTAAAAATGGAAAAATTATTATATCACTTGTTTGAAAGATACTCGCTATCCAACAACTAGCTTTATTACTTCTGTTGCTCCGTATTTTCCTGCTTATCCTCCAAATATGCATAAGTACGAAGTATGTGTATTCTAATATGATCCTGATTCGTATACATGATCTAATTTTAATTGCTAGTTCAAAAATGTATTAACGACAACAGAACTAAACGATGGAGATTATTAATGCTTAGACGAATGCATATTATTAAAACCTTGTGGAAATTAACATAGTGGAACTTGAGATTTTCTTATCTGGTCAATCAAAATTCCTTATAAAGATATTAACAACGAATTTGAAGCAGATAAAATAGCTTGGAATTTCTAAATTCCAGCGAATGATTAAAGAAACAGTGTAACGATATTGATTTCTTGCGAAAATCCTTAAGAATATTTTGTGGATCCATACTTTGGATTAGAAAGTACATATGCATCTAACTATCCTATTTCAATAGAAGAATTTGGAGCTAGATAAAATGGATATTAAAATGACGTCTAGATGTCAGTTGATAACTATGTGATATCTATTGTTAGCAGAGATGTTTATTAAGCTTATTCTAACGATTAGGTAAATATATCAAACACTTACTGAGGAGTTTTTCCTGTCAAGACAAAGCAAGTTACAACCAAGACTAGCTCTATCTCTTGCCAAGCTGAATTTATTTGAACAGACATTACTGGTTATTCTAGGTAAATTTTAATGCTAAATTAATACAAAATATAAGATAAAAGGAATAACGGTCCGTATTATATATGGGAAAGCTAAAATTATAGGAATTATTATTGGTAAACTAAATATCGTATGAACTGAGCAATGCCAAACTAAGAATTTACAAATGGTGGCTAGCAAATTATTTCTGTATATTAAAGAATGGCTTATGGAATGGCATCTGATTCTTTTTGCCTTATAAAGCTTCCCCATTATTTTAGTTACTCAAAAGATGAATCTTATATAACTTCAAAGGGAAATTTAACAATGCTAAAATTTTGGGAATTTAATAATCTTTAATTTTTACTAACCTATCATAATGAAGATGTTTGGCCTGAATGAACCAACGATTTTGAAATAAACTAAATTAAAGCTCCCTATGGAGAATAAACTTAATATCTGTTTGAAGATGAAGGATTTAAAGTTTATATGGTTTGTGGAAATGAAGGGAATGAAGGAGAAGCTTCAATAACATGAAATTCTTTGATGATTGTATAGCGCTAAATGGGATTCGATTAAGGTTCATGAAAAGAAAAATAAGTCTAAGAAAGAACAATTAGAGATTTCTAAGCTTAGTTTTCTTTGACTGATGGTTATTCTATTGGAGTAGATTGCATTATCTTTATCTAGTGAAAAAACTCTTTCTTTCTGCCAAGTTGAATTGAAGTGAATGATGATTTTTGCTACAGTCCTAAAATAACAGAATCATCTACTTCATGCACAGTAAAATCTGAAATAAATGATGTTTTAGTAATAAGTTTTAGAGATACGCTTGTAAAAAAGATATTTGATGAAAATGATATAAAAGGTTCACATAATGTTGATTTTATGGTTAATTTAGAAGTATTTGGAAATTGAGATTCTTCTTAGAAGATATATCAGTGTAAACTAGCAAGTTCAAAAGGAGCCAATTGCTTGGAAATAAAAAATAATGATTTCTAGACCAACATTAAAGCTTAATCTTAGAGATTTTTAACAGTGAATTCAGTTAAACTCACGCCAAATAATCTAAAGCCTACATCTGATTAATGAATCTTCTCTGATGTTTAAATATAATTTACTGTTAAGAATGATTTACCTTTAAGATAAAACATAGCTGAAAAAGCTTAATATCCACAAGTCGCTCTTTAGATACCTCCTGATTATTATATAAACGAAAAATTTGATTCAGCATTTCATTGCTATTTAAGCTTTCCTGGATATTGCTTAATTTAAGCTTCGACTCTGATAATTTATCCTGTATCTATTATCACTTCTAATTTAATCAATAAAGTTATACTTATTTAGTTTGCACGAACTCCTGAAAAAATTTAAGTTGGATTATCTTAAGCTTGGGTAGGTGAAACATTTTTTTAAGATAATATAGTTGATTAAAAGAAGCCCGCAAGCTCTAATCAAAATGACAACATGTATGCTAAACTATAACCCTAGGCAACAAAGGGCCAAAGAGAAAATATTTACTTAAATGTTTTTCCAAGTAGCATTGGTTAAATTTCTTAATACACCTTCTCTTTTCAATATAACGATCTTAATAATCCAAAAAGCCCTTAATCAATTTAGTCTGGGAGATAAATATGGATCTAATTTCCATCTGATTAATATGATTATTACGTGGGTGATGTCATTCAATGATTTGAAGGTGAAAATGATGAAGAAGGGCATCCATAGTATTTTGTTACTTGCTTGCTATCAGTTAATTAAGTCTATATGAAAGGTGTTATCTGCACCTCT
The DNA here is from genome assembly GCA_946699065.1 of Loxodes magnus. NCBI lineage: Eukaryota > Ciliophora > Karyorelictea > Loxodida > Loxodidae > Loxodes > Loxodes magnus. The sequence goes on from CAMPDV010000104.1 coordinate 101,446, forward strand.
AAGCGGAACTGAATTTAATTGATTTTGAGCAAAAGTATTCAAAGCAAAGACAATGTAACAATAGAAATAGTAGGAATAACAAATCCTGATACTCAAGATACATTAACTTATTACATATTGGTTATGAAGGCTTAAAATAGTAATTAGAATCACTTAGTAGATTACTATTATCAAGCTTAATTCTAATTCTTAGGAAATCCTTCTGCTACTATGGATTTTTTAAATATTACAATATAACCCAAAGTAGGTAGCCATGCTCTTAATGGTAAAGATGACTACGAACTTTGATTTACTATTTAGTAGGAAACTAAATCTTAAAACGTGGTGAGAATGAAGTAGAATACAGGGAAATTTATGATTTATTTTCCCTATGAATATTAGCTTTAACCAACTATAAACTATGATAAGTTGTATAACAATAAATAGTGAAATATTACTCTTTATTAAACTATTAGTATGGATAACTATGATGATACTAAGCCATACAAACAGTTAACTTAAGCTTCTTCCAACTATACATTAAACTAGAATGGAAGTGTTCTCATTTGATCTTCATAAGAAGATATAGACTTTATTTCCAGTTTAGATGAATCAAAGTTCTATTCATACATTCTGAAAATTACATAAATGATTAATCCTTATTATGGTAATATTCGAAACGATGGAAGTTTTGATTATAATACAAAAGATTCAACTCCACAATATTTAAGCGATAATCTATGAATAAAGTATGAATAATATTCCACTAAGTTCTAAATAGCTGTATGGAATGAAGATAATGAGACTAATACTGATTTACTTGTGTACTAAGCCAGATCTTATGGAATTCTCCATCACTCTTGGCTAGGTTTTTCTAGAATAAATCCACTTTTATATATACTGAAGGATGAGAATCATAATATAAACTTCTTACAAGTTGTAGAAGGGTAACAATCAGATTCATACTATTTAGCTACTGGAATAAGCTTTTAGCATGCCAAAAATTATCCAGTATAAATTGACTCTGCTAATGTATCCTCTTAATAAGAGTAAGTTGAATTTGGCCAATATAACACAGACAATATCTTATTGAAGTATTAATATAAATTGGAATTTAGGATTTATGCAGGCCAAGATGAAGGAGGATCAATTAAATATATTAACTGAAATCCAATAGTTCAAGAAGGAGTAAAATATTACTGAGATGAGTTTTCCGAACTCTAAGATACTTTAGTCTTAATAAGTCATGTTAAAACTTAAAATTATGGAAGAATTTTGATAGCTAATAACCAATTTAAAATACAAAATAATTAAGAATCTATACCTATCAAAGTGAGCCTATCTTAGAGTCCGGCTGAGAGTGTTAACATTGTTATAGCTTAATATTTTAGTGAAGAAGATTAAGATCAATCAGATTAGATTAACCCTAATGAATAAGCTATTATTATTAAACCATCAAATTTAACCTTTTTACGCTGAGAATCAGACAAATATTTTTAAGTTTTGATAGAAAACTGAGATTTTGAGAGAGGCAAGTCTTTTGAGCTTCATCTTTCATTTTCAGGTGTGAATTAAAATTCTTATATAAGAGAAGTAAATGACATTATCATGTTTTAAGTAGAATAGTAATAATCCGGTATTAATCCTCCAACTATCGACGTTAAAACGATAGTTTCATTCATATAATTTAGCTTTGATTTATTAGTTTAAGCATAAGAATTTGGTACTATCTATTACCTAGTTTTACCCTAAGGTTCTGACCCACCTACATCAAGTGAAGAAGTAAAATCTTATAATAGAAAATTGTGATAAAAAAGAATGATATAAAACTAAGAATCAGAAGACTAAGATTCTTCAGATTAAGATGGATAGATTTAGGAACCTATAATAGATGTTCCTCTTACAGAATGGGAATCTAAAATTTTGAAAAAGAAGGCCTAGCATTTATCTAATGAGTTCTTACTAAGCAAGCCAATAATATCATATACTACCAATTAGCTTAAGATACAATATTCTAATGATGAAAAAAACAATTTTCTATGAACTGAAACATCTTATAATATCTATGTCACTATAGAGAATACTTAAAACCGGCTTTCTGAAATTCAAAATGCTTCTTTTGTTTCTGCTAAACTGAAAAAAGAAGATGATTAATTAATTAGTGTGATAGTTTCAGGATAAGAATAGCCTGCAGGAAAAACACTAAACGATATTTTATGTTTCTTCGCACGATCAATAAAGTTTACATGTGACTAAGTAATTTATAAGGATTCTTGGGTTTTTTAAGTTTCATCGCAGACTATATAAGGATAAGGATTAAGCTATGAATGTGTTATGTTGCTTGTATAAGATCCTTCGGGTACAAATTTACAGAACCCTAAATATATTACATAATAAAGTTCATCGAATTGCACACTTTGCTTACCTTCATTTCAGCATTATTTGCATTTAAACTAGAACACAAGTAAATATTATGCCATTAAATATTCTAGTTCATCCAGCAACATTAATAAGATTTAAAACTAAGCTAAGTTGACTCCTTAGCTAGATTATATTACATCATAAGGAGAATATGACACATTGTCAATTTCTTATAATGGCATCGAGTAAAATTATTTATTTGCAGTTTTATTTGAGCACGAAAACGATTTTTTAAACATCACTAATTTAATAAGAGCTGATTAGATAATAAGTAGCCTCGATTACTAAAACTAAAATGCTTTAAAAAGTTAAAATAAAGTTTTTCCTAAAGGAAACGACTCTTCAATTAATAATCAGCTCACCGAACTACAATTAACATTCAATGGCCTTACTCCTGGTACCACCTACTAAATATGTGCTGTTTCAACCAACAGTTATACCTCCTCAACCAACCCCCTAGCTTCCAGTCCAGTTTGTTATTCGGAAATAACGAACGGAGAAAAGCCAAAAGAAAACTAAACTTGTAACAATTGTAGTTGTGACGAATCTCTGTGCAAGAAGAGTGAGGGTGAAGACTACTTTGTAAGTATATGGATGATAGTATTGGGAATGATAAATATATGAAATAGATTTAATATATAAAATAACAAATTATATTTATTTAACTCTTTATTTCTATTTATAAATGAATGTCTTAGAATCCTACAACGCTTTTAAAATTAGCAAATCCCCTAGGACCCTTAAAAGAAAGCTTTAGAACTCAGATATTATTGCTAATAATCCTCTTAATCAGCCCTAATTAATTAAGAGTAATTTTTTAAAATAGCAATTTTATAATTTAGGACTTGAGATTAATAAAGCCAATACTATGCATATTTTTGGTGGTAAAGGGATTATGAATACTTTGAGACCGTAATCTGCTAATTGAAACTAAAATAAAAAAAATTATCAAAACCAAAAATCTAAGAAAAAGGTTTCCTTCTAAAATCATGTTGTAAGACTGGCTTAGCAGCTTCATTAATAAAAGCTACTTGGAACGGTAATAGAAAATAAGACCTTTACTAATTTTTAATAAGTCAACTAGTAAAATGGAGGAGACAACAGCAATTTAAAACCTGCTAGGAATAGTTAAAGATAGCAGCTATTTACTTCGGCTGAGTAATATAGGAAATACCTTTAGAAAAAGAAAGAAGATATAAAGTAATTCGTAATTAAAGAAGCTATTTAGAATGATTATTAGATTAATGAAACTTAGAATAAAAGATGCTAAAAGGAAATTGTAATTAAAAAAATGAGACCTCAATCAGCTAAACCTATAGTTCAAAGAAAGACCAATGTTTTGCTCTTTTAAACTAATAAAAATCTTAAAATAAGTAAAGTTATTGAGAATAAGCAAAATGATTAAAATTAATTAAATGAGGAACTGACACAACATAATAATGTTTAAGATCAAAGAGAATGGCAAAATGAAGATACACAAAAAAGTAATGAGAATAGCAATTTAATGTAATCAGACTTGGGCTTTTAAAATGAAAACTCCACTAGTAGAAATTTAAATAGCAATCTTAATTTTAAAGAAAACCATATTTCAAATACTTTAAATGACTTAAAATTTGCAAATGGTTAATTTAGAATACCTTCTTTAAAAAGTTCCACTCAATAAGCAGTTTTAACAGCATAAACTGGAATTAAATAGATAGAAGTTAATGAAAACACTAAGCAGAATAATCTTTAGCATTAGAAAAGTGACTGTGATTTATTTACTAATGTTGAAAACAGGAATTTGAATATAGATAAAAATAAAGGAAGCATGGATGACTTCCAGTTCATTAAGTAAATAGGACATGGTGCATATGGAGATGTTAAATTGGCAATACATAGAGAAACCCAACAAAAGTTTGCAGTTAAAGTATATGACTTGGTTAAGATGGGTGAAAAGCATAGATTGAAGTCAATTAATAGAGAAATTAAAATTTTAAGTAAACTAAAGCATCCAAACATAATATTCCTGCACTAAGTAATATAAACAGTTACTTAAATAAACTTGATAATGGAATATTTTCCTAATAGTTGCAATTTGCATACTTTTTTGAAGAAAAAAAAAAAAGTTGAAGAAAAAGACTCAAAGTAGATACTGTTTTAGATAATAAAAGGAATAATGTATTGTCATAACTAAAACATTGCTCACAGGGATATCAAACTGGAAAATATTCTCATAGACGATAAGTTGAATATAAAGATTATAGATTTTGGATTTTCAACTTGCATTCCCAATGATAAAAAGATTAAATTATTCTGCGGAACTCCAAGCTATATGGCTCCTGAAATTGTGTTGAAAAAAGAGTTTGCTGGTCCTCCTAGTGATATATGAGCTCTTGGGGTTTTGTTGTACGTACTTTTGTGTGGATAATTTCCTTTTAAAGGATAAAGCAATTCGGAGCTTTACAAAAAAATAGAAAGAGGAAACTTTGCATTTCCAATATTTGTATCATGCCAAGCTCAATAATTAATAATTAGAATGCTTTAATCTAACCCCTAAATGAGGCCAACTTGCTAAACACTAATTTAAGATTAGTTTTTTAGTAGCTAGGGAGATGCTTAATGGAAAGGAAGTCTTTCTAATAATTAATTTTCTGAAACATTTGAATGTACATCAGCCAGAAATACGCAAACATAAATATTAAGCAAGAGGCCATAGAGTGCTAACTATAATCTTAGTTCTATCAAACATCCTACTTTAATAGAAAATCTCTAATATGATTTTAAGAAGTTTAATCAAGTATAAGGAAGCTAAGCTACTAACAATTTTAAGAATCAGTATGATATTGAAATAGTTGAGAAGATAGTAAGTTATTTATATCAATAGAGAAAACTAGGTTATAGCAAGGAAATTATTGAATAATAGCTATCTAACTAAAAAAGTGGTCTTTACTAACTCTATCAAAAACTTTGTAACGCAAAAAAATCAGCTATTAAGCAAGTTCAGTCAAATACAAATTTACTGAACTTCAATATTTCTTCAGAAAGAGGTATTTATTAATTTAGATTTTAGTAGTCAAATCTACTGCGATTTAAAGACTCAGAAGTCTAACGATTGAAGTGACAATTTAAGTTAATTTGCTTTAATTTTTGCTTCTAAAATATTTCTAAATTTTCATCCACATCCTTCATATATTCTTTTGTCCATTTTTTAAATTTCCTACTTAATAATTAATATCATATCATAATGATGCATAATTTAAATGCAAGCATAGAATTATATAAGACAACTATGATAACCAAGTAATTTTTATCTTATAAATAAATAAGCGTTCTCAATTATAAAAGCATATTGATATCTATTTTACTATTAAAACTAAAATAATTAGTAATTTATATATTTATATTCCTTCTTATTGCATACTTTCAAACCTATTTTAGTGATTGTATTTTTATAATTGTAAGAAATTAAAAAAAATTGCTCTTTTAATCTTTATTTATAAAGAGCTTTATTTATTTACTTTTTTCTATTAATATGATCTTCTCTTTAGTTATAGATGTAGTATTTAATTTAATATCACTAAATTAATTAATTTTGGCTTAAATTACTTAATTATCCCCTTTATAATGCTTAATACCTTTTTTCTTTATGATGTATTTATTTTAATTGCCTTTTTAGTATTAAAAATAGAAATTAATAACATGAGCTAATACTTACTATGATTATTGGTATACTTATTGTGCTAGTATTTTTAAGCTTTAATCTAATAATTTAATGTTTAATTTTCAGCTTTCAAATCTCTCTTAGAGTTGCATAATTAAATATTTAGCTTAGCTATTATCAATATTTCTTTCTTTTATTATGTATGCTATTTATTATTCATCTTTTAGTACCTCATTAATGAAATGCTTTTTAGCATTGACTAAAATATAAATATTTTAAGACAAGAAGAATATAGAAAAATATATTAGCTAGTTAAGCTTTAATTTGAATTTTAGAAGCAAACTAAAAGTTAGAAAAGTGATTAAGTGAGTAAGAAATGAAATAGAGTGGAGAAGCTTATTTATCACAAAGATTAAAAATCTTGACTGTATTTGGAGGAGTAAATTTCCTTTAAAGCTGCAAAAGAAATCGAAATGTCAGAAATGGAACTGGAATAGTTTAATTTTTCTGCAACTATTAGTTAATAGTTCTTCAAAAGGTAATTTATAAAGCAGTGCCATAAAGTAAGTGGTGCAAGAGCTCCAAGAAACGTAAGTAAGAATTTTTCCAACTTTAATTTTGTGTAAATAGACATAAAGAAGTAAGCAAAACTATGCTCATCAAGTAATGAGAACATATTTATAGCCTATAGTAATTATATTTAGCTTTTAATCCTTTCATTTTTTTATCACTCCACTAAAAATCCAGCCTTCATCTTATTTCATAGCTTGATATTTACATAAAGTCAAACTTAAAAACTTAATATATCCTTCCACATAACTGTAAAAATCTGTTGTAACTAATTGGAACAAATTCTTAAATTATCTTAAGCATGATTTCAGATTTCGTAAGAATTAGAATCATTTTAAAATACCATATTAAACCTAGCATTATAATCAAAACTTGTAAGTTTTTTGAAAATGTCAAGAGACTGATTAATAAGTCCTGGAAATTGAAAAGTAAATATTAAACCTATAAAGAAACAAGCTTTAATAAAAATGATTAACTTAATCAAACTATTAAAGTACTTTTCTTAAAAAACTTGATCTATCATTATTTCACAAGTCTTATTTATTAATTCTCAAAATTAGACTATTTAGAAACAAGAAACAACACTCAAAAATTCTAAGGAGTAATTATCCTCTAGGGATTTCAGTCTAAGTTTTATGGTTAAACTATTTATCTAATAAGAATAATTTTAGTATCTTTAATGCGCACAAGGAGACAAGTATATTTAAAGGAACTAATTGAATATTCCTTAATTTTATAGCAAATATTTAAGATTCTGTATCTAATACTATATTAATAATGTTAAATTAGATTATTAAACTTATCTAGTAATTAATAGTCAATCACAAGTAAATTGTTAATATATGAAGACATTTATTTTAGAACATACAATGTGGAAGAAAGGAATTTTTCTTAAATAAGCAGGAAAAAGACTATGAAAGGAAGTCAATTATATTGAAAGTAAGAGTACATAATTAATGTGTCAACTTGTCTCATCAAGCAAAACTTGAGAAATTATTGTCGTACAATCGTCTGGCTTACCTCCACAATACTTGATGTTGTATTTTCTTGCTTAAAGTGTAAAAGGGCTAATATAATTTTTCAATTTAGAGAGTTCCCACGCAGATTCTGTTATGATTTCTGCAATCTTTGAAATAGGATATTTACATAAAGTCTATTATAAAATAGACAGTATTTTTTCATCCGATATGTTATCAAAGATGCCATCAGAACCAGCAACTATTATATCTTTGTTCTAAACAGTCACTTTTAACTAAATTACATTTTCAGGTGTGACAGGATTAACCTATTTTAACTATAAATCTTTAATTCGCTTTCGCAATGCTGATTCTATATTTTCTAGCATAAATTTATTTGGCCATCTAACAAGTTAATAGGGAGTATTAAATTGATGCCATTAAACTTTAGTTTTACAAACTATTTAAATAGATTCGATAATAGTATTAGTCTCATTATACTTAGGTCTTAGGATCATGAGCCGGGAATCTCCAATGTAGTTAATGTGAAGTTAATTTTCCCAAATATAATACATCAGGATTGTGCTACTTCCTGGATCTTCGGTTTATTTAAATGCTGATCATAAAGCCTTCTTTCCAAGTTAAATAACATCTTTGGCTTATTCGATGTTATTTTACACATAAGCACAGGTTTGACTTAATAGATTTTCAGCAAAATTCCTTGGATTAATCCCAAATTTTTTCCAAGAACCAACTCCGTCTGCAATACCACACACATTTTATAATACACTCATTGAATCTTAACTAGCAGCTGGATCTTTCGTCTTAGTGTTATAAGAAGGAATTGCAAAGCCACCACTTTTTAGCAAATACTAAACGTATTTCTACTAAATAGCTTAAGGCATTCCGTTTTGTATTCTACTAAAGAGGCTAGAAGTTGGAACTTAAGTTCTACGCTTTGTAATTTTCTTCTAAGCTTAATTATTCTGAATAGAAGGCAAAGTAAGAGACCTCTAATACCTTTAATGAGGCTAATTTTAATCTTTCACGCTAACATCATTGCCCAAATTCTAGATGATGCTACTCTCTTAATTAGATTAGATACTCATTTATATTTTTGAAAATGTGGGAAAGTAAGATGTCTAAAGAACTATTCTACTTAATAAAATCCCTATTTAAAGAGTAAAAATGGTTGTTAACCTATTAAGGATTACTCTTAATCCAATAAATCTATTAATCTAAAATAGATGGAAGCTTCATTCTCTTGAACTTATATGAGATTTAAATACAAGCTATTGAAATAATCTAAAGCATTTACATGATAAAGTCTATAAATAATGGATTTCTAGGATTATTCCATAGAAGCTGTAAAATTAAATATTAAATTAACCATATGGAATTAAAACAAGAAATCTCAAATTTAATTTATCTGAATAAAGCAGGATTCTTATTATTAACATAGCTATTTTTCAATCGTGCTTATTAGTTTAAGAACAGAATACCGTCAATTATAAGTCTATCTGCGCTCTCAGTGCTTTAAATTAGCTTTATCATAAGTGGTTGAATATTATGATTATGGATCTTACTTACAGAAGTCATTGAGACAGGTTCAAAGAATAAAAACTAAATAATTAAAAATTTAATTTAGCATACCAATACTTTAATAAGCAAACCTTAAAAGAAGCTATTTTTATTATTTCATATATTTATAAAAATTAACTCTTTAAGCACTTCCATTCTCTTCTAGAATGGCATTTTGTATTTATATAGTAGAAATTAAACACAAAGAAGGTTAATTAAATTTAAAAGAACTTACTGTAATACAGTTATCTTGTCCATTCTGTTATGCTAATAATTACAAGTATTAAGACTACTTCTCACTTTGAATTGACGATATGAAAAGACATGTAAGATGTAATTTCTTACATAGTTCTATACTGAACAAGTATATTATTACATAAGTTTTACAGTATGGCTTGCTATTAATATATGGAAGATATTCATATAATGGATATATCTAATCTTTTATATATATAAGTAAAAGCATTCCTACATATTAATTCGTATCATTTAAAAGCATAATTTAGTTCTATTTAGCAGAGCATTGTAGTTAATTTTAGAGTGATTATTAGATTTTAACTGACTAATATCTTATGAGTAAATTAAATTAAGCTATTTAAATTAAAATGTTAAACGTATTTTGAAATCAAACTCTCAAATAATTTTTCTTTTTAATCCTTTAAGAAAGAATTATAGCTAGATTCAATAAGTCATATGCTAAAATATCCCGAATAGTAGTAATATAATCTAATAATAAGAATGCTATTTAGCTCTGTTAATAACAAAGTATCTATCTCAATCATTCGCAAAAGTAACTCACTCAAAAATTAAGAAAGTGTTTTATAAATTTAGTTATTTTATACTTTAAATTCAAATTTCATATCAAGTCAAAATGCATTAACTTAGTTTATGTTTTACTGTGTTCAGCAAATTTGATATAACAATATAATTAATACAGCTTTCATAGGCAAATACTTTAATTTGATTTTTAAGCAAATAAGTTTGTTTTAGAGTGTAATATGTTATTAATAGAAAATTATTGATACATCTGATTTTAATCAATTTCATTTTTAAGTTTATATCAAAATGTTTAGTTCTTCATACTAAGATTTCAATAAAAGTAATTATCAAATAATAGCAAAAATACCTTCATTGTAATTTTTCTTAATTGTTCATAGATTAAACTACTTGATAAAAGATTTAGCAAAAGAAAAAATAAAATTAGTTGCTTATAACTTCTTTTAGTGCTGATATTTGAAAAGGGATATATTTAATAATCTTATCTAGCTTTACTATTTTTGCTTACTTATTTTCTACTTCCGTTTCAATTAATTTACGTATATTAAGTACTTTTAAACATATTGTATCAAACTAAATAATTCGCCACTTTACTTGAGATGTTTAAACCATTCTGAGAAATCCTAGTTGATTATTTAGAAATTAGATTATATACAGAATGTAGATTCTAAGTAGTTATTCTAAGATGAAATTAAGATAATGAAATGCAACTAGAAATCGATTTAGTTTACAAATAACTTGCCAATTTAATTTCCTCAATTATTCTATTTTCATTAAAATGGTTTATTTAAGCAGTTTGCCTATTCTAATCAAATAAGGGTAAAATTTAGTTTATATAGTATGTCCAGCAAAATTAGAAATTTAAGCTAAAGAAAATTGCTTATGCTAGAAATTTAAGTCTTTTATTTGCCTTCTTAAGTAGTATAAATGAATAAGAGTTTGTATTAATGAATTAAGTTTAAAAGAGTTTGGATAAAGTTGATTGTAAGAAATTTATTAAAGTAGTTTTGCGCTTTTCAATCTAATTAGAAGATATCAGCAACTGAAATAAAACAAGCCAGTGCAATTATGATGAGGGATATTAAAATAAGAATGGTTATGATTCAAATTCATTTAATAACTTTCTAATCGCTCAATGTTAAATGCTCATCACTTTACAATACCTCTATATTTACATAGTCATTATGATCTAAATGCTATAATCTTTCATTAGAGTAGTGTCATCCTTTCAGAGAATTCGACAAATGGTTTTGATGATTTTGCAAGGTTTTCTTAGAAAATGGAAAGTGTCTGCTTTGAATTTTATCATGCTTTGCATGGTTTACTTAATTATTAATATTATTAGATCTGTCTTTTTGCATAAGGTTGCTATTACCTTTACAATCCTTCAGCGAATTTACATGATTAAGCTATTTAATAGAATCTCTTTTAAACTCTGAAGTATTCTTTGGAGGGGTTTATTCAGTAGTCGACTGTCTGCTTACCATATTTTGTAGAATCTTTTTTTAATTTGTCAGTAAATCAATATTAAATTTGCTTTTCATATTCATTCAAATCTCACACACTTACTATAAACTATTTCAAGCAATTAAATACATAACCTAAATCCTAACAACTCTACATTGCCTATCACTTGGCATTAAAGCAAAGACTAGTGAGTAAGATATCAGAAGTGTATAAGAGAGAAGAAGTGAGGAAGGAAAGATTTAGTAAGCATAAGTAAAGGATAATAAGATGAGTTATAAATAATATGAATGTTTTATTATCTTAATTAAGAAATTAAAAACTAAATAATGGCACTTAGTCCCCTTTCAGTCTTCGCACCTGTTTTAGATTCAGATTAAGAGGAATATTAAAAAGCAGAAGAGGAAAGAAACCTTTTAATAGAATTATAAAAGAAAAGACAATAAATCCCATTATAAGAGCAGAAGGCTAATAAAAAAGCTTGATGAAAAAAGGATTAATAAAGACTTGGAAATATAATTAACGAAAATATTTTTTCTGCATGAGAATTAAAGAAATGCAAAGCTGCTGATTTTAAATAAAGAAGTAAGGGACTAGATTCTACACCATAGTGTGGAAGCAAATGAACTTTTCTTCCCACTTTAAATCCTAACATGAATCTAACAAACAAAATTATGAAGTGCGATGATTAGATTAACACTAGAGCTTTATCTTTTAAATTGATAGCTACATTTTAGTTATAAAAGGAATCAATTTTTTGAGTCATCACAAGAACGGATGACTAAGAAATTGAAGATGAAGGTTTTAAAGAGAACAGTTAATAAGTAATATGCAAATTCCATAAGAATGCCAAAAGTGATAATATCCATATTTATATAGGAAGTCCAGTTGGCTAAAATGGAGAATTTAAGTCTTTTGTGAATTAAACTTTTTAAAAATATCAATCAGAAAAGAGGCCAAGATTAGACTAATTAGCTTAAGAACAATTAGCTTAATTAATAGAAATCTAATAAGATGATAAAGTTACTCTCGATCTTATTTTTCAAGATCATGGAAATAATCAAGTTAGTATGCTAATTAATTGTAAGTCATAATTCAGATTCTGGTATATAGAACAAAAAAGACTTATTAAGATGTGACGCCTTCATTCCTAGATTTTAACCTTGAAAATTATATTTAGCAGGTAATATTTTACATAGGTTCTGGAGATGGTGTATACTTAAGTAAATTAGGTATACAGCAAATAGAAAGTAATAGAGATATTAATGCATGTTGCTGTGATAACTTTTGCAGTATTTTTTGATAAAAATAACTTAATTTTATTCATTAATACTAAATCAATTATCCACTAAATTAGCTTCGTCAATTAAAATCCTATAAAGTAGAAAGCCAAACTATTAAGATTCTACATTATCTCTTTTATTTATCCTAATATTTACCTTATTAAGTACATTATTTTAAATTAGTAAACCACTCTTTAAAATAGATTCTTCCTCAAGTTTAATAAAAAAACAAATAAAGCTTTATAATTGTAGAACTATTCTTTAAATGTGTTCTATATTAAATATATTTTATAAGTATATTAATTTCTGCAATTAAATAGTAAAATTAGCAAATGTAAATTACAGTATCAGATGGTTTATTTTATTAATAGATCTTATTAAAGTTTCATAACTTCTGATTTATACCTTTAAAAGTCTCTTTAAAACTAATAACTCTATAATTCTATTTTGTGCTATTCATTATTTATTAGATATTCTTCTACTTAAAACTACTTTTAACTAGTCATTATAAGTCTATATTATTAGCACAAGCAAGAAATTTAAAGCTCAGTATTTTCTAATTTTAACAAACAAAATCATTTAATGAATAGATATATTCAGCTAAATTTCTCAGTTAGGCATTATTAAAGCAAGCATATTAGACTAAGCTATATTAATAACAGGGTAAAAACCTGAAACATATGAATTATAAATAGGTTTGTCATAATCTCTTTAATGTAATTAGATGAATAGAAGAAGATATTCTGCTTTATTAAATGTGGATTTATATTAATTGCTTTAAAATGCTAAATACAAGTTAATTAATTTAATTGTATTTAGTTAAGTAATGTCTAAATAACTAAATTAGCTTTCATATATTCCCAGATTTATAAATCTTATTATTTTAATTCCTTAAAGGAATTTTTATTAATTGAGGTGCTTACAGATCAAATTGTAGTTTAGTCATTTTCAGATTAAGCTTAATAGTTAAATATTTATTTAGTAAAGTAAATTGATTTAATAAGCAAAAATATAATAAGTGATGATATATCTAAATAGTTAAAATGCAACCATTCATTAATCATTAGTTCTCTTCAATTACCAGATTCAAGCTGTCTCAATAGAGAATGAAATATAGATAAAGTTTCACGCAAACTTAAACAATGTAAAGGTATAAAATAAAAAGTGAGATTTGATTTATTTAAAATGTTAAATTCACTTAATCATAAGTTTGAAAAGCTTTTACCATATAAATATGGAAGCTAGTTCTTAAAAAGCAAAAACTTAAATAGCCCCTCTAATATTAGAAAAATTAGATTAACTTTTCTAGTAAATTGACACTACTGGAGATAAATGAATCGACAAGAATAAAACTCTTTAGGTAAAATTTAAATATTTAGTGATGGGGAGCTAAATTTGCTAAGATAAATGTTAAGGCAATGTTTGAAAGCATAGATAAGCACCATAAGGGAATTATTACTTATGAAGATTGAACAAACTTTTGGATTTCTATTGTATAGCAAGGACATACTGAAGAAGAAATTCTTTTAGAATTAGAAGCTCTTGAGAACAAAGAATCTTGGGTTTAGTTTTAAGAGACGTCTTAGCCTGATGTAACTGAAATGTCTAGACGTTTCAGTGAAAATTACTAAAGAAAGCATTCAAACATTGAAGATCAAGGTCAAAAAAAATCTATAGAAGAAAATTAAAATCAAGAAAATGTTGAAAATGTGGAAAATGTAGCTAATGTGGAAAAATCATAAGAAGAGGAAGAATTTAAACTTGTTGAAGAGATTGCTGAAATAGAGATAAGCAAAAAGTAACCTCCAACTTATAAGAAAATGACATCTGAGGAAATATAGGTATTTTTATAATTTAGCAACCTGCAAAAAGAAGGAGCATTCTTATTGACACAAAAGCGAAGGAATCTTCTAAAACTTTTGAAGTTCACTCTCCTAAGAGTGTTCAGTTTAAAAAATCGAATATATGAATATAAATTTTTAACTTCGTTATTTAGTTAATAATTATTCCAATTACCCGTACATTTTATCTAATTATTAATCTTATATATAAACCTTTTCAATATAACTTATTAAAGCAAATCTAATATTATATATCATCTAATTATATTCAAAGATAAATCATTTTTTAAAATTTGTAGTTTATATTAAAGTATTAAAAGGAATAAGTAGCTAGATTATTTAATAGATCAGGTATAAATACGATATATGCTAAATTTGCTTATTTACAAGAGATTTTACTTGGATCTAGTGTAATTGAAGAAGATACATTTGATGAAAATATAATAGGAAAACATTTCTAATAAGTAATAAGCAAAATATTCTTTAATACTCAGCAGATAAATTAAACGTCACTGTGTTTGAATTGCTAACATTAATTTTACTATCTATCATGAAATCTCTTTTGCAAATACAGCATGTTGAATTTTCATTCATTCATTAGTCTATACAAATTTTGTGGAAAATATGCTAGCAAAATAGTTATCTAACTAAATCTTATTCTTAAAACTCTCCTAAACATATTATACACTGTACCTACCTTTTTTACTTCGCACTTGTTAAATGTCTATATTCTTTAAATGGAAATTTTTAGTATATCTTAAAGTTCGTTGAATCTTAGACTTTAATTTAATTGCAGCGTCGTTTTATAACAATAATAGCAAAGGCAGAAATAAGGAAACATAATCCCGAAAATAATGAAGTGAGTATAATTATCAACTAAACATCATCATCATTTAAATCCTTCTTGACTATAAAATAAATTTCCATGTTAGAATCATCCTTTTTGCCATCACTTTCAAACCTGAAAAATCACAATCCTTCATATAAATTAATTTAGATTCTATTATTATTAAAAAATTCATATTTAAATTCATATTCTATTGCAGATGGTAGATATCCTTTCCCATATTTATTACTTTTGATGTATAGTTAGACATTATGACTGTATGAGATCTCTGCTGATAGTAAAGAATTTTCAACTATATTGATATACATTCATTTTTAACTTTATATATTTATTCTGTAGTCTTTCTTTGATTGTATCTTTATTGCATTCAACGAGCAATCGTTATCAATTCACTCATCATTACACTCACATGTTGTGTCACATTCTCCATGTCCACTGCAGTTTCTAGGGCACATAAATTTTTTGCTAGATGTGATTTTTACTATATAATTGAGAGGTCATTAAAGTCAGTTAATAACTGCGAATTATCACATATTATGCTATGTATTTAATTAGAAAAAGCTATAGTTCTTATTCAAATAAAAAGCATTCCAGTCAACTATCTGATATTGATACAAATCATATACATTATTGACATTAAACCCACTCAAATACGCTACAAGTGAAGCATTAAAAATTTAGTCTAGTATTTCTAATTCAACCAAAATGTTAAATTCCTTGTTTTAATATTGTCCCCCTACCAATATATTTAAATCTTAGTCAACTAAATCACTATAAACTTAGAATGGCTAAGTTTAAAGAACATTATACACCCTTTATTCACAGTAAGTTCATTTAGCAAATATAATTAAGTCCATTAATATAATAATGTTTGCAGTACTCTTCATTTATATTTTAAGGAAATAAAACACTAACATCGTATTTTCATTCTCAAATACCTTTCAAATATTATTGCATACAATGCTGTAATTTGGGTTTGTATTTTAGATCTAATTTATTAAGCTTTCTTATAGAAAATAAATGTATATCATCTAATAGATACTTTAAAAATTTAATTGTGCTAAATTACTTTTGACTAGTTTCTATTTCTTAATTTCTTAAATAGTTTAAGCCATTTCAGAAAAGATAAAATGTAGCATAGTATATTTAAAACTCTTTATAATTTTATACTACCTACAATTAACTTGCTTAAAATAAATTAATCTTGCTTGTTATATATAATAATACTTTAAAACGGATTGTTCTTTTATATTTGCTAGTATATTATTCATATCATCGAAGTATCATAATCTTCCGTTTTTCTATGAAAGCATTTTTCATTTAGTAACTAAAAATGTTTCTTTTTTACTTGTATTTTTAGCTTATTAAATAGAAAATTCAAAATTACTATTTTAAGCAAAATAAAAGCTGTCTTCCATATTAATTTACCTAGGGGTCATTCTAGCTTATAGATATATAAATGAAACTTTAGCTTACTATGTAAAATCAAAAGAAACTCTATCTCTCTTTAAACTATAATATTTACCTTGATTAATCACTTTTTGACTAAAATATAGCGGTATAAAAAGCTATAAAGCATTAGTATTATTACATTAGGATACATTTATATCAATTGGTTTCTCAATAAAATCCCTATTAGGTATAAACTATCATCCTTATTATAATCTCAATGAATTAATGATGTATATATAAATATAATATATAAATACAAGCTTTAAATCTTTCTTTTAATTATAGCTTTTTTCTATAGTTCTATTTAAGTGATTTCTTAAATATAAAAGAGTAAATAATTTGGATTTAGAATTGATTTAAAGTATTATTTGTATATAAAAGTTCTTAGTATTTTGAAATAATCTATGCTATTATAGATTATTTATAGTTATATACATAATACTTTATAATCCTTTGCTATTAAAAGGACTATTAGAGATCTTACATTTTAATGATGTACTATTAAGGAAAATTATATAAAGATATATAATTTATATGCTTATGATAGATAAATATTCATTACTATAATCAATCTACTTCTTAATTTAAAACTAAAGCTATTACACAAAAGTAAATCTAGTTGTCAGCTATTTACTTTAAAAACTTTGCTTTTTTAAGTCAAAAGCTTTACCAGAAATAATAATTAAAGCTTGTTAGCTAAATTAATTTGAAGAATTTTAATCTGAAAACCAAAGAGAAAATTAAATTTGGCACTAAGTGTTTTTCAACTTTGGTACTTTTAAAATAATAATGTAAGTTAATTAATTAACTAAGTCTAAGCTTAAATTATGATTATTTTTAGATAAATTTGACAAATTAAATGACTCTATAAAAATTAATTAAGATACTGTTTTAGGAAGGATAAGAGATAAAAGTAAAATGTTATAAAAGCATTTAATTTAATGTTATATTTACTAAAGGAAAGCTAAGAGCTAGAAAATATTTCAATAATCAACTACTTAAATCTAACAAAAGAATTCTATATTGAGCAATCGAAAGCTTAGAATAAAATCAAATGGGAAACTGTATAAATTGAAAATAAATCTTACAAAGAAAAATTAATTTAAGCTTATAAAGAAATGCTTTTTGGTGTTTTTATTTAAAAATTATTAATTATTCAATTAAAATGCTTCAAATTAGCTAAACTATCTCTACACTAATTATTCTTAAATCTTCTTGATTGATATAGCGGAAGTATTTTATTAATCAGCTTCTTAAAGCTGTAATCATTATATGTAATTAATTTATATTCTATAATAATATATTTCAATCCTCACTAGGTCATATAATCAGCTAGATACTTTCCTTTAAGATTATGGTTTCAGATAGGAACCTCCATATAGTTTAGATATATTATCAGATAATTAAAAATTTTAATTCCACTATTCTTTTGATTTTTATTTAAAGACTAGTAAATTTTATCTTTTCTTTAGTTAGCACTTAATTTAAAAAGCTCAAACTAAAACTAGAAAAATAACGAAATGCAAATTAAGCCTGAATAACTTAAATAAGCTAGCATTTACTTTTCTTTAAATATTGAAACACAAAATTTTAAAGGTTCCAAGAAAGCAATTTAGTATATTCTACAGGATCAATTTCTAAGTTTTTACTAAGTTAAGAATTCTTAATAAAATAATATAAAAGAAGAAAGCACTCCTAAGTTTTAAGGGTAAGAAAAGCTAAAATTAAAACTGTAATAATAACTTAAAATTATAAAAAGTACTAAGATTTAATCCCAGATAATATAAAAAGCTTTGAAAGATAAATAACTTAGATTATAAAATATAAAGCATTTAAGCATGCAATAATGTAAATTAACTTGGAGTTCGCTTTTTAAATTAGATTAATGAGAACTTAACTAAATATAATTTCTTATCTTAGAATGAATTAAACCATTAAAAGTTACTTAAGAGATAAATTTGAAATAGTCTTGTACATATTATATCATTTTTGTTATTTAAGTTACATAAGCTATTTTAGTTTCGTTAGTTGATTTAAAGTCTAAATGGATTTCTAATCAAATTTGAATGATTCTTAAGAAAATAACAATAACTTTCATAATAAAGATCCTAGGCCCTATACAGCAGTAGTGAATAAGAGAAAAATAATAAGAGCAAAGAATATTTTAATAGACTCAGAAAAATTATATGATGAAGCTCTTTTTTTGAAGAAATAGATAAATATCTTAAAAGAAGAAAACATTAAACTTAAAACTAAGGTACTTTCCTTAGAAAAAGAACTTAGCAAGGCTCCTATTTTAATAACTGGATAACCTAATAATAACGCTATTGTCAGTTTAAAGTAAAATATTAGGAATTTGAGGTAAATGGTTAGAGGTAAAGAAGAAGAAATTGATAAAATGAAAAGAAGTCTGAAATTTACTCATTAATAGGAAATAGAAGTCATCACTTAATCCTATATTGATGAAAATAAGAGACTCAAGCACATGCTAGAAGAAGTTATGAAATAATAAGTAGAAGGAAATACTTCGCTTATTCATTCTAAGAAATTTGAAAGAGAAATCAAATTGAAAACTCTTAAAAAAGAAAATTAGGAATTATTGGAAATTCTAGGTAGCAATGAAAGAGAAAATTAAGCAATGAGAATCAAATTATTAGAGTTAGAAGCGAAAACAACTAATAATAAGAAATCAAAGAACAAGGATGAACTAAAAAAAATGAAAAATACTAACTAAACATTATTGCAGCAAATATATGATAAAGACCAAAAATTTTAGTAACTGTAAGATTAAATGCAATTGATTAAAGACGAAAACAACAAAAATTTGGTTATCTAAAATGAAAAAATAATGGAGTTTTCTGAATAACTAAGCATGAAAAATGAGTAAGCAGAGAAACTGATGAAAGAATGTAGTGCTATTTAAAATAGTTTAGATGAAATATAATCTGAAAATTCACAATTTAAAGAAAAGTTCAAAGTTATTAAAGATTAAAGCTAGAAAAGCTAGTTGGAATAGTAAAGTATTTTGCTATAATTAATGCAGTTGTAAAAATAGAAAAGCAACTTCTTAAGCAAAACTCAAAAAATAAAGAATGTGTTAAATTCAATGTTAAGTTTAAAACAGAAACTGATTAGTGAAAAAAAGGAAGTTTAGTAGAATATGGAAAGTTTCAAGCAAAGTATTGATGAATTAAAGATAAATTTTTGTAATTGAATTTATTTAATATGGATTAATTTGATTCTAAAGGATATAGCTAACGAGAAGCTGATATTGAAGAGCAAGGAAAGCAACTAAATCGTCCAAGCTCAGTAAAAGTATCCTAAAACAATTCAAAGAAAGCTGGAAGGCCTAATTCAGCAAATCCAATAAAGCAGTTCAATAATTTCATGATGATTAATAATAATTTGGTATCTTCAAGAAAGAAAAAAGCTTAAAAACAAGACTCTTATTACGATAAGGAAAGATTCATCGATGAAGCTATTTAGATTAAAAAATAGCTAAATGTTATCAAGGAAGAAAATGTAAAGCTAAAGACTAAAATTAATAAATAAAAGTCTAAAATTTAAAGGCAGGACTATCTCATAGAAAACTTCAATAGAGTTCAAATTGACCTTCCTAGCAATAATTCAGCCAAATATTAAAACATTGAAAAAGCATTCAAAAGCACTATAAAAGAACTAAAAAACGAGCTTAAATTGAAGAAAGAGGAGGTTGAAAAACTAAAAAAAAATCTAAAGCTTACTCGCTTTTCAGAATTGGAGGTTGAAATTTAATCTTATGTAGCTGAGTGTACAAGGCTAAGGCATTTATTGGAAGAAACTTTTGGCGGGAGATTGGGTGTTATGCCAAATTAAAATGAAGAGGAGTAAGAAGCTCTTAGAGAAAGAAATTATTAGTAGAATGAACGTATAAAAACTCTAAAAGCTTAATTCTAAGAAATGCAAACAACTTTAAAGCATAAAGAAGATCAATTACAGGAAACAAGCAAAAAATTGAAAGCATCAGAAATACAGCAAAATAAATCTGCCAGATAACAAGCAAAAACCAAGGAATAAAATATATCAAAGCTTAATAACAAAATTTAAGAATTAGAAAAATAATTAGAGCTGTAAGGTAAACAACTTGCTTAAACCTAATAAAAACTCTAGGATAGTAAAAAGTAGGAAGAAAGAATTAATTAAATGAAAGATCTGTAAGAAAAAAATATGAAATATCAAAAGGATATTTAGGAGTTATCTTCTTAAATTAATGTAGCCAAAGATTAATTAAGTAAGAAAGAAAACTAATTTTAAGAAGAAAAATATCAACTAACTTCTTAGCTCAAAACTATTGAGATAAAGAATAAATAGCTTAACTAATAGAATATTGAACTTAGTGAGAAAATAAAACAGAAGCAAGAGCAAATAGAATTACTTTAGACTTAAAAAAGTAAAGACGTTAATATTAAGCCAGAGTATAAAGAGCATGCAAAATAGCTTGTAAAATAAGCTTCTAGATAAAATACTATTAAGTAATAAGAAGACCAACTAACTATTGAGTCAGAGAATGAGAATAAAAATTAACAACCAGTAAGAAATCCTAAAGAACTACTTTAAGAAATACATTAATATTTGCAAGAGTAGACAATTTCCTTGAAAGAATGGTGGAATGATTAAATAGGTTAAAAATCAGTTGGAGTAAAAGAGTTCTAAACTGCTCTAAGCTGTATTAAAAAAAATTTTCTGTAGGAGGAAGTTTAGAAATTATACTCGAAAGTAAATGACCAAGAAAATAGTACCATTACGTATAATTAATTTAAACTATTTTGGAATTAGCACTTCACTGAGTTATCAGATACTAGCAGTGAATCTATATAGTAGAGTCTTAAGAAATCAATTAAATCGTCAGATCTTAGCTATTAAGATGAAATTGAAAAAGGGTAGAAGGATAGATAAAATGTAATAGGCCAAATAAATTCTTAAATTTAAAATTAAGAAGACAATTAAACGGAAATGGAGTCTCCAGTCATTAAGGAAAAGAAGAAATAGGAAGAAAGCTCAAAAATTAGTCAAAGTGAATTATTGAAATCTGAAGAGAGTCTGCTCAACTAACTAAAAGTAGCAAAATAGAATGAATAGTAAAATCATATTAAAATATAAGAAAATTCTTTCTAAAGTGAGCAAGAAATTGATCATTAAAATACGAAGGAAAAATAATAAAATATAAGAAACTTAGAAAAATCAAAAAACTAAAGCAAATAGATCGATGAATAAGAAATAGAGAAAAAAGACAAAAAGGAAACAAAAACTAATGATAAAAAAGTTGGTAAGGAAGAGATTTCTGATATAATGAAGCACATAGCAATGAGATGCCAATTACATAGATGTGAAAGAAAATAAGCAGTTTTATTTTTGTTTAATAATTAGTACGACAAAGATAAAGCTTATACTAGAGAAGAAATTAAGTTGAATCTAATAAAGTAAGTTATCAATTTAGAGAACCTTTTGAAATGACTAATGAAAAATAACTTAATTTGCTATTAAAGTTCATATTCCAAAATGGTGAAGGTTCTTCTGAACTTGGAAAAGCAATTGCAAATAAACTTTATAAAAACCTTGAAAACTGAATTCCATTAACAGAAGAAGAGGAAGAATCTTTTGATTAGCATCTCAGAAATGTAATTTCAGAAGCAATAGTTGATTTCTAACAAGCTTGCAAGAACTATGATCAAGATGATACGGGATTTATAACAAAGAACCAATTTATAGAGATAATAAAATAATTAGAGCTCGATATTAACGAACGCCATTTATAATATATCAGCCTTTTGTTCTATTCTTATGAACGAAGTTTGGTAAAAGTACCTTACAAAGATTTTATAGGAGCATATGGCGCTTTCGAATAAGAGGATTAAGAGGGTTCATCTGAAGAAGATGAAGTCCTAGAACTAACAGAAGAAGAAAGAAGTAAGATTTTTGCAAAAATGATAAATCGTTTAAGAAAAGTCCTAAATAGTAATAATCTATCCCCTAGAAGTGTATTTCCAGAACATATGAACCCATATGATTTAATGACAGCGTTACATTAATTAGGATTTTAGTAAATTCATGAAGTCGCTTTTACAGTTCTTTTTAGAACTCTAGCTGAAGATGATGTGTTAGAAAGAAAGGACTTAGAGATAGCTTTAAACTCAGTAAATACTGAGATGAGTAGTGAGGATGAAATAGAAGATATGTAAAACGATATTCAAGTTTCAGAATAGGTTGATCAAGAAGAATCAAATGAATCTTAAGAGAATGCTGGAAACTCAAAAAATTAAGATTTAGATGTTAGTCCTATCATCAAAAAATCAATTAGCCCCATCTCAAAGTAATTTTTTAAATCTTCAGTTATTAAGAAGACGAAAAATTCTAATAGAATGAATCTGAGGAAGAATAAATGAGTGGTTCTTTAAAGTAAACAACAAAAAATAGTAAAAAAATGAAAAAAGAAGCTTCTTAAAAAAAGTAAGAATTTTCTTCTGAAAGCATGGATTTCTAAGAATCTTCTAAATATAAAAATTTGAAGAATAACAAAGTATTGCTTTAGTAGGAGACTGATTCAGATGACCAAGATAATCAATAATAAATTGAGGAAGATTATGAATCAGAAAATGATTATGAATAGGACGAATAGTATGTTTTATCTGAAAGTATCGGTGAAGATAATTGATTTTAAACTATTGTAATTTTTTATTAATTTCATTTATAGTTTCAATAATATAATATCATGTTCATTAAGCTACAAATCAGTTATATTATTTCTTAGTTTATTGCTTTAATCTATTTTTGAGAACTTTTTTCTTTTATTTTTTAACAATTAATTTTAATTTTTTTCTTTAAAAAGTAAATCTTAATGAAATCTACCTAATAACTCACTAAATATTTTGAGTATGGTGACTCTATTGAATTGTTTAAAGCAAAGCGTACAAATTATAATAAATTAATTTATACTAAGCAAATGAAACATTTAATAAAAAGTATTTAAATCTAGCAATTATTTATAAAGGCATTGTATTTATTTAATCCTTATATTGTATATAATCTGTTATTATTATCTTTATTATACATGTCTATTCATCAGTTTAAATAACCTATTTAGTTTTCATATAGTTTATTAATTTACCTTACTTTAATTGTCTTAGTTACTATCTTGCTTCTAATTTAGATTTAACATGTATAAAGATTAATTATTTTATCTATAAGCATTATAAATTAAGCTATATTGAGGTATAATGATAGTACATAAGTATAAAGATGTAATATAGAGACTAAGATATACAAAAAATAATTTAAATAGCATTAATTGATTATAATCATATATTTCATATAATAAACTACTATTTAGATTCACTATATAGTATCATTGCTGTCTTTTATTAAGTAGTTTATATCTATAGAACTTAATTGATGGAATAGGGACAAAACTTGTTTATTTTTATATGTTTATGACTATTTTAATATTAACTGCTAAGATTTACCTAAATATTAATATCTAACAATTATAATACAAACAGCAGATTTATACCTTAGTTATGGTATTGTTAATACTATTGATATTTGTTACCTAAAAAGACTTAATTTAGTAATCTAAGCATTAAGAACAGTTAGATATATTTCATTATTTATAAGCCTAGTATTTATATTAAGGGATAAAATAAGATTATTGCATAATTTATAAATAAAGTCCTTTAAGTAAACTCATAAATGCTATTTTAAACCCTCTTAAAGTTACCAAATACAAAAGCAGTATTTAAGCAATCATTTAGCTATTTTTGCTAATTTATAGCTGAGCATTTTACTAATGTTTGCTTTCTATATTTTAGGTCTTATCTTCATTAGACTAAAAGTGCTCTTAATTAAGTTTATTAAGCAGGATAGTTAGCAGCTTAATATGTAAATACCTAGCTATATAATACTTGACATAAAAGCGAATAGAATCTTAATTATTTAAGATAAAGTAAAATTCAATTCGGGCAAATTGACTAAAATTATTAATAAGATGCATTATGGTAGTAAAGTTTAGACTTGTTAGTTTAATTCTAAGATAGTAACCACAGTAAAGCTTTATGTAGAGCATTAAAATAACCTAAGTATTATTAAGGTTTATACTTTAAATGGAAAATAGATAGCAATGAGATTAGATAAATACTATCTGTTAAAGATCTTGCTAACTAAAAAGTAAATATATAGTAATATTGTAAAAGTATTAAATAGTACAGCATAGTACCTCTTTACTATATTGTAGAATATATCGAGTTTTCTATTATGGTTGTAGTTATCCACTTCATTAGTAAAAATTAGCTTCATGCTATAAAAAAGATTTATATATGCTCTTAATATTTAAAGTAAATGTTAGAGATAGATAGAGCTAAAATAACTAGAATAAAAATTAAAGTAGGAATAAATTTACTTAGTATGGGTTATTTGTTATAAATATGGTAGAAGAGTAATGTAGATAATCTTTGATAATGCAATACTAAGACGAAGTTTGTTTGAATAGAGAGTTGATTTTTCCTACGAGTACCCCTAAAAGGATTAGCTTGTATAATATGTAAATACATAGAAATCCAATAAGTCCTAAGAGATCATAAGGAGAGGAGGGCAAAGAAGAATTAGTTGCTGAAAACTTGGATAAATTAAATAAATGTATTTAGTGAGTTGAGGAGAAGGCTGAATTAGATTAATACTCAAGTACTTTCATTTCTCCTAAAAAAGAACAAGTAGAAACTTTGCAGGTGAGTCCTTCGCTAATTAAAAGGAGATAAAAGTCTCAAACATTAAAAATGTTACCAATAAAGAAATCATGAAATAGATTTGTAAGAGAAGAAAACAAGTCTAGTTGTAATGTGCAATCAAGTAATCAGCCATTATGGCAAAAAGAATTTCTTGAGGATGAAATAAAAGAACAAGAAATTAATGAAGAATCAATAGAACAGAGCAAAGTACCAGAAAGCTGAGATAAAATTTCTTATATTAAGTTATTTTAAAAGTCTACTCTATTCTTAAGAACAATTCTTTTCCTATTTTCTAAAAATCATCAAACTGCTATTATATTTCTTACTTATTTTGCTTTATTCTGCTAAAATAAATTAGATATAGTCATTTTCATATGATACAAAAAATAAATTTTAGACAAATAAATGGCAAAATGAGATACTTCTAAGATATGGCATAAGTAATAATAAAAATGATGAAATAATGCTTTTAGTATAAAAACTTAATTATAAAAAGACTTAATTAAGAGAAGATTGTTTCTATTCCGTTTATAAGAATCAGCTATCTTTTATTTTATATCTTTAGATTGTTCTATTCTAAGAAGTAAAATAATAATCCTATTCACTCTTTTGCAAGTAACTATAGCCCTATATCTTGATTATATGAGTTAGACAGTTTTAGTATAAGAGACAATTTAAAAAGAAGGATACATTTAAAATGTAAAATTAATATTTTGCAATTTAATTAAAGGTAATTATTGATGAAGCTAAAGCCTATTCATAAATTAAGCACTCTAGATAAATTATTAGCATGTAATATATATTTTCTTTATTTCAGTTAAAAATTAGCCTTATTTATTTATCGTTAAGAGTGACTTAATTCAAATCAAAATTTGCTGTTATTATAAATTTAAGTCAAGAAATTAAGCTTATTTATTCCTAATCTGTATTTAGTTTAAGCTAAAGATATTAATTTAAGAAGTAAGAGCAGAGAAGATTAAAAACCTCAGGATTCTATAATAATTTTGATTAAGTAGCACAATAGGCTTAAACTATTCTAAATTACTGTTAATAATTTAGATATTATTCTATATTTCAGCTCTTAAACTAATTTAATCTTATCTTTCAGGAATTTTAGTTATATAAAGTTACACTAATTCTTAAAGAGGACAATAACTACTTTCATATAATAAAACTGTTAATAACTTTGAGTCTATTAACTAACTAATTACATAAGCTTTATATTTTCTCAAATAATTAGGTTTTTTAAAGCATAAATAACCAAACTATTGTTATTTTATATTTCCAAGTTTAACTAAACTTTAGACTTAATTTAATCAAATGTCTTAATAAAAAATATTGGCTATAACTAAGTTGTATAGTAAACTTATATAAAGCAGGAATATAATTATTATTAACTTTAAAATGCTAAACAACTAATTAAAATTAATTAAAGGATCAAAAGATTTGATACTAATACTATAGAGTGCTTACACTAAATTCTATGCTTTAGAATGATCCTAATTTTATAAGAGGAGCTTTTTAATTTAAATCTAAATAATTTGGAAATTTTAATTAATTAAATTTTTTATATTTAGCCTTTTATTTTAGAATATTTAGCTTAAAGCAGTCAATTATTAATTATTCTTTAAAGTTTGAATGAATTAACTATTTATAGAAACATCTACTCTTACATCATTAATTCAGTTAAATAAGTTTTAATATTTGATACTTTGACTAAAGCCAAATATAGCTAGTAGTTTTTTATATTTTAGTTAATGAGAAGTTATTTATGCTTTACTTGCTTGTAAATATTCGCGACTATACCATTAATCCAAATTTTTAGCCTTCGTTCTCTATATTCACTTTAAATTAAATTGATTATTAAATGCAAGTTAACATTTTGAAAATATTTAAGTTTCCAATTATCGAAATAACTAGTAAATTCCATACTTCTGATTTAAGAAGCTAATATTATATTCAAAATAAGTTAAATATAATAGCTTTTGATCAATATTTTCTATATACTTTATTATAAAATAAATAGCAATCCATTTATCAATCAGCAAGGAAGATTTAACTAAGTTAGTTAGAGAAGAAAGTAAAATAATTTACATATGCAATTAAATAAAACATGTGATTAGATAGTTTAATAATTCAACTATTGCCATTGAGAAATTTAATACCATTTATTTAATTCCTATATCCTTAGTAAAACTCTTAGAATTCAAGCTATTGATGGCTTCTATTACTTTCATTACGAATTCTTCCCACTAATGAGCTGGTTTAATATTAATTCTAATTATATGATAAAGACTTATAGATTGGTTGCATTTAAATTTTTTAAATAGGATAAAATTTGGATTAAGTTAGTTCTTCAATAGAAAATAATTTAAAATGTGCAGCCATGATTAAGTTCTCAAACTCATACGCCGCTGTTTGAAAGCTCTAGGAACTTTTGGTCTACTTCTTGATTTTCTTCTTCATTTTCTCCCAAATTAGCAAACTCATTATTCTTTACTCCGGATTTTTCTACACTAAAATCCCAGCTCCCCACTATTGCTAACTGGTTGGTCTCCTATTATGAAATTGTTTCTATGATTTATTTAATTTAAATGCTGCTTCTTATAATTTCTTCATTTCTGGCTTTCTTGAAGAATTTATGCTTAAGAAGTGTTTCAGCACTTGGACGCTTATTAGGGTCTTTTTGTAGGCATCTGCTAATTAAGTCTTTAAAATCACTACTACCTTAGTCGTTTTTACCTAATTATGGAGGATCTTTATTAAGTGTGTTTAACAGAACTTTCATTGGTGGCAAGTCAGCATAGGGAGGCTCTCCTTTGATAAGTTCAATTCCTGTAATTCCAAAACTCCAAATATCAGCTTTGTAATCATATCCAATTTCTCCCAGAACTTCAGGAGCTATCCAGCATGGAGATCCTACAAAAGTCTTTGCTTTTCCTATTTTTATTTTTCCAGCAACTCCAAAATCAGAAAGATATGGTTTTCCGTCTTTGTCAAGCAAAATATTAGCGCACTTTACATCTCTATGAATTTGGTGATTATCATGCAAATAAGCAATCGCTTCTAAAACGCTCTTTAAAATGGTTGCAAGCACTTCTTCATTCTAAATTGGTCCATTTTACTTCAAAACCGAACTAAGAGATTAAGCCATGAGAGGCATAATAATATAGATCTTAGACCCTTCTAAAAATACAATATGATAAGTTATAACATTAGGATGCTAGCACACAGACATAACTTGAATTTCTCTCAAAATGTCCTCCATATTAGACGTTTGATCGAGATCTACTTCTTTAATAGCTATTTGCTAGTTATTATATTCTCCCGAGTACACTCTGCCTCCAGTACCCTCACTCCTTCCTAGCTAACCTTTTATTTTATAGCTTGCAAAGCTATTAGGCCAATTTTACATTTATTTTTAAATAATTTAAATTAGATAAATTCATTTATTTATTACCCTTTATATCTCACCATTCAAATTCCTCTCTTAGCACACTTTTCACATATGTGCTATTTTATTATATCTAGCCTATAATTATATAACTATCAGTATTCTACATAAGTTACTTATCTTATTTACCTACAAAGAAAATATGAATAGCAGCAAATCTAATTTCCTAACGACTAAGTAAGGAGGATAAAAAGAGATAAGTTTAAATAGCGTTATAGGTAATTATTAGTGGTATTATTTAGATATATAATATGTAGCTTTGACTGGTTATATACTTACCTTTCCTTTTATATCTTCATGCTACTTATTTTCAGTATTTATTCCTATTTCCTTTAAACTTTTATGCTTAATCTACTTACTTTTAATTAAAGCTTGTTTGCTGTTTTTAAATCTTTATATATGAAGTGCTGTGAAAAAGAAATTAAAGATTATCCTTAATACACTAAAAGCATAATTAAACAGAACCAAATGTAAAGGTTATTAAGGTACTAGATACTAAAGTAGAATCTTAAATTTGAGTTAATCTAAACTCTAAGAAGCATCTTTAGCATCACTTCATTATTACATAATAAGAGATAACAAAAGCCAATTCTCTTTAATCAAATACTAATTTAAGAGAGAAAGTCAACATTTAGATAAAGGAAGCATTTAATTAGACTAATATTGCTAATAAATCAAGCAATTAGGCTAATAACAAGCTTATTTAATAGTTCAATTATATATTGTTAAAGCATATAGATATAAAATAAATTATAATAAGAGTGGAAATTAAGTAATAAGCAAAGATCTATTAAAGTAGCGCTGTAAACAAAAAGGCTTTTATTATTAATATGTAAAGTGATTATTGTTTAAAGACTAATAGAGCAAGAAATTTATATTTGCTATTGATCGTAATCAATCACACATTCCTTAATGTATAATAGACTTAATTAAATGGAGAATATATTTTAAAGAAGCTTAAAAAGATTGAAATATTAAATTAAAGAAAGGAAATAAAATTAGGTAGTATAAGCTATACAAAAAGTTACTGGTTTACATATTTATTAAAGGTAAGTTAAAATTATTGACTTAACTAGAAAAATGAAAAGGCTTATTAATAAGCTTTTAATTCCTAATACTAATCCTAGATCCACTTACATTTGGCTTGCTGGAGGAGCTACGGCTTGTGCTTTTGCGTTATCTTGGGGTGGATATACAAGATTGACTCATTCAGGTGAAATTAAAAGTACTGTAGAGTGACTATCACTTTTACCTCCAAGAGAAGAGTCAGAATGGTAAAACGCCTTTTAATAATTTTAAAAGTCTCCTGCTTTTGAACAAGAACATGATATGACTTTAGACGAATTCAAAAGAAAATTTTATATTCATTATATATAAAGTACAGCAGGAAAGTTAACTGCTGTCTATTTTGTAGCTCCTTTGCTGTTCTTATGGAAAAACTTTTAGTTTGGAATGAAATTAAGAGTCTTTTCGTTGTTTGGCATTATGGGTTTCTAAGGCTGGACAGCTGTAAAAATGCTATAATCTCATGCAGATGAGAATGTTTAATAGGAAGGAAGGAAGAGAATTAGTACTTATTGGCTTAGTTTACATAATTTTGGAGGTCTTACGCTCTTTGGTACCTTCTTTTGGCAATTTTTAAATGCATACTAAGCAAAAGTTTTTACTACAGACTTGAAAATTGGAAGACTTAGAGCAATAACCTATTTAACTGCAGCAGGAATTTTAGGAACTATGTATTTAGGTTCTTTGGTTGCAGGCTGCGAAGCAGGAAGAATTAATACTAATTGGCCATTCATGGGTGAAAGCTATTTTCTTCCAGAAAATGCATTTGATCTTGAGCCTGCATATAGAAACTTTGTAGAAAATCCTGCACTAGTTTAGTTCAATCATAGAATTGCAGCTTATTTAACTTATTTAGCTAGTTTGAATGGATTTTTACTTGTAAGAAGCCTACCTGTTGATAGATATCTGAAATTTTTAATTAAAGGAAATTTCCACTTTGCAAATTTGCAGCTTATTTTTGGAATTTATTCTTTGTACCAAGCAAGTGAAATATGGCCTAGCTTACTGCATCAAGGTACAGGATTAGCATGGTTGGCATTTTCTTTATATTGCTGTTATTATTTGAGAATTCCGCTAAAATGACTTTTAAATTCATTTTATCTAAAATACTTCAGAAAGTCACTCTTCTATGATTCCTTTAATTATAAAGGAACCCTTTGATCTGTTTATTAATTTTTAGCTTATACCTCAAGTAACCTAAATTACTTTGGATTGACTTATATTATACTAATTTAAAAGAATTCAAGAGATTTGCTATTTACATAAAAGATAATTTCTATAATGTAATTTTACGAGCTACTCTACATTCATCAATCATTAAAATAAGCTCCGTGCTATTTAAATTTTCAAAAATAGATAATAATCTCACTATCAAAAAATTATGCCATTAAAACAGAAAAAGAAGGATAGTTTAAATGTAACTGGAGGAAAATGATGATGAGGTTGAATAGGTTAGTTAATTTATAATAATGAAGATTCATACATTTATGTAAATCAAAAGTCAATACAGTTAAGATTAGTTGATTTCATTGTTTATATCAATTACTATAATTGAAATATTATCCCTGCTCTCTTTTTCGATTGCGAACTTTAGTAAATCCTCTGCTAGTTTATCCGCTCGGTTTTGTTATATTTATTCCAAAATTTCCTAAAGTAAAAAATTACATTTTCTAAAAGAACATCCCAAAGACCATCACTGGCGGATATAATGAATCTGTCGGAGGGAGATAATTCTCTCCTAGTTATATGAGGAGTTCCCGTTACTCCTTCTTCCTTTAATTGATGATCTCCTAACGCTCTTGTTATGGCTAGTTGTCCTGCTACTCTTCCTCTAAAAATGAAACCTCCTTAATCTTTTATTCTTTTAACTTCTTTTTCGTCATTAGCTTTGTCATCATAAGAGAGTTTAATTACTTCGCTTTATGAAATTAAATAAGATTTAGAATCTCCAACATTTGCACAATAAATAACCTTTCTATCTTCTTCTTTCCTAATAAATATAATAGTTGCTGTAGTGCCTGAAGCAATTGCTCCATTAAGCTTTAGCTGATCATCGATTTTTTTAAAACAGCTTTCTAATGCCTATTCAATATTGTCCGGAGATTATTCAAGTTCTCTCTAAAAGTTACGGCAAAATTAAAGTTTGCAATACTCAACTGCTTCAGGACCACCATGTCCGTCAAACAAACAGAAAAGACCTTGATCTAAATCTCCATTGAAATTGTCACTACATACATGACCATCTTCCATAGAAGCTCTAAATTTAAAATTTGTGTCTTCTCTATAAGCCCATGATCCCACTGACTTAGCTTTTGCACATGTTTCATTTTCACCCACTTTTTCAATATTTGATGAGCTTTCAACCATCATATATTTGTTAAATTGATGAAATTACATCGTTTAAACAATATTTCATTTAATTCCTATTTAATATCTCACCATATCCTTACATTCTAATAATACCTCCATTTCCAACTTACTTTATTACAAATCTAAAATAAATTCTAATTCTATTATTTATATTATAATCAAGTAGGGTAATAGCTTATTGCTTTTATTATAGAAACTTAATACTTAGTTCATTTATTTCAGCTCTAAAGCATTTAGAGCTGGCTACTTAATAATCCCCTTTATAAAATCTAACTTCAATTAATTAAGTATCTAATAGCTATCTATTGCTCTCTATTCTATAATGTTACTCCTTATTATATCTATCTTTTCAGCATTAATTTATGATCTCAGTAGATTCTTAAGATTACTATCTATTAAATGCTTAATCTAGAGCATTAAATAAAAAGTCTGATTACTTAAATAGTCTAAGTGAAAGGAATAGGAAAGTAAGTTAAAGATATTGAATAGGATAAAAGTAGCTTAGATGTATGATTGCATATTACTAAGATAGGACTAAATAATTTATTATGATTTAGTTAATTTTTCTCTTAATTAAGCTTGATTCTATAAAGTAATTAATATGCTTTAATAGTAGCAACATTTGCTAAAGTACTATAAAGTTAGTTATTTATTTAAATTTCTAAGCATTTATTTTAAACTATCATCCAATTGTTTAAAAATTTATATAATCACTAATATTCTTATTCTACTCTAACCAGATTTAGATAATTTAAGAAGCACTCTCTTTGTTAATGATAAGCAACATTTAATAGTTGAATTAAAGTTTCAGCATAATGATAGATATAACTCTATAGTATTATAAGAGTTTAATATTCATCCTATTCCTTTTATGTTAGATTGGAAAGCAATCACTAATTCAAAAGATAAAAACAATAAAACTAAAGAACCTAAAGCTAAAAATAGTAATTAATAAATTAGTTACTTAAATGCATAAATTTAAAGATATTAGCTATCATCATTAGATATCATATTTAAAAAGAACATATAACTTTTAACAGTTTTATAATTGAAGTAAACTAACTATTTATATATTAGTTCTTTTATATCTTTATAGCGATAGAGTAAAAGCAATATTTCTGTGTAATGGTTATTTAGTTTCAAATAAGAGATTTATGCATACAATATTGTAAAAGATTTACTATTTAAATTAAAAGGATAAACAATAATTAAACTATCCTTAATATAAAAGCTCCTTATTAAGTTATTAATTAAGCCTATTATCTATGCTTTATTATCTTTATCTGTCTTTCTTTGTAGTTATATGTTTTTTTAACTAATATACACATAATTATTTATCTAGTTAGATAGAAGACTTTCTAATAGTTCTTAACTTATTAATTTTTTATAATTTTCTTACTGACGGATGTTATAGGCAATAGAAAGATCAAGCATTAGAAGCATAATCATAATCAAACTTAACAATAATAAAATTTCTTAAAAATATCAGCATCATTAGTAATAAAGCAAGATGAAGAAGACATTTGAGAAATATGGGAAAGTAATAAATCTAGTAAACATAAAGACTAATAGTATAAAGTCTAAACAGGTAAGTAGCTTTATAGCAAAAGTTATAATAAATGTATATTTTAAAGTAAAGATTAATATTAGAAAATATGTTAAAATATATTACTAAATTAATGGTAATTAAAATAAGGCTAGAAATTATAGCCTCATTAGTAATTAATATTTAGAGAGATTGCTTCATCTTATTTACTTTCTAATTTTCATAATAAAAGTGGGACATTTGTAACTAAATGTGGTATCAATCACTAGCAAGTGCATAATAAAATTAAGTATATATTTGAGCTAAGTATCTTATTAATGAAATAGAAGATAATTATAAACATTAATCATATTAAAATAAACTATAAAAGCTTAAGATTTCTAGAAATGCCTATTATAAAATAATCTATTGCTGGTTTATGAAATTTTAAGTTCAATAAGAGTAAAATGAAACTTTAGGTTAGAAATTTAGATGACTTAGATGAAGTCTGGAGTCAAAACTTAGCGCTAAAAAGTAAATTTTTAAGTTTAGTAGAAAATTCAAATTTTAACTGAAAAAATTTCTCTCAATTAAGTATTTATTATAGCTTTATTTAAACATGTCCAATGTTGCTCAAAATAACTTAGCTCTACTTACAGCTCAAGTAAAAGATAGTTAAGAAAAGAAGGAAAATAGCACTTCTAAAGTGGAAAGTCAGATAACGGAGAAGACTATTAAAGCTTGTAATATTATAAAATTACTTCAGCAAAGTTAGACAGAATTCACTTAAAACTTAGTTGCTTAGACTTAAAAAGCCCAAATAAAAAATAATCCTGTCCATGAAAATTTAGTCTCCTAATATTAGTAAATTAATTCTAATAAGCATCATCGGCGTTAAGACCAGCTTCAAATATAAACAAAAGAAGAAGGATAAGTTAATGGTTTCATTAATATCGCGAAAAAGAATTAAGCTCTTATAAGAGCTAAAAGAAATTCATTCAACGATTAGGAAAATTTAGTTAACACTAACTTAGATGATAATGAATCAGAGAATGAAATTCCTACTCTCAGCATGGATTTTATTTCACTTCCGAGTGATGAATGTTTAACGCCCTGTAGATATAACAATAGAAAAATGCAGCAAAGCTAGTAATTCATCAAAGCAAATTTTGTAAATACAGCTTGCTAAGAAAATGACTAAGAAAATGATAAATAAAATGATAAATAAAATGATAAATAAACCAGGCAGCTATCCAGGTAATAAAAGTAAATTTAGTTACAGGATATTATCATTGACACTGATATCAAAATAGAAAATATCTAATAACCTTTTAATTCTCCGACAGGAATAAAAAAAGATCTGGAAATAATTGAGGCTATTTATTCAGATTAAATCATGAATGAAGAGGAAATCTGCTAGTAATAGAGCGATTTGGAAATAGAATTTGATGATACAGAAGAATTTTAAGACTAGTAAGAATAACATTTTACAGAGAGACCTTTAGAGATTATAATAGAGGAAAACGAAGAGTAAGAGAGTTTTATTAGAAAGCAGAACAAGACAACTAAGGCAAAATCATCTACGCCTTTAAAATGACTTTGTAGAACTAATTTAAACGAAAACTTAGATATTTGCTAATTCAAAAATTCAAAAATTCAAAAGAATTAATTTAGAAAAAGTAACTCAATACACGCATTCAAATTATAGAAGATTAACAAAATTCCTTCTATATATATTAAGCAATAAGAATGTGCATTCGAAACACTCAAACTATCATTGTTTAAAATAAGCAAAGAATCATTAGAGAAATTAAGTGATTTGCTCATAAGTCTCAAGAATAATTAAAATTCTGCAAAGGCATAATATGTTTTGAATGTATGTAGAGGATTTTTATATATAATGCAAAAAGCTAAAGTTCCAGGAAGAAATGTGAGAACATTTGTATAAAATGATGACATAGAATCAATGACATTTAACCTTTAGCAAGTTGAAGATATTTTATACATAGTAAAAAATCTAATTTTCGCTATAAATAATAAATCGATAAACTTTGAAACACTCAATCCACTTATTTATTTCTAGACTCAAGCTCAGATAAATAATTGTAATTTTTCTCAGACTATGCCTTTTTCAAACGTTACGAAATATTTAATAAATTACTGTGAGCTACTCCAAACTAGTAATGGGCTAGACTAGCAAATTTAATAGTAGCATGTAAGAAAATACTCTTAGAACTCTAAGGAAAAGCAGGAATCTTAATTTGATTTTAAGGATAAAATTTCTTAAATTTCTTTTTATAAGAAGAAAACGGATGCTAAATGCTAGCCAAAATTACCAAAATAAATAAAGTAAGCATTTGCGGATTTCTTGGAGATGAGAATATAAGTAGAAATTGCGAATCTAAGAAAGAGTCATGAAATATATAAAAATATGGGTAATCTTATTAAGGATGTTGTAAATCAAAGGTTGGTGTAGCAACGAAATGAACTTCTTAAGGATTTTTAGCAAGTAATTTATTAATTTAGAAAAACAAATGCGGAGAAAAAATTGCCACATTTCTAAAGAGTTAAGTGGCAGCCATGTTGCTGATTATATCAAAAAATTCAATAAACTCAGTTTACAGCAAAGATTGGATAAATAAATACCGTACAGAACTGTGTAGTCTGAAACAAGTATTAAAAACTGCTCCTTATGTATGAATCTTAATTCTTTCGCTTTCATTAGATTTTATTGCTAAGATAAGTTATCTTAAATATCTCAAAGCTTCTTCTTTCTTCTTTACATCAAATGGATTAATTTCATACTCATGATTTGATATAAGTAAACTAACATAAACCCTCTTTTAATGAAATATTAAAGATATAATTTCTATGCTTTGACATTAAGACTCGATTAATAACTTCTTACAATGTGTTTTCAATAATTTAGATTTTAATAATGTATGTAAAGATTTGCTCAAAATTATATCTAAAGCCTTTTTATGCTATCACAAATTTTATCTAATTCCCCATTAAGTTGGGAGGATTGCTAATCTAAAATACAATATTAAAATAAAAAGAAACTAAAATATAAGTAAATTAATATTAAAGAGAATACTTAGTGCTTAGTAAATACCAAATAGATAACTTGAAGTGTCTATGGTGTATTGTAGAGCTAATTAATCACTATTTTAATAATAAGTAAAAAGAATAAATTAAAGTTTATTCCAAGAATCTAGGGAATTAAAATGCTAAAAAGATATTTAAAACTTATGATAGTATAAAGTTTTAATTTTAAAAAAAAGTAAGATCGTTTGTGTAGTATCTCTAATCTTGATAATTTGAGGTAAGTTAACTATTTTTAAGCAAGAATATGAAAGTGATTATGCCTTTAATCTTTTTATATAAAATTAATTGTAAAATTTAATTATTAGGATAATAAAGAAAAAATGTATTAGGAAAAGCTTAAGAATATGAATATCAAAGTACTCAAATGTTTCAAATAAGAATTTGAATATATTGAAATATGAGATAGTTAAAATACCAAAAACTCGATGCTATATAAGAAAAAAATACAGCAAAATACGAAGCTTCAACTTAAAATTAAAATATAGACTTATTAGATAAAAGAGCAGGTCATCTATACAGATTCTTTAAAAAGTTCAAGAGTGAAATTATAATAAAAATTTACTTAGAAATATCTTATCTTGCTTTAGTTAAAAAATATAATTTTCAGATAAAAATTCCTCATTTTTCTTCAAAATTTAGTTTAGCTATATTATTTTATAAAATACTAATAAGAAAAGTTTTAAAGGTAATAAATAAATTATTGGCCTAGTTCTTGTAAGAATAATAGAAACATAAGGTATTTTAAATTAATAAAGCATTTGAAATTCCAAACTTAAGAAATGCATTTTTTAATTGTTATGAAACGTTTATTGTCTAATTTGGAGATTATTCTAATCTAAAATAGCTCAAAGTTTACTTTTAAGTTTTATTAGCAGTTTAATAATTATTTTAAGGGATTAAACCAATAATCCAATATCTCTTGTAATTAATTAAATGGGTATTAAATACTGCTTTTGATAAAATTTCCAAGAACGTTTAGTTAAGGTCATTATATAAAAATTTAAAGCTAGATACATCTAATTAGACTAGATTGATGTAATTTCAATATAAAAAATCATCAGGCAAAACTTATTAATCAGTAGGATTAAATATTTTCTCTTTATCTTAACCAGTTATACAGTACCTACTTCATTTTATTCTAAAATTTTATTTCCCTTTTATTAGATTAAAACTATTTTAATTTAAACTCATCTGCAGAGTTTTTTATGGCTTGAAGATATAATTTTGAATTTAAAATTATAAAGGAAATTCTGTATAAATTAAAAATATTATTTTACTTGCAAATTAACAAAGATCTTAGATAATACCTTTATTTTGTTATTTCTAAGTTAAACTTACAAAGATAAATTTCTATTTATTCTAAGTTAACAGATGTATCAATGTATAACTAAAAGCTTACAAAAAGGACTGATTCAGTTTATACAATTAATGCTTAATTGTTATACTAAAAATAAACTCTGATTCTTTTACTTATCTAAAATCCATGAACTTATAAGTTCAAATTATTGAATCCTTTCAATTTATTTCATAGTTAGTTTAGCAAGATTAGAAATTTAATTTTTAGATACATGAAAGTAAATTATAAATTAAATGATTATAGTTTCTAAAATAAATCTTAATTAATTATAGTTAAAGATACTGATATTCTACAAAGAATATTATAACTTTATATCAACTGGATCGAGTTTAAGACAATAAGTCTTTCCTTTATTTTAATAATTAATTTTACTTAAATTTAAGCTAGATACTTTACTATATTCTACTATACACTTTTGCCAAATTATTTATTTATAGCTTTGCTTCTAAGCTATGGATCCTCTTTTATAACTTATAAAAAAGCACTTATTTTTGAAATTTTTAGTTATTAAGTTATAAAATTTATAATAATCAGCTTTATTAATTAAGAGTTAAATATGCTAAATTTGAATTGCTTAACCTTTAATGTAAAATATTAATTAATAAAGCCATTAAAAGAGAATATAAAATAGAGATATAGATATAGATTTATAGATTTATAGATGAAATTGATGTTTCTATTTCGCTTTGATATGATATATTATGTTTACTTTATATACTAAACAATTGCTTGTATATAAGAAATTAATTATAGGTATAAATATCTAAACAATGAAATTTTATTATTATATATTTTAATATATACCTTTAAGCTTTTAGCATTTTAAAGCCTATTAAATAAGTATCTCATTTTAGATTTTATTGATATACTAAATGTTTATTAAATACATCTTATAGCTTTAAAATTATAAATAGTGAGCCTTTAGTAAAGCCTTTATTTGTATAATTAAGCTAAATTATATAATTATAATAGAATTTTTACATCTAATTTAAGCTATTATTACTCCACTAATTTAATATAGGATTATTAGACGAATCTATAGGAAAGAAGGTTTCCTTATTGTTTAAATTATAATAAGAAGATAATATAGATAAAGGTTATTAAGATAATATAATTATAGATAAACTTATCACACATAAGTATTATATAGAAACTAAGACTAACGAGACATAGAATTAGTAAGCAGTTGAAATACTTAGATTTAGTTACCTTTAATATTGTTTACTCTTATTATCTTAAATTGTTAAGAGTATTTTAAAAGCTTATATCTCTTTATATTATACTTCGTTATTAGTAAACGCTGAAAATTTACTTTTAAATATATAGGAATATTAAATAGCCAATCTTGCAGTTTTTATCTTTAATACAAGTATGAGAGATTACAAACTAAACTGAAATCAAAATGATTAAATATAAAATATAATGAAAGATAGTAAATCTATAGCTTTAAACAACTTACTCAATTAATAAAATTTAACTATAAACAGACTCAAATTTAAAGATATTAAATTCAGTTTTGCATTATTTGAATTAGCTATATAATTTATTTGAATTATTGGAAATCTAATCACCTTTATATTCTTTTAGTACAAGTATCCTTTTCTTCAAAGCTTATACATGAAAGTAAACTTAGTAATACTTATAAATTGCTTTAAGTTTAAAGAAATAAAAGATGGATTTACTTATTAAACTAGTCATTGATTTAATTCTTATTATACTTTAAATTCCTACCTTTCCTTTATTTTTTAACACAACTCTAAAGAATCTTTATATTAGTTTATTTTATTAAGTGGTACTTTATACTAAATCAGTTATAATAAGACTAAACTTTTTTTAATCTTAAGAGTAAAAGTCATTATTTCAATTAAGTTGATACTCCTAAAAATAATCTTTCTTTATTATATTTAAGCATTATAAGGATAAAATGGAAAAAGAGGAAAATGAGTGTAAGGAGCAAGTTAATTTAAAGAATGAAAGTAAAATAAAGGCAAATCAGAGATATTAGAATAAAGATTTAAGTAATGAAAGAAAAGCTTCCAAAGATTTCCATTAAAGTGTGAAGAGAAACTAATAGAGAAATTTATAGCTTAAATAAATAAAAACCTTTGGAAAATCTTGTGATCAAAACAGTTTAAAATGAAATGATTTAGAAGATTTTAAATCTTGCATTTCTGTAGATTTAACTCCAATTCCACATGTTAATTCAAATCATTTTTTCCTTGAAAAAAGTAACATGAAAAACTCTTTGGAAAATCTTCTAGGAGTCAGTTTCTTTTAAACTGATAGAACAAGCAAAGGAAATAGATGATAAGGGTTGCTAAATGATTTAACGCTTAAGAAGAGATCAAATTCTCTAATCTAAAAAAAATAAGCTATTGAAAAGTTAAAGAGTTTTGATTTACAGAAAGATAATAAACCAAAAAAAAGCATTAATATCAAGGGCATCTAAGACGAAGAAAATATTAAAAAAAGCTGTAATCTAAATACTGAAAATAGCATAATTAATAGACTTGTTGAAGATACTAAGAGAAGACAAAAATCTAAATTTATTATCGAAAATTCATTAATTTAGCCTGAAATCGAGTTATTAAAAAAGTCAAAATCTCTAAGTCCTGATTAAGTAAAATAAATTTCATAGCGTATGTATGAAGATTTCAAGAATAGGTAAGTGAGATAAATCATCTATTAGTAGTAAAAAATTATTAATGAAGAGAATGAAGCTTAAATATTTCGCTAGAAATACCCTAGTTTTTTGAAAGCAGACAAATAAAAGATTGAATAGATTGTAGACAAATTTATGGTTGATGCTGAAAATAGAAAAGTGAAGAAAGAAAAAACTTAATAATAGAAATAATAAAATGAGAAAGAGCTTACCAATTTCATGACTAATACATCGTTTGTCAATAATAAGTCTAAGCAAATTTTGTAAGAAAGTGGAATAATTAAATTATCCTTTTTAGAAAGGAACAACCTTATATCTAATAAGGGAAAAGATAAAGAAGATTAAGAGCAAAACCTGAAATAAAAAATACTAAGCAAAAGAAAAAACTAAAAAAGTCTTAGCACCGAAATTTCTTAAAGAATATATAGATCTTAAAACAAAAATTTAAGTTAAACTTCTAAATAGTTTTTGGATAAATATAAAGAAACTTCTTAAAACATAAGTCCAACTAAAAGAACTCTTTCTTAAGAATCTTCGCTTAAATACTTGGATTAAGAAGTCCATTAAAATTTGTAATAATCAATTAAAACTTCAAATATTCTGAAACAATATATAGAAGAAGAATGTAGAAACGAATCAAGGGATAGGAAATAGAAATAAAAAATGAATAGAGACAAGAGACATTCTTCATTAGAATTAAGTAGATTAACCACTCATTTTCCACACAAATAGAATATTCATTCAAATAGTCAAACTAGATAAAAAATATAAAAAAATGTTTTAGCTGAGTAAATAAGTTTGAACCAAATTTAAAAAAACAGTCCGTTTATTAGTAAAATGGGAATACAAATTTAGCAAGAAATATATAGATAAAAATAGATGAAAATTTAAAAGCCAAAACCAAAAAAGTAAGTATTAAATGAGATGGTAAATCGCTTATATAGTGACCAAAAAAGAAAAAATGAGGATACTAGGATATCAAAAAAATCTTTAGATATAGAAGATTTAAGTTGTGAACATTAAATGTTAGAAATCACATCTAAAATATAGAGCGAAGACTAATCAAAGTAATAGTAATAAAGTGCTAAATCTAATGAATTATCTAAAATTTAGCACATAAAATAAAACGAAAGTGATATTAAAACTGAAAAATTAGGTTTTTGTTAACGAAATAAAACATAAGATTATAATAAAAAATAGAAAAATTGTTAATTGTCTCAAAAAAACGAAATTTAAATATCTAATAAAATTAAAAATAAGATTTCTTTTATAGAAACCAAAAATATTGATATTTCATAAAAATTTTCCTAAAAGAAGCTAATTGAAAAGAACGATTAATCTTACAAGCAAGCTTCCTAAAAAACAAGAACGATGAATAAAGATAAGCATTTTCATGTGTTTGATCTGAATTTGATGAGTCCTTCACATTGCAATTACCAGCCTTTAGAGAAAAAGATTTCATAGTCAGAGTTTCATGCTATGAGAAAAAAATTAAAGTAATAAGCAAATTTATTCTTAATTAAAATAATCCATAATATTAACTATATTAAATCCTCATTTCTTTCAAACTTGGGTTATAAATTAAAGAATTTCCACTTGATTGTTATCTTTTTTATACTTATTTCCTTATTTTAAAGAGGTTTAATATAGACTTATATTAGTTTTTATAACATTTAATTATTTTGATTATTAAATCAAGCTAGATTAGAATCTATTATTCTTTTAGAATTTTCACTACTCCTTTTTCTTAACTTCAACTTAAAAATTGAGCTATTTGATGGGAGGGATAGTATTGGAGGTGATTATACTATCCTATATTAATAAATTTTAAAAACTGTATCATATTAAAAGCTGATAAATAGAAAAGATTACAACTCTGAATCTACAATATCAGCAATAACATTTATACTAAATATTGCTCTTCTATAATTTAAATGAGCAATTTGCTCTACTATTACCTTCATTATATTTACTGTAAAACCTTTAATTTAAACTTAATAAAATATTAAAAAGAAAAATAAGAAATATTCTAAATTGAAGGAATTATAAAAAGGAACATCTAATCGATAAGTTTTTTTTTAAATAAAGCAAAATTAGTAAATCACACATTCTTGTGTTATTTATTTATTTCGAGTCCAAGATTCAAAATACTTATATAATGACTTACTGATCTCTTGTTACTTGCTTAGTTAATTACATAAAAAAGACCAACCAAAAAAGAAATAATTTACAGCTTGAAATATATAGTCAAAATAACAAGAATAAGCTAAAGATAAACCAAATATAAAAGGGTTAAGTAAAAATTAAAATGATTAGATAAATATATCACTATATTAATAACTTTGAAAAATAACCAGACAAGATATTTTTATCCCAATAAAAAGGTCCAAATGAACTTTCTATTCTTATTTTCGCTTTCTACTTTTTTAATTTTTCTTAAGTCATCTGTCTTATTTTGCCCACCTAAAAATATAGATAAGAATGATATAAATATTTTGGTGATTGCTTGTTATAGTTAACAATTAGATTAAGATTTATTGGTAAAAATGCTTTATATAAACTCATTATAAAGAAAAAAGGATATAAATTTAGCCAGTATTTTTGTAAAATTGAAGGCCCAATTTTACCTAATTATTATATTCTTAAATACTTCTT
Organism: Loxodes magnus; assembly: GCA_946699065.1. NCBI lineage: Eukaryota > Ciliophora > Karyorelictea > Loxodida > Loxodidae > Loxodes > Loxodes magnus. The sequence continues at coordinate 145,212 of CAMPDV010000104.1, forward strand.
TTATTAAAAAAATATTTATTGCGTTGCTTATCTAAATGAAGTGCATATACTATTAATGTTGTCATCAAGAAAACATCTCTATATATTTTTTGCTTAAAAAGCAAAAGAGATTATTATATAAAGTTTAATATTCAGCCTAATTCTGCTTAATTACCCTGCCTATGAATTATCAAAATTCTTATCGAATTTTACTTTAATTAATGTGCTTGTAACTATGCTGCCTTGCTTATTATTTCATGATACTTTCAAGAATTAAAAATATATATACAGTTAAAATGAGTTAAATACTCGTAAAATAAAATCAATAAACTATCAAAGTTTACTAATGCAACCAAGAAAAATCTTAGCTTCAAATGTTATAAACCAGAAAAGCTTTGAAGGCTGCATCTTTTCCAAATTTAATTTATAACTTTAATTAGTGCAAGAATATTGCGTATTCAATCGCTTCAACGTTCGGGCATCATATATCAGCAAATTCAAAAACGGAATTAAACAAATTTTCAATAGTCATCATGGTTTTTTGCTTTGAGTCCCTATTTCAATCAGATTACAAAATAATATTTAGCTCTTCTTAACTCAAGTCTGGTCTTAAGAATTACGCACATTTTGAATAGATATCGAAATAAGTAGTTTTTGAATACTTTCCTCTCTCTTATTTAAATAAACTCATGAAACTTTTAACTGCTCTCTTTACAAGTGGATCTTATTTAAGATTTTGTCGTGCTTCAACCAATTTTCAGTTAGAAAATTTAGGGTTTTCCTCAATTGAGTTATAATCTTATAAATTTTATTATTACTAAGAACTAAATAGTCAAAGTAAATCCTTCTTGGTTATTTTTTAAACAGATTAAAAAGATTCAGCTTTAGGTTTAAATGACATCTCCTCATCAAGTTCTACTGTATTTTCTGAGTGTTGAGTTGACTTAGAGCCTTATGAAAAATTGGATCTCATACTATTAATTTCTTTATATGGAGATTTATTTCTCTCAGTCTCCTTCTAATAGACTGTATCTCACAACTATTCATTCTTTTGCATCTGCATTTTCTATCTCTGCTACCCTTGATTTTCAGTTCTTCAAAGAAAAGAAGTTTTGATGGCAGTTAAATCTAAGCAAGGAACAACCAAATTAGCTGTCTACGGAATATTAAGTGTGTTCATTTCAATAAATTGAATTATAAAGATGTCTGGAAATTCAATGACTTTGCAAATAACTGGTAGCAATCAAACAATTAAGTGTATTTTAATCGTTTAAAATAAATTATTTACACCTTGTTTCATTTTTTAGCTCTTTTTACTGATCCATTGTTATCAATGTTTTACTTACTAATAGGAAAATTGATACTGTAAGTTTAACAGAAAAGATTGAATAAAATGGAATCTAAGATTTATGAAATTTAAAGATAGATAGCTGAGATTGTATCTAAGAAAAGTAGTTAGATTATAAGCTTTGAGGAATTGAAAACTTAGCTCTAAGAAACTGATTAGGAAATTATTTAAAAAGCTATTAACCCTATGCTTTAAGAAGGTTCTTTGATTGCCTTTTAAGATAGAGGAACTATTTCTTTTAAATACAGAGACACTGAAGCTTAAGCTAAATTCAAAGATCTTGGAGTCGAAGAATAAACGTTATTTGAAACCCTAGCTAACTATTAAAATTAAGGAGCTACAAATAAAGAATTAAAGAAGCAGACAGGGTTTTAAACTAATAAAATTACCTAATTACTCAAGAACTTAGAAAAAAAGGGACTAATTAAAAAAGTTAAGCTCTAAGCAGGTTAAAGAGGAAATGTCTGAATGCTTTTTGATCAGCAGCTTAAAACAGCCTAAGGATTTATGTATAACTCAGATAATACGTTTAATGCTTAATTAGTCCAGATTTTGTAAAGTAAATGTGATGATTATCTTCAAAATTAAGGAAAAATTGATATTAAGCAATGCTAAATTTTTTTAAAGAACACAGGATTAGTTTAAACAATTAGTGAGGAAGAAACAGAGTAGTTATTAGATACTTTAATGTATGATAATAAGGCAACAAAACATGGAAATAAGTACCAAAAGAATAATATCTAGATGTAAGATTGGCCAGAAGTCCCTTGTCTTGCTTGTCCAGTTAGCAGATAATGCTTTCTAAAAGGAAAAATAAATCCTTGCGGTTGTAGTGATATAAAGAAATGGTTGAATGTTACTTGGTGATTTAAATAAAGCAATGACTAGCTAAATTTTATTTAATTAATAATTGTAAGCTTTTCATAAAATTATTCTTATTTCTTCTCTTTGGTAACTTCTTAATGCTACATTATCATTCTCATAAGATTTCAATTTTGTTGCTAACAAACTTAATTTAAACTTTATTATATGTTCTACTTTAAAGCAATGTACTGATAGCTAGAAATTTTATAAACTAAATCTTAAATAAAATCATTAAAATTCTATAAAGCTTCTATAATAGAAAATCAATTTTATATAAAACTGAAAGAAATCCACAATTTGATAACTTACCCTCAACCTTTTAAACAATTTAAGTTTAAACTAAATTTGAAATGATTTGATTAAAAACTTTACAAGTTTTATATAAGCTAAAAAGCTTTATTGCTAAATAACTTTTATAATCATATCTATATTAAGGAATAATTATTTTATCATCGACTAAGTTATTTTTGAGTAATGCTTTTAAATTAAAGATATCCTAGACAAATGGTGTTCTATAATATTTAATATATATAGTATTCCTAAGCCCATATCTATTGAATATAATAAAGATTTATTAATTTCTATTATTGCTTCAAATATTCTAAAATATTATCTCAGTCCTTACAATTTAACTCTTCTAACTGTCAATCTAATTGCATCATTAACTCAAGCAATAATATTAAATTATCCAGAATATAGGCTAAACATTAATATTTCTTAAGGTTTTACTTTAATTATAAGTAAATCAGTTACTGTAACTTATTAAAAATTACAGTTGTATAGTATGAGTAATAACTTTCAATGTTTTTCAGAACTATATTTATTTCTGAAAATAGTTGCTATGCATTATCATATTTATATTATAACTGTATAGTAAAACTCTCCAATTTGTTTATCAATTACTATTATTTGTTTATTAAACTTTATTCTTAGTAATAATAGACTCTAGACATTTAGGGTAATATAAGAGTGCTTTATTTCCTTTAAAGTTATAAATATAATTGCTGTGAGATTATAAATGTGTAGTACAGTGAAATAATTGCTTAGGACTTTAATAATATTAATACTAATAAATAGATTCTTATTTAATATCTATCAAAGCTGTATAATATTATAAAGCAATTTCATTTTTGCTAGTTTATTTCTTTATAACATTGTATTGTATCTATTGTAAATAAGATTAATAGTCCATTTAATTAAAAGCAAATAGAGTTAAATTGTAATATGATTCCTATTAAAATAGTAACTAGGTTAATTTAGAATTGCTAGAAACTACTAAGTTATTTATTTATATTAAGATATACTAAAGAAGATAAAAGGAAGACATGAATGGCTATAATATTTAAGGATAATATAAATACTTTAAAATGTTTTAGTTCTATTAGTTGCTTCTACTTATTAAAAAGAATTAAATAGTAGAGAGATATCAAGTTACTCATTACAATTACAATAAAGTATAATTAATTTTAATTAATAAAAGCATATATCTAGTCATACAAGTCTGATTAAGTTTAATAAAATAAGTTATAATTAAATTTGTATAGTAATATGAAATAAACCATTCTACTCCTTACTATAATAGCTATATTATGCTAATTTCTCACTTTCTAAAATAAAGTATTGATATAAGATAATTGATTACTATTTTAATGCTTAAAAAGCGTTTTAGATATTTTCTTTGTTTAAAAATAAAATTATTAATCCTTGCTATTTTCAAAGAAAACTTCTCTGAAAATAATAAAATTATATTATATAGAAAATAAAAACTTCCTATCTTATAGACTTCCTTAATTAAAGCTATCTAAATTGCTATAATAGGAATTCTATAAATAAATGCTTTAATCTGCGTTCTTATAAAGTTATTTTTATAGCTTTAGTATTTTTATATTTAAAGTAATTTTAAGAGATTAAAGTAAAATACTATCCCTTTAACTTTTAAAATAGCCATTCCTTGGCATGCGATTTAAATTTATAATTTTAGAATTGGATTGCCTATTTTAGATAAAGCATATGTATAAAAGAGAATACTAAGCAATACCTTAAAATAATTATATAATAAATATTATGGCTTTAGTTATAGTTAAGAAAATATAGGGTTAATTAAATGTTAAAGGGTCTAAATTATTTTTTTTATAATCAATCTATCTCAATTATTTCTTTCTTTTTCTCAGTTTCTGTATTCTATTCATTTTTTGCTTATTCTTCCTTCTTTTCTTCTTATATTATAACAGGTTTTTCTAAATTTTAAGGCTGTTCTTGTTAAGTTGTAGGCTGATTTTATAGTGTTTAGGGTTACTGATTTTAAACTTCAATTTCTATTTAAAATTCCGGCTAAATTTTATTAAAGAGGTCTTTTGACGCTTAAAAGTCAATTTTCATTTAGTTACTATAATTTTGAATTTCGAAAGGCTTGGCAATCATATAACTTCAAGTATCAACATAATGAAATATCTAAAGTAGGTCAATAAAAAATGGACTCATACAAGCTAGAATTTACTCTTCGTACATATAATAATTTCTAGGTTTAAAATCTGAATAGGAAACATAAATTGCCTAGTGGAGAGTTATTATCATTCAAAGCTCAACTAAAAAACGATCTTTTTTATCAGGTAAAGATTTTTCAATCTAGATATAATCACATTTCTATGTTGATATTGGCATAACATTAAGTAAATGAAACACATCAGAAATAAAAGATTTCAAACTATCATAATCTGGATATTCATCGTTTTTAGGTTCATATATACATTTAGCGTTAAGTATTTAAGACGCTATTTCTGTTGGATCATCTTATATTCAGCCGAATTATTTAAAAAGAAGCAAACAAATTGAACTGGATCTAAATGAGTGGAATGAATCTTTTCCTTTGGTGTATCTTTTTCCCAAATCATGAAGTAACGCAGCTCATAACATCAAATTTTAATAATGGTCATCCAATTACTTCCAAGCATCATGTTAAGTCATTAAAAATATTACACTCATAGTATGTCACATAAATCATCCTTTTTCCATTTTGCTAAAGTCGGTTCAAACATTCTATAGATATTTACCTATTTATTGTTATCCCTAAGTTGTTAATTAATTTATTTTTCTTCAATGTTAATAGCAACTTTAAACTTTTTAGTTTCCAAGTCATACTTTTTTGCTACAAACCTAAACATCAGCTAAAACTTATGGGAATAAGCTTTTGAAATCTTGGCTATTTAATTACATTCTATTTAAGGTTTAAAATATATTATAAAATATTTATATATCATCAAAGGTTATCTTTATCCAGTTAACTAACTATATTTATCTTAAATTTACTTAGTTAATAAAGGCTTCTTGCTTAACTATAGCATATCATATTAATTACTTACAGCACATACCTAAGAACCAGCAGTTAAAATATAAAGTTTAAATATTAACCTTATTAGATTAATGTACTAATTGACTAAGAAATATATTTCATAATCTACATTTCTAATTATTTGAGTAATCCTAAATTAAATTAATATAATTGAGTTATCTTCATATCAGATTTAAAAAGTAACTGAAAAGGTATTTTATAACTAATTATAAATAGTTAATAAAGATTATATAAGCTAATTTATAAAAATTTAACTTATTAATTAGAATTTATATCTTTGTAAGTAGAAACTGAGTAATCAATTCATAGATAATCAATTGAAATAAGTCTATAAAGACTTTACATTCAAAAATATTTCTAATATGATTAGTATCATTTCTATAGTTCAAAATTATTTTAGTTTTAAGTAAATAAATACTTAAAGTTTGTTGCGGAGTTAGAATATTGAAAATAAGAATAGAATAAGTTAAAAGATTATGGAGATTGAATATCCTAAATTTTAAATGCTAAATTAAAATTAATTATTAAAACCATTTTTATGCTAAAGCAATAGTTTTTATTAGGTTATTTATTTTTATTTTTACGTGCCTTTTAACTTTTAAACATATATAAAGAAGATATATATATACGTTATTAAGTATTAGTAGCTTAGCTTCAAAAATAAACTAACTTTAAGATCTAGTTTAAAAAAACCTATAATAATTGAAAAGATAGTGGGAGCTGAGAATGACCTTCGTGACCACACTTTCTGATTTTATGGCTAGGAACAAGTTCCTTTCCTGTCGCTGAGAAAGTCCCTGGTCAGAGTCATTTTTTGAAGGAAACACTGTCTTTGAGATTATCCGCTCTTGGTAGGGGCTTGAAGCCTGGCTGCTCATAGCGATGGAGCTCCCTAGCAACTGTGCCTGGAGCACAACAGGAATTCCCCGTTATTCCATAAAAAGAGAGTGTCGAGTCGTGTAATCAGAAAGGAGTTTTCGGTCCAAAAACTCTTTTAGTTGAAATTAATTAAAAACCTATAATACAATTAGTAAATTATGTTTTTGAGTTAACTTTCTCTTTTAAGGATACTTATACTTTTGCTTATAGTTAATGTATTCCTATTATATATTATTTTTTAAAACCGCCATAGTTGTTCGAAGGTGAACAACAAGGTCATCTTCATCAGAGGTTGGAGAAGTTAATACCCATAATCGACTTTATGTCTTCCTCTACTTTGATTTGGCCTTGAGACATAAGATTCTTAGACCTTCGGCACTGGCTTAATTTGGATTTAATTCTGGAACGAAAAAGAAATAATATTGCGATCTTCATCAGAGGTGGGGAATTTAAGTACCCATAATTGACACATGTCGTCCTCTGCTTTGGTGATGCAATGAGGCACAATCCTGTCATATCCTTGGACCTCCAACAAGTATTAAAGATTACGAGTATTCTAAAATTATATCAATATTGAACATTTTTATCAGTACTGAATAATTATACCAGTATTGAACAAGGTTTATCAGTATCTGATAATTTTATCAGTAAGAAACATTCTTGTCAGTATGAAACATTTTTTTAAAGAGCTGCGCACCAACAAGAGTGCTACACGCTCTATAATCAAATTTATTTATTTATTTATGAAATTTAATTTGATGCAATAAAATTTAATTAAGCTATATAAATTTTTTTAATCATTAGAAAATGTTGCTAGCCTTTTTTATGGTTAATGAGAATCTTCATCAAGGAAGATATGAATTAATATGAAAACAGAAAGAATTATTTTGGATATAAATAAACTGTCATATGCGTTATTAATAACTCATTAAATCAAAAATTATTTTAGTTTATATTAACATCTCTCCATGATTTAGTTTTGGTATTAAAAGCTGACATTTTATTATTCTAGTTGTAAAAATAAATAGTTCGTTTATATGACTGTGGATTATTATTGCATATGCCTTTATTGTAGTCTTCTGAAAATTAAACCAATGATTTTCCATCGAAGAGTTGAATTACTTCGTTTTGAATAGACTATAGATTACTAAAAATAAATATTCCATTTTCTAAACTAATTGAGCTTGTTTTCCCTTAGCCTTAGAATTTTTAGATGTGTAAAGATCATGTGTCTAAATCTTTGTTGTAAACTTAAATTGAGGTTGAATTGAAGTCATAGTATGACTTTCCAAAACTGTATAGCTAATTTGCTAAAATAGCACAACTGTGATGAGAAATGGTTATTGGATAATCTTTGATAATTTTTAGTTTTTTACTAAAAGGTTCGAAAACTTCGCATTTTTTCATTGATGAGTTACCTGCAATAAAATTAAAAAAATTATTATGATCATATACAACTCCATGATCTATTCTCTTATAGAAGCAGCTATATTCTTTAGTTTTAAATTCATCTATTAATGCAAATCATCTTGGCATTTATACACCTCCTGAAGCAAGTAATTAACGAGAGTTAAGTTAGCAAGCTCTATATCCAGTTCCAGGATTCAGTGATTTAATTTATAATTTTTCGATTTTATTTTAGTTAACTTAAAATTTCAAGACTTGCTATATATTACTCGATATAAACAAAATCGTCTTATAGCATAAATTTGGAAATATTTCATATTTATTCACAAGAAGAGGAATCTTCATAAAACTCGTTTTATTTTATTTTTGCAATTTTATCAACTTTCTAAGGTAAAGAATGGTAACTAGTTATTACTCTTTGCTTCTGTTAATTTTAGATTCAATCATTATAATACAAGAAACTTTAATGATATCTTTATTGAATAAACTATTGATTTCTGATTTATTTAGTCAATATAAAAAGTTTTAAAGGTAATTATATTATTAAATGATAGAAACATTAATCTTTTAGGAAACAAATACTTTTAATTAAATGTAGGTAATTCTCAAAACCATTTAAACATTTTATCAATAAAGCTTTCTTCTTTCTCTTCCTTTTTTACTGTTGTAACTTTAAAACTATTCTTTATTGCTTAGTAATCATCTATTGCTTCTTTTAATTACTCTTCTCTTTCCTTCAATTCTCTTTATGCTTCTTCTAAATTGCTAAGCTTTTTGAAAGTATGCTCAAAGTTTTATAAATCACTATTTATGAGATAATACAAATTTACCTGAAATCCATAAAATTGGATCTTTAATTTTCTTCTTGAGCACTCAATCTAATTCATTATCCTTGATTGTATCCTTAATTTTTGCCATAAATTTCTTAACCTTTATTAAAGCCATAAGTCTGCTCACTTTACCTCTCAAAATCTATTGAATTTTTAGGACTATTTAATTCTTTGATTTTAGAAAATCTTACTCCTTGCATATTTTGATTTTGCATTTACATTTATTAACTGCTCTCAATTTACTCTTAAACTTTTCACTACTCTTATAATTTTTGCTGGCATTCAAAAGGATTCTTCCTTGGAGTTTCCTTTTCTTTAACTGTTAATTAAAATTCGTTCTACTTTTCATTCTTTTCCTTCTTTTAATTATATGAAGTCTATTTTTACTTGTCATTATTTTATTTATTTTATGTGCTTTTTTAATTTAGCAGGCCTACTTTTAAGAAATTTACATCTTTAAATACTTACTTTTGCTGAAATTCTGGATTTTCCTGCTTTAAAAAATCAAAATTTTATTGATCATCATCAGATAAAGATGCGTCTGATTCTTCATTAAAGATTTCATGATGTAAAATAAGTTAATTTCTGTTTAAATTTTCCTGTTTCTTTTAATACTAAAAATCTTAATTTTACTTAATAGATTCAATTTATTTTGGTGCTTATTAATTTTTTGGAGTATTCCCTTTAAACTAATTTAGCATTTCCTCAAAATTAAATTAATTTGATATAATTTCATCTTATTTTAATTCTACCTTCTACTCCTGTATTTCCCTTTCTTCTATTTATTCTTTCTCCTGCCTTATTTCTCTATCCTTTTATTCTTTATTTTAATTTTAATTTTTCTTTCAGAAATCTTGATTGAAGTCTTCATTTGGTTAATTACGTAAATCAACTTACCGAGCAAAAATATTATCTAGAAAAGAAACCTATTATGCTATATCCTAGAATGAAGGTGAATTTTGCTTTTGCAACTTTATTTCTTATTCTTTAGATATATTTTCATTATTTTTCTGATTTTAATATTTATCTTTTTCTACTTGTTTCATTTCTTTTCTTTATTATATATTTTCTGTTTTTTTCTCTATTTCTTCTTTTTCATAAGCTTATTTTTCCTTTTTGTTTTCATTCTAACTTGGTACTTACTATTAACTTTTCTAATTCTACTACTCATGGATTTAATAAGGCTAATCAGTCACTATCTTTTAATTATTTTTAATATCTTAAATCTGAACTTCACTTTATAAAGTTTTTTATAAGTTAACTTATTATGTTTCTTACTCTAGTTATTATAATAAATCTTGTCCTTCGTTTCTTTAATTAGCAGCTTAAACTATCTTTTATTCCTCATTTTCTACTTTTTCTTGATCTTTTTCTTCTGTTTTCTAGTTTTAATCTGATAATTTTAAAACTTAGTTTTAAAAGCTGCTCATTTTTTGATTTAACTATAGCTACTATAAAGTTTAGCTCTTCATATTTTAAAATAAACTTACCATTTTTTATGCTTGACTTTGAATTTACTCAGCTAAATCATTCTTTTTTGTTTTCTTTTTCTTTCCTTTTTTCTTGTTATTACTCTTCGAACTATTTTAGCTAAATTTTTTAAGTTAATTAATTACATCGCTTTCAAGAGACTCTGGTTACTCCTCTGTATTTCCCATGCCATTTAATATGTCTTGTGAAGAAGTATAAGAAGTATAGCTTACTAAACTTTGCTAAGATTCTCTTTGCTGTATTTCTTAAGCTTTTTGTAAGTTTAAAAACTTTTATGATTAGCTTGACACAATTAGACGCGCTTAATTAGAATTTTCTATTCCATTTTCTTAAAAGGAAGGGAAATTAATTTACTATTAATTAGTTTCTTTATTATTTACTTCATTGCTAGCCTACTATTCTAATTGTAATTGACTTGAAGTAGTTTCTTAGTCACTTTTATTTTTTGTAGTGCTTTTACTGACTTCTCTTTTCACTAAAGAAGATACTTTTGAGAATCTTAGTCATTCCTCTAAGTTAGCTTACTCATAATAAATTAAACATTTTTCGTTTTCTTAATCAATGCTCTTAATGATTCCTTATAAAATTCCTTATCCCTTTATATAATTTTTAAGCTACTAGTTAATTTGTAATTCTGATATTAGCATTTAGTCTTTTGGAGGAATCGTATTGCTACTCTTAGATTTACCTGGAGGTTTTTAATTAAGAGTTTAGGCTCTTTCTCTCTTAAAATGAGTATTATCATGAGATTCAATTTTCTAAGAGTTAGATAAAAGATTAGACTATTTTTAAATCATATTTATATAAGGCTCTCACAATAAAACGATATTTATATCTCTTTACTTTTGTTTAATGAAAATAGAATAAAACTCTCTTCCAAAAACTCCTTTTATATTCAAATTAAACTTATTTAGTGAGTCATATCCTATTATTTAATTATTTTCATAATCATTCATCTAAGTTTATTTCATTATTATTAAACTCCTTAAAACTTGAAATATTAGCCCTTACTTTAAGAAGTCTAATTAATTAATATGATAATTATCTATATCGTTTTGCTTGAGATATTAATTAGAGTCTATTATCTTTGAACTTAACTTTAAGATTGTTTTATTAAACTTTAAAGGAAACTATTTCATTCTTATCTCCCTTTGTTTGAATAATAGATCTATGCTTAGCATATAAAGGTATTTAAGTAATATTTTTAAATTAGTTTCTATTTAAATATTTAAAATATTAAAAGGCTCCTTAAAGTTTAAGATCTAAATAAGCTTTAAGTTAAAAAGAGCTATTTAGAATACTTGTTATACTAATGCTTTGCCTCGCCATTAGATGTACTTTAAACTAAACAGTCTCTAATTATCATCATTATAAGTATATTATATTTATACTCCAAATCATATAAAGTATGCATTTGCTTTTTATGATATCTTTATTATAAATTAGATTTAAATACTTAAGCAAACTTTCTTATTAAATAAGGATTGAAGAACTTGATAATAAATATTAATCCTTAGTTAATTATTATATTATCTCAATTTATTATAAAGTTAGCTTTTTTATACTAAAGTGAAAGAAGGATTAGTATACGTATTAATGGTTTGATTATAATAATTTTAAATAATTGAATATGTAATTAATGTTTAGAAGTACTCATGCATTATATATAGAGATATATTTTAAAACAATTTATGAGTTTATTATATCTTTACATGTAAATCAAGCTATTATTAATATAAGTTTGACTTTTTATATTTGTTATTTTAATTTTAGTAACTAAGCATATTAACTTTCTATAATTTGGAAAAACATTCAAAATCATTAAAATCATTGATCCTTTTAAAGTATCTGGATCACTATTTTTATATCCGATCACATAATTATCAGGAATTTACATAAGTTTCTATCCTATATCCGAAAAGATGCATAATCGGAGCAAATTTCTTATATACCAGTATTTATTATTATGGTACAATCATGTTGAAGTTCTTCATAATTAATAATTTTTATCTTCTTTAAAATTTTCAATCATTCTATGATTTTTAATTTAAAGTCTTTAGATTAATATGATATGATTACATCTCTTTTAAAAATTTCAATCATGCTTTTACAGTTTGGAAATTATTTTAAATTGACTTATTACATTTTAAAGATTTTATATACTTTTAATATAATTTTATATTTCATTCCTTCATTAGAAAATACCTTTGATGGTTAGTATGCTAGCTTTACTTACTTGAATTAAAATTCTTCTTTAATTAAATATAGTGAAATTGGCAATCAACATAATTATTCTGTTATGTCCCCATTCGTAGTTTTCTAACTTTACTATTCTTTTTTAAAGACTTGAGCAAACAAATTATCAGAATCCTTAGATTCTCTTCTTTTATATAACAAAATTTGCTGCAATATAATTAATAATCCAACTATAATTATTATATTTATCTACGATTCTTACATTTCTAATTGCATGGAGTTTTCTCTTAATTTAAAGAATTACATTACACTCTGTTTGGTTTTGAATACTTTTTCTTCTTTTCCTAAGCATAATTTTTATTTATCTATAGAATATAATTAATTATTAAGCATAAGCTGTTTATCTATATTCTGATTATATTTAAAACGAGATAGATATACAGATTAATTAAGCGCTCAGCTGTTTCATATTATTTTCTATCTATAGGATATGCTTATATATAGTGGCATAGTTTTCTACTAAAATAATAGTAGCTGTAATATTACCAAATTAGATTAAAAATACTTATTTTGTAAAAGATACTGAAGTAAGCTTAATATTCATGTGAATGCTTTAGTTTAAGTAGAGAGTGTTATTTTAATTATTTTAAATTAGATAAAATATGAGTCAGCACTTAGAAATACTAAAAGGTAAATGATTATGCAGGAAAATTATTTTGAGTTAGTAGTTCATAGCAACCAACTGGTATGCGTGATGTTTATTATTTTAACATTGATAATGTAACTTTTATTTCAAGCCTCTTTATGTTTATTTATTCAGGAACTGGTTTATGAACCATTTTACGAAGACTTTGGGCCTTTGAACTTAGGTCTTATGTTTAGGTATATTAAAAAATTAGAGGATATTCTCTATCGCCACTAAGACATTAAAGTTATTCATCATACATCTATGAACCCTTAAAAAAGAACAAATGCTGCTTTTTTAATTTGCGCTTTTCAAGTTATCATACTCAAAAGAACTAGTGAAGAAGCTTTCTCATATTTTCAGTTCTTAAAACCTCCACTTTTAAGTTTTAGAGATGCTTCCTTTGGAGAATGCACATACGAATGTACAGTTTTGCACTGTATATAAGGAGTGGAGAAAGCTTTATAGTTAGGCTGGTTTAATTATAATAAATTTGACCTTACAAGCTATAAATTCTATGAAAAAGTAGAGAATGGAGATATGAACTGGATTATACCTAGACAATTTGTTGCCTTTTCTAGTCCATTTGAATCCAGTTTTGATACTAATGGTGTAAGCTAAAATTATATATAGCAAAGGGTTTTCACTCCAGAAGATTACGTTTAAATTTTCAAGAAGATAGGAGTAACAATGGTAATCAGATTAAATAAAAAGCAATATGATGAAAACGTAAATTATTCAATTTAGAGGTTTAAAAGAAATGGAATTAAGCATTGTGACTTTTATTTTATTGATGGAAGTTGTCCTTCAGACTAACTCATTTAGGAATTTTTATAAGTTTCTGAGAGCGAAATTATTAGAAATAAAGGAGCTATTGCAATTCACTGTAAAGCAGGTCTAGGTAGAACTGGAACTTTGATTGCTTGCTTTGCTATGAAATTTTATAAATTTCCTGCAGCTCCTTTTATTGGATGAATACGAATTTGTAGACCTGGTTCTGTATTAGGGCCTCAGTAGTAGTTTCTTGTTGTAAGTAATAACTTTATTTTAGAGCTTGCAGAATAAATTGCTCTCTTGATAAGATCAAAGTATTCCTTTTTAGATTCCTAGAAATAATTTTTAAGAAGCAGATAAATTTCATACACCTATCAAAAATAAATATGATAGAAATTTCTTGTCAGAAAAAGCTGATTATGAAAACTCTCTTACTCCATAGTAAAAGTTAATTTCAAGATACGGAGAACAGGGATAAGCTGAAAGACTTATGAAAGCCAAAAAGAAACAAACTATGTCAAGTTCGCCTGCTAAGTACAATCTAGACAGATAGAGTTATCCAATTACAGTAGATAGACTTAAAGAACAAGAATAGTATTAAAACAAAGAGACGTATATTTCAAGCTATAATTTAGATCGATATCCTCATGAGAATCAAATTTAGCGCTAAAACTAAATTTAAAAGCAATATAGTCCTGAAACTTATAACGAGGAAAGAACTTTATTTGATAAATAATACTAAAATAGAGGACCTAATTTTGAAAGTGGACTCTCTAAGTAAAAATAGTAAAGTTAGAATTTTTAACCTAGAAATTTAAATATAGAAAATCCTTCAATAATAGATCTACAATGAGAAACTCCTTAATTTAGAAATCTTAATTTAGAAAAGAAAGAATTCTAAGAAAAGTATGACATTTGGAAATCTCCTGAAATTAAATCTACCAATCTAAACTTAGAAGAAGATTGATATAATATTTCTCAGTTTTAGAACTAAAATATGGTTGAAATGGAGAAAAAAACTAAAGATTAGCGAAAATTGACAAAAGATAATTACCATTAACATTATCGTTCTAACTAACTCTTATTTCAGCAGCGCTTCGAGCTAGAATAATAGAAAGAATAAAAACTATCAAAAAAAAATTCTTATACAAGCCTTATCAAACCTAGCTAAGACTTTAATATTATAAGCAGAGAAACCCAGATATAAAATAAGCAACCACATTATTAAAGATTAAATAATAATTAATCATAAGTATATACTTAACCAGATATTAAATAAGAAAAATACTTAAATAATTACTATGCTAATTATGAAAAAGAACTACAGTAGTCTGCTTAAAATTTTAAGCATATTAATTACTCGGCGAGATAGTAAAACTTTTTTGAAAAAGAATAGTAACCTTTTTCATTAAGTCCTCTTTCAAATTAATCACCTTCTTTATATAAAAACCAGCCGTTTTAAAAAAGATAACCTAACTATGCCCCACTATTTCATGCACAATAATAAAAGGTTGAATATTTAGAAGATTATTTATTAATTCCAACTTCAAATGCTTAAGAATAGCCTTATAATAAGTTTTAAAATAATGTGAATTAAAATCAAAATATTTATAGAGAAAATCCTGCAATTGAATCATAAAGATATGGATAAGCATATACCTAGTAAGCTTAGATTGTTTCTAGAAGTCCTCGCTATTAAATTAATTAATTATCATAATATCAAAATTAAATTAAGCCATATTTAAGAAAAGTAGTAACTCCTGAAGTAAATCCAAGAGAACTATAGAAATAGTAATTAAAGATGTTTAAAACATCTTTTGATGGAAGCTTATAAAAGCAATGAAGTAAATAAGACTTAAGAAGTGGGTATCTTTAAGACTTAAATGATAACTATTATGAAGCTTAAATGAGAACAAGTTACAATATGTTTAGTAAAGGAAACTTATTTAGTAGCAAAGAATATTATGATTGATGCTTCATAATAATTTTTAATTTTATCACTAACTAAGTTAGAATTTTCATTTTCTTTTCTTTAATTTTCACCGTATTATTGATATAATTAATATAACTACAGTAGTTAACTTGGAACTTATTTTATTCAAATAGCAAATTTTATAAATTCAAGTTTATTAATTTCTCATATTTAGAGACTTTATAACTAAGATAGAAATAAAGAAAACTACGTTATTATAAATTTATTTAAAAATGAACTTACAAATAGATTAAATGAATGGAAATATTCCTGTTATCTAAAAAGCTAATATGATTTAAAGAATAATTAAACACTTATAAATTTGATGAAATTATTTAATAGTTGATTCATATGCTATCATAATTCAATTCTTATTTTATTTTGCTATAGTTTAAAATCAATATAATCTTTATTATACTTATCAAAGATAAATAGTTAGATCTTATATAATTCGCTAGTATATTAGCGAAGTAAGTATAAGAGATAGCATCTTTACTGATTAAGAAGTTTAGAAAATGCAAAATTGAAATGTAAGATAATTCTTATTTAAAATATTTAGTTTATTCAACTAAATGCAAGGATCATTGAATTAGGAATAGTTTAATATATGATAGTTTAAAATTAACATTAATATTTATGAACTATTATCTTTAAGTGACTAAAATTAATTAACTTAATTATGATTAATTTTTAAATGTATTGCTATATGTTTTATCGTTCATAATAAATAGATTTTAAAAGTTTAAGAAAACAATTCTTTTCTCTAATAAATCAAATAGGTCTTAATTTTATATTTAGAGATACCTTAATAATATTTCCTTTCTCTTTCTTATCTAGCTTATTATTTTAGCTCTAAATTTCAACAATTTAATCCTTAACTAAGTAGAATTTCTCAATAGTTAATAAGACAAACAATTTTATTTTTGTATCTCTGTTATATTTAATTTATACAATTCTTCTTACTTTTAAATAAAAAAGAAAGAGAAAAAGAAAAATTTATGAATTTAAAAATTTATTTTAATGAAAACACTTTTAAAATACATTCTCTAATCTAAATTTTCTTTAAAGCACTAAGAACACTTTTTTAATGCCTTTTCCTTATTATTAGAATCTGTTGTAAAATAAGAATTTAATTAAGAAGATAGTCATTTAAAAAAAGGGATACTTGATTGAAAGTATTTCTACGTATTAAAAAATGCATATTAAATTGCTAAAAATTTAATTAGATTCTCATCAAATCTAGTTGTATTCAACCTTTTCCTACACTGTTTTTGAACTCCAGAATCCTTGAAAACCAGAAGTTATAATATTAGTTTCAGTTTTTTATTCAAATTAATGTTAAGGTTTTTCTTCTCCTTGATTACTATACTTATTAGATTCTTAGAAATTATTCTGATTTGCATTTAGTTTTTCATCTTCGCCTTTTTTAAATGTCACTTTTAGCTTTTTATTATATATTTGCAAACCATTCATTTTTGCTAGAGCGTTAGCTGCAGAAGTTGGATTGTCATAACTTATAAAGCCTGTATTAAAAATTACCGAATCCTTTATTTTAATTTGTTTCTTTATCGAAAACTAACTTGTTGTTTATAATATTTCCAAAAGGCTAAAAGGCTAAAATAAAGTCTTGTTCAGTTCATTAGGTTGGAATATGGAAAATAAATAGATTAGATCCTGGAGGACCATCTTTTTTGTTTTTGTTTTAATCTCTTGGTGGTTAAGATCTAAATCCAGAGTTGTTTTACTATTAATTGCTCTGCCACTCTCCTTGTTAGTTATTATTTGGTTTTTCATTAAATTTCCTACCTTGCTACATTCCATTATCTTTTTAAAACTTTTAAAATTAATTTTTTCTTTCACCCATTTAATTTTAAAATTTACCGCCTTTATGATTCTAGAATTGATCCTGCTGATCTTCTTACTGATTTTGTTAGCCCCAAGGTTTCTAGAACTTATTTGTGTTCTATTTCTAGCCTCTTTCTTATGGCTTTTATTGAAATTTGTTAAACTATTTTCCTTAAAATTTATTGAACTATTAGTTGTTTTACTAATTGCTTTACTAATTGTTCTATTAATTGTTCTAGTTTTACCAACTATTTGGTTTGAACCCACTCCAAGCATTTTTTTATTCATTTTAGTTGTTCTGTTAGTATTACTATAGCTAGTTTTGCTAGGGCTAGAAGTTTAAATTATCTCTATATTAGAAATTAGAGTTTGTATTATTTTGAATTTGGCTCTAAAATTGATTATTCTCTTTGTACATCTAGCTTGTCGCTTTTTGCTCTTAGTTTTAAAATCCCTGAAGCTAAGATTTATTAGCTTCATTATTATTTTCCATTCACTTATTATTGCTGGGAAGATTAAAAGAGTCTTAATTTTGTTTAGAATCACTACCTTAAATATAAGAATTTTCCTCATTACTTTAATAATCATACCAGTTAGACTTTACTTGCTTCTGTGGATTTTTATTGAGAGGATCGTAAGCTTTAATTAAGCTTCGATTCTCTTACTAAATTTATTCAGGTGTCTAAATAAAAAAATACGGATAAAGAGTATCCAAGAGGTCTCACTTATTCAGCTAATAACTTTGAAGTTTTTTGAATTCTTTCTTCTTCTCCATCTGCCCATCTCATAGTAAGAGAAGGTTGGCTCTGTTAAGTATTAAATAATTACCTAATCCAGCTTATATGTGTTATTACTGAGCTTCTTCATAGCTATTTCAGCCTCTTAAATAGATTCAAATAGTAAATAAGCACATCCTAAGAATGCATCTTGCTCTGTTTTGAAAATCTTCTTAATTTAGACTTTGTAATCGCCAAAAAATAACTTTATCTAATTTTCGCTTCAGTCAGAGGGTATATTAGTGAGAAATACCAAGAGATGCTAGTTTGTATTGTCATTTGCATAAGAGGAAGACATTTTATATTGATATTGTTAATGATTTATAACGATAATTAGCCTTTAGAAAAATAGGAAAAATCAGTTAATTTAATTATTTGAATTTCATTTAAATTAAATAACTAAACTAATTCATATCAACCCTATAACTCTCCATTTATATTATACTACTTCAACTACTGCTTTCCATATAAGAACATTCTTAGCTTTATTTAAATCCTTTAATCATTACAGATCTATTTAAATAACCTACTAGCACTTACTAGCCTTACTGTATTGCCCAATCTCTTAGATTTAAGAAGACAGCATGGCTTAGTCTTTATTAGTAAAATATTAGATTATTTTAATTTTTAATATCTAGCTTTTATTAATAAATGCAACAGAAGCTTAATAATTCTAAAGCTTTATCAATAAACTAAGTATATTACCAGATCTTATAGAATTTCTATAAAGTTTAATTATGAAGTATAGAGTTGGATTAGTGTAGAAGATGATCTCCTTATAAACTGAAGCTATACAATCAGTCACATTATTTATAAAAGAGGATATTATAAAATTAACTTATTTTTCAATTGCTCTAAATTAAAAAAATGCAATAGTTTTAGTAAATATTAGATATTCTCATATTACAGCTTAATTATTATTTAACTTATATAGTAAAGCATTTAAAAAAGGCTGTTGAGTTATCTCAATGTATTGCTAAGACTCTTTACCTCATTATTATTTTATTAGCCAATTACATTAAGATTATTTATATTTTGAGTATGATAGATCATTCCTTTAGTTACATATTTAGGAAATAATTGAACTTAAAGGCTCTTTTATGAGTATTCTTATATAGTATTAATTTAAGATAGTTCTAGCTTACCACTATTAAATTGGATACTATGGAATTTAAAATTTTAGACATCAAAGATTAATAAAGAAAATAAGCTAAGAAAGTAGTAGTTTATTTACTAGTTATAGCATGCTTGCTTATAGCTAGTGTAACTATTTTCTATATCTGCTTTGGTTAATAAAGTAGCATACCAAACTAGTATTCTGAAGAAATTAGAAATGCTTTTGACTAATTCATTTAAGAATTTGATAAAGTGTACTTAGATAGAAAGGAATATGAAGAAAGATTATAAACCTTTAGCAAAAATTATATCTTAATTAATGAACATAACTCATAGGCAAATAACTGAAAACTCAAAATTAATGATTTCTCTGATTGAAGTGAAGAGGAAATAAAGAGTCTCACTACATTTAACAAAATTTAAATGAAAATGCTTATAGATTCAAAGTGTGAAGATCAGAAATGTAGATTATAATTAGTTAAGAAGGAAAATGAATTACCAGATTCAATTGACTGGGATTAATTAGGATATGTTAGCTAAGTAAAAGATTAAGGAAAATGTGGATCATGTTATGCTTTCTCTTCAATTGCTGTCGTGGAATCTGCTTACAAAATTAAATATTTTCAGCTTAGAAATTTTTCAGAATAGCAAATAATAGATTGCTCTTGAAGTTATGGTAATAATGGATGTGGAGGTGGTTTACCTCATTATGTATTTGATTATTTAAGTGAAAACTATATTGAAGAAGATAGAAAATATGCTTATAGATCTGGAAAAAGCGGATAACCTAAATAAGATAAAAATTAATGCAGGTATTAAAAACTATAAGGAGAAGCTTTAGTTTCTGACTTTCAATTTATAATTTAAAGCAATTAGCTAGATTTAAAATAATGAGTAGCTGAATAGCCAATTGCAGTGGCTATGACTGCATTATGTCCTTAATTCCTACATTATGAATCAGGAATTATTGATAATGATTGTTCAGATATAAAGGAATTAGATCATTCTGTATCAGTTGTTGGCTATGGAGAAGAAGACGGAATAAAGTTTTGGAAAGTAAAAAATAGCTGGGGTAATAAATGGGGAGAAAAGGGTTTTGCAAGAATAAAAAGAGAAGATGAAAAGAGCAATTATGGGTTATTCAATATTGCTTATTATATGGCTAGAGCTCAAATAGCTTGAAACTGATAAATTTGAAATTTATATTTAAATTCTTATTAGATAAGCAAGCAAAGATAAATAAGCATTTATGTAACTATAAATGGTAATTAGCTTTTATGTAAGTTATAAACATTTAAGATAACTTTCTTATTAAAAGCTTATTTATAAATAGCAAAAGAGATATTAATCTTGTCTACAATAAATTAATTCATTATTTAAATACTTTAACCTATTAAGCAAAGAGCTGCTATAATTTAAATGTCTAATTAAGCTCTTGCTCATTAATAACCATGCACTATATCTTGGAAGATACCCAATTTAAATTTTAGCTTTAAATTAGGAAAATTCTTTTAGAGTTTGAAAGGAAAATAATGAAATTATCTCTTTATAATATAAAAAAAGTAAATGCACATAATCTATTAACATTTAAATAGTTATATAGCTATATAGTCATCTTTTATTTCTATCTAAGTGTCAATTACTCTTATAATATAGAAAATAGATTATGCAGATTATTTAAGAGACAATATTATAATAAAGTGTTTCATGTATTTATTATTATAATTTAATTAATGGAAATAGAAAAAGCAAAAAGGAAGAAGTAAAAGATTGAAGATATCAATAGTAATAACTGATGAAATCAGATGAGATTTTAATAGCTTTACAAATGTCTATAATTGGAGGAAGAAATTCTTGTAATTAAAGGCGCCAAAAAATATTTTAGTTTAAAATTAAATTTATCTTAAAATATAATAATTCTACATTTATTAAATCCATTTAAACAGATATCATAGCTAAGTTACTATTTATAAATATACAAACCAATATAAGGAAAAAACTGAATGTTGTAAATTGAGAAAGTTGTTGAGATAATAATAAAATATATCAAAGTAACTTCTTTTCTTATAACTTTAATTTATTATGCTTATCTTATAATTTTATAATCATTCTAATCTAATAAAGCGAAAGAATTATGACTTAATATATCAAAGATTTTTTTAACTATAAAACAATCTAATCTATATCTCTTTAAATAATTTGTTTATACTGAAGGGATTTTAATATTACAAATTTATTAAGAGTTAATAAATTAAATAAATTGAAGCTAGCAAGAAATAAATGTATCAAAAGTAAAATCTAATAATCAAAACCTACTAATAATTAATTATAAGATTTATATATTTCATCCATAGAATTTACATATTAAAACTATCTAAATATAGTTTAGTCTAAATTTAGTTATCTATCTTTTGTATTTGTTAAATTAAAAGAGTGAATATAGTTAAAAGGAGCAAAAATTATAAGAAAAATAAAATTTTAGACTAAACCGAAGAAAAGAAAGATTAATGTAATAAATTTGAAAAGCTTTAGTTGTGTGATTAACTAAACATAGATCTAGCATATATCTTTCTAGAAGTTATATTGTTTATTTAATTTATTTTTGATAATAGAGGACTAGTATAAATAATTAAGATTATTATAAAAGAAATAAAATAATTTTTATTTAAGGCTTTAAGTAAAAGCACATATAGTAATCCAAAAATATATTGTTGTAAATAGATTATCAGACTATAATTAATTCGTTAAGAGTGTTTCACTACAATAAGTAATTAGTATATTTCTTGCTTTTATAAATACTTGGATTATTTCAGAGTTTACAGCCTTATAACTGCATCAGGAAGAATAAATAGATAATTTTTGAAAATAAGATATGAGACTTATCGAAGATAAAATAAATAGTTAGTTATTATAATATATGCTATATTGATCCTTAAGTTTTAGAAATAATAAATATTATAATGCTTTTATAAAATTTAAGCATCCTTTATATTAATTTTATATTAAGTTCCCTATTTATGATATCTATTTATAATATGGATTTAACTATTGATATTTTAATTCATAATTGATTTTTATTTCTAAAATCAATCAAACATTTATCTAATATATTTTTCCTTTTTCTTAAATGAGACTAAAGGGTTACATTAGTCAATCTGAGTAAAATAAATTTCTTATATTTAATAAAGTAAATTCTTGATTTAAAGCTATTTTAACATTTGAATATAATTTAAATCTTATTTATTATAATAGAGAGAAAAATGCTAAGTGTATTTTAGATAAACTAAATGGAATTTTAGTTAGCTAGAGCTATTATTAATTTAATACTATTTAAAGTAATTTAAAATTAAAAAATTTTTATTTAACTTAATTGATAATAACTTTAGTAAAAAGAGGAGATACTTATCTAGTTTCATTATTTAATTCTTTGATAAATTAAAAATTTGAATAATTAACTATATGACTATTAAATTATTAACGGATTTCACTTAAAATTTCTTAAAATATACTTATATAATTGATATTTTTGATTATATTATAAATGAATAGCTTATTATTTTCAAACTTTTAGATATCATATTAGCCTTTTAATTTTTAATTAAGGCTAATTTATTAAATCACTAACAACTTACCCTAATTTTTATCTTATAGATAGTTTTAGATTTAAGAATCAAAGTTATCTAACTTCGTTTAAATATTTCTTAGATCAAAAGTATATTTTAGTAGTTGAAGATGATTTAGAATAGAATAAGCAACTATAAATAAATTTATATAGTCTTCTACTTTTTTCTATTTTTAAGTATAGCAACTACAATTCATCAAATATTAATATCAAGTTAGATATTTAATTTACTTTTGCTTAAAGTTAATCTTTTACATACTGCTAAATAAGCAAATATTTAAGCTTATTGTTAGTAAATTTTATTCATTTTAGATTTAATTTATGAATAAATTAATTTCTCTACCTTAATTATATAAAAATAAAATTTATAGCTTAATTATTAAACAAAGCAAAAAAGGGTAAAAGTGCTATTAAAGAGACTTTAAACAATATATTTGATATTGAGATATTAATATAAAATAGTGGATATTAATAGCAATAGCTAATAATACTTATATTAGTCTAAAATAATTGTCTTCTCTAGTATTTTAATTTTATAATATTTCAATTTTCACTTTAACTAACTCAAACAACTTATGCTCTCATTGCTTCTTTTTCATATTATTAACGTTTTTGATTTCTTTTAGAAAAATTATTTTTATGCAATTTTAAAAAAAATCTAGATGTTTGTTAAGGAGTACTTCTGCTATCATTCTTAAACAGTCAAATAAATTTACTCAATTTGATATTGATTTTAGAACAACCAATTAAAATGCTTACTGATATGTAAGTATAAAAATAAATAGCTTAATAGATATATAGATATATAGAAGCATTTTAAGCTAATAAATAAGCAACACTTTAAGTGATATTTTCTAACTTAAGATTCTTAACATTAGGTAGTTGATATATAATATCAACCACTAGTTAACTTTATCCTTATTTGTTTTACTTTATTGAGTAAAGTAATAAAGTCTCAAGAGCAAGTATATTTATTACTAGCAAGCAACTTTAGTTACAGTGAGGAATTTAAGATAGTAGGTATAATTTAAGAATTTAAATTGTAAGGTTTAGTATGAATTATATAGGAATAATAATAAAATAACTATCACAAATTTAACTCTAAACTAACTTAAGTTCAATTGAAAAATAATCCCTCTCTATAGCTTTGCTTTGTAGCAATTTATTCCAATAATTGTAGCAAGATAGGGTAGAGGCAGAAAATGTTGAAGTTGTCTAGACTAGCCTACAATTATAAAAATTTGGTTTGATAGTTAAAAGACATAAATCAAACTTCCAATTAGATAAATCTTAATATAAAGAGAATTTAAGGATTAGTTATAGAAAAATTTTGATAAATGATTCAGAGAAGGAGAACTGTGGTATAAGATATTGATAAAATACAAAAATTGTAAATGCAATAGAGTTAATCAGTTTTATAGAGGCTATTGCTTACTCGGCACCAACTAATAAAAAGAATATTGTATAGTTATAGCTAAAGGAATTCAGCTCTAAAATATATTTCACTATAAATAATTAAGCAGAATAAGTTTACTAATTATGATAATTATATAAGCGATTAAGTTTAAAGAGTGTAACAATTGTCTTAGTTAGACGATTTTTATTAATTTAAAAATAAAAGCAAAAGGAAAATCATAGCAGTTTTAACTTTGTCAATAAATTTAAAATGAAAGTCGAAATATTATGGTCTTAGGATATAGAGGCTCCTAGTTAATCAGAGGAGGTTACAACTTCAATATGAAGCACTTGCTTTTCGCCAGATGGAGCTTAACTGTTAATGGGAGTAGGTAATCTCGTTGTCATTTACAATGCAACTAGTGGCGAGGTAATCCATTCATTAAGAGCTCATAAAGCTTCTGTCTATTGCGTAAGTTTTGCAAGTGATGGAAAAAGATTTGCTTCTGGAGGAGCTGATAACTAAATTATAATATGAACTCCTAATCTGGAAAAAGGATTTAAATGTGTTAGTATAAAACATAATAATTCCGTTCAGTGTCTTTCATGAAATCCAGTTAACCAAAGTTTAGCATCTGGTTCTGCAGATGAATTGGGCTTGTGTTCATCAGATACTTAAAACATTAATAAAATAAAAATATCTAACAAAATTTGCTGTCTTTCGTGGACTTCAGATGGTCAGATTTTAGCTCTTGGAATGTATAACGGATCCATTTCTTTAAGAGATAAGTATGGAACTGAAAAATAATCTATTTAAAGAGAAGCTCCAATTTGGTGTTTAGCCTGGAATCCTGCCAAACCAGATTCAAATGAGGCAACTCTTGCAGTGGGATGCTGAGATGGAAGTTTGAGTTTTTATGATGCATAAGCAAATTAAGTAGGCTCATCAAGACCACTTGATTTTGATCCTAATAGTATTTCTTATTTCCAAAATGGAGAATTTATTGTTATTGGAGGATCAGATAGGAAAGCTACTCTATGAACTAAAGACGGAGTTTTCCTTGATACAATTGCAACCAAAAAAGATTGGGTTTGGTCAGCAACAGTAAGACCAAAGCATGATATGGTCGCATGTGGTTCAAACGACTCAAATATCGGCCTATATTCAATATAATTTTAGTAGATAAACGGATTATATTAAGATAGGTATACAAATAGAGAGTTTATGACTGATGTAGTTATTTAACATTTAGTTACGGAGCAAAAAGTAAGAATAAAATGCCGAGAATATGTAAAAAAGATTGCGATTTATAAAGATAGATTAGCTGTTTAGCTACCAAATGATGTAGCTTTATACACTATTAAAAATGATATCGAATATGATATGAAATACTAATTTTCTAAGAAAATACCATTACCTGAAAAAATCGAATGCTCGATGCTCTTGGTAGTTACCCATCATTTAGCCATTTGCTGAGAGAACAATTTAAGGCTTCTTAATTTTAATGGTAAAATAGAAAGAGATTGGGTTTTTGATGCTAGGATAAAGTATGTAAAAGTAATTGGTGGACCTGAAGGAAAAGAAAGTATTCTGATAGGTTTGAAGGATGGCACTGTTGGTAAAATATTCGTAGATAATCCATTTCCAGTAACTCTTATAAAATAAGACTGCCCAATAAGATGTCTTGATATTAGCTATTTAAAAGAAAGGCTTGCAATTGTGGATGATAATGGAAATTTAATGGTTTACAATATCTAAACTAAAAAAATAGAATATCAAGATACAGACGTAATATCAGCTGCTTGGAATTAAGAGCATGAAAAAATGCTGTGTTATTCAGGAGGAACTGAAAAAAATACTTTGTTTATTAAAGTAGGCGACTTTTAACCTATCACCTAATAAATCACAGGTCACGTTGTAGGATTTAAAGGAAATAAAATTTTTACGCTTTATAATATGAATATTCAAACAATTGACTTCCCTACTACAGCTATTATGTACCAATATATGGAAAGCAAAGATTTGGATAATGCTTTCAAAATAGCTTGCTTTGGAGTATCAGATAAAGATTGGAAAGAAATGGCAATTGAAGCATTACTATTAGGAAAGATAGATTTGGCTAAAAATATAGGACTGAGAATTAAAGATGTAGTTTTAATAGAACTAATTAGCAGAATTTAGGCAGACAAAAAGAATCCTCAATGGACAGACAAATTACTTCAAGCTGAAATAATGGCGTATTAAAATAGATTTGCAGAAGCTGCATAGTTGTTTGTAAAAGCTGGACAACCTGAAAGAACTGTTAATATGTATTCTGATTTAAGAAACTGGGATAAAGCTAGAGAATATAGTAAATATTTAACTGGAGGAAAAAGTGAAGCTCTTTTACAAAAATAAGCCTAGGATATTTCAGAAAAGGGAGATTGGAGAGTTGCGGCTGAACTTTTTAAAAATGCTTAAGAGTATAAAAAGGCAGTAGAAATCTATGGAAAGCACGGAGAGCTAACTGAATTGATAGAAATTTGCAGAATGCTTGACAAAAAAGATAATTTAGAGACTATATAGTTGTGTGCAAACTATTTCGTTTAGCATAAGCATCATTAGTACGCAAAAGAAGCTTATGTCAAACTAGATAATATACAACAACTAATGTAATTGCATGTAGAGCTAAATAAATGGGAAGAAGCTTTCACTTTAGCAAAATAAAATCCCGAATTGAGTCACTTGATTTATTTGCCTTATGCTAAATTCTTAGCTTCTTAAGATAAATATGATGAAGCTTAAGAAGCTTATAAAAAGGCAGGGAAACCTGAAATTAGCCTTAAAATGGTAGAAAGATTATGCAAAAATGCTGTTATTGAAAAAAGATTCTAAGATTCTGGCTATTATTATTGGTTACTGGCTGTAGAAAATCTCAAATTAATAAAAAATGGAGCATAGGCTGATTTTTAGGACTAGTAGTACATGAATCAATTCTATGAATTTAGAGAAATTTCCTAATTATACTATGCATATCATTTAGTTAATAAATATATAGAGGAACCATTTTAGTCTGTTATTCCCGGCACAGTTTATCATCTTGCAGTATTTAATTCAGCACGCTATATTATAAATAGCTATGACAAATATTGTCCTCCTGGTATAAGTAAAGTTTCCTTATTCTATACCATTGGTAAGATTGGTTAGCAACTTGAAGCATACAAAACCGCTTAGTTTGCTTACTAAAAGTTATAGACATTATTAATTCCTCAAAGTTGGCAAAGCATGATAGATTTAGCAAGTTTAGAGATTCTATCGTTTCCCTGTACTGACAATGAAAAACTATCTCCAATATGTAATAGATGCATGTCACCAGATACATTAGTAAACCTTACAGGTATAAATGATTCTTGTAGAGGTTGCAAACATCCTTACATAAGAAGTTTTGTTAGTTTTGAAAGTCTCCCTCTGGTAGAATGGTAACCAGAACAAGGGATCTCTAGAAAATAAGTAATGAAACTATTGACGATGGAAGCTCCTGGAGGTTAATAAAACAAGAAATAATAAAAATAGTAGAATTAAGATGGATGGAACGAAGTTAACTTAGGAAATGCATAATCATTGGCTTTCGACTAAAACTTTGGATCTGAGGATACGTTATTTAACAAAAAATTGATGGAAACAGTTGATCAGTAAAGCTCTAATGAGCAATACACTCCTTTAAAATTAGACAATGCTACTATTTAATCCTTATCTCTTGAAGAAGTTTTTATTGTAGATTATACTCATATTAATCCCACATTTCAAGTAAAGTATTACAAAAACATACTACCTGATATGGATATCATTAACTGTAGAAATTGTGGAACATTCTTTTTACAAGTAATAATTCTAAATTTAGGATGAATATGAATTCGCTTACCTCTAGAGAAAGGCTTGTCCTTTTTGTAGGTGTTCAGAAGAAAAGGAAAACTGATAATATTTTATAATATAGTTTATATTTAAATTAACTAACCAATTTTTAACTTCTTCTCTACCTTTCTTTAGCCACTCTTCTATAACCTCATTTACCTTATAGTTCTTCTTTTAAGAAACTTAACTTCATATTTATTTGCTGCTTTGTTTCTAAGGTTTAGATACTACAGATAAACTCTCTTGTTTGAACTTTTTCTGAAATTAAATGATAATAATATAAATAAAATATTAAAAAGCAGTAATTTCAGAATTAATCTAAAATTAGTGAGAAATCTAATTTTAAATGTAATTTAGCAAGTATTTCAAGAACTTAAAGCTAAACTTTAGTTCACTGTATTGCTTTTAATAGCTAAACATAAATAGATGGAATAGATAAGATATTACTTTTAGAGCTCCTTAATAGCAAATTTATCACGCTCTGGAAGAATTAATTTAATACATAAGAGGTAATTAAAAATAATTTAAAAGGGCAATAAAACAAAAGAAAATTAATTTATGATTAGAATTAATTTGTAAAACAGGATTAGAGAAAATAGATAAACATTAAACTGTACGGAAAAATAAGTTCAACAAGATACCTATTCATATGAGACCATTAGGTTAGTTAAAAAGATTAAAAATTCCTGAAAAGAAAAGAAGAAAAGAAATTATTAAAACCATAATAAAATAAATACGATTTAAGATTAAAAATTATGCAGAAATAATAATAATTAATTTAAAAAGAAAACATGATGACAAGATAATTAAGTAAATGCTAAATTGGATATTATAAAAAAAAAATTAAGAAAGCAGTTTAAATAAATGTAAAAATACTAAGATTATAAGTTTTAGAAAAGATTGTCTTTAAAAGAATTTATAAATGAAAAGATTAAATAATAAATTATAATGAAGTATTTAACCTATTGAAGTTAGATCAATTAATAAATTACTTCTATCCATCTTTTATACTACTAATTTAAATTAAGAGGAGGATTTTTTATCAAGATACCAAATAATTAATTTATCTTGAAAATAACTTACATTTTTTAAATTCAATGTTTAAAATTAATAATGCATAATTACTTTAACTTATCAATTATCAAAAGATGGATATTATTCTATAGTTGTATCAGAAGATTTGATCAAAATTTTGGTATATAATTTTAGATTATTTAATTATTATTTATATCTGATGCAAAATAGACAATCATGAGATATAGCTATGCTTTTTATATTTAAGCACATTTTATTAGTTAAAATAATCAAATTTTTTAAATTGGTTGATAGTTCAACCTAATATTAATAAAGATAAAGTTTAATGTAGATAGCTAAGAGATATTTGTTAATTTAGTAATATCATATTATTAGATTAACTAGTTTTATTACTTACAGTAAGTTATCAGAATGGCCATCTTCTGGCTATTTATTTGAATAGAGTTATAAATTATAAGGACTATGAATAGCTTTTCTCTTATACTACTCTTATTCTTTTGTAATTTCTACTTATTAATTATAAATTTAGCATTTAAAGAGGCTATCAAATACTTCCTTCCTTATAATTTATTTACTAGTATAAATTAACTAATCTAAACTAACTTCTACACTAAAATCTGAAATGATTTCCATTTTTATCTCATTTTTGAGTTATTAAATAGATGAATAAAGCTTAAATTTGTTAAACTTAGCAACTACTATTAGTCTATTGATATAGCATAATAAAGAATTAGGATTATAATCATTTTATAGTATCTTATTATAGACTTTTAATTAAAAATGCTACCTAAAATCTAGATATCCATTCATCTAATCCTTATAATATAATTATGCTATTAGTTACTAACTTTAAATCATACTAGTTACATTTATTATTTAGTAGTTTATCGCTAAATTAAATTGACTTTCTGTTAATTTATTAAATAGCTTCTAAGAGTAATAATCTAGTTGGATATTATAATAGTGTTGCTATACAGGTAATGATAAAAGAAGAGGGAATAAGCTAGTAAAGAATAATTTGGATGGTAAGTTATAGAAAGGAAATGCTGGTTGAAATATTAAAATAATTACATAAGTTAAGTTTTAAGATCTAATCATCCAAACTTCATCAATTTTCTTCATCCTACTGCACTTCAGACCATTCAAGGGATTTTTATTTTTCCATGCTTGGAAATTCTCTCAATTAAACCTCTTATTCTTCTGGTATAACCCCTGGAAATCTTCTGTTTTTCCTCCAATAATTTAAAAGGAATATATAAAAGCATCCCATGGAAAAAAGCGAAGTTCCTAAAACGCAGGCATAAATGACAGTTGAAGGCAAAGGAATCCTAGAAATTTTCCAGGTTCCTATTGCTTTGATGAATTAAGTATTATTGAGATAATAAATACTCACATCTTTAGTAGTTAACCTAATCAATTCTCAGTTATGGTACTTGAAAGTCTAAGATCTCACTATCTCGTTTAAAAAAGAATGCTAAGCTTAGTAACTTAAGATATCCTGCTAGCTAATATCATGCCTATATTATCCTCAAAACCATTCAATTAGATTAAGATGTACATTATCCTCCCTATTTAGCTCATAGAATTCTGGAGAATGATGAGATATATTATGAATAGTCCAAGTATAAGGATTCATTACTATATAAAATTCATGAATAGCAGCTTAGCTTTTACCTTCTCTCATTATTAGAACCTTTCTAA
This sequence comes from Loxodes magnus, assembly GCA_946699065.1. Lineage (NCBI taxonomy): Eukaryota > Ciliophora > Karyorelictea > Loxodida > Loxodidae > Loxodes > Loxodes magnus. Next base: position 176,368 of record CAMPDV010000104.1, read on the forward strand.
TAATACTATAGGCATCAAAATGATACATTCCTTTAGCAAGTGGGATTTAAATATGCTAATTTTCAGTGTAATTTGCACTGATATACTATACGTCTTCAAATATTTAAAAGAAGTAGCTAAAGAAATCCCTTTTTCTTCCCACTATTTGCTTATACTCCTTATTAAATAGGGTTAATAAATCCATTGTCAGCATATGAGAGATTTCAGAATCGCTTATTTTGTTTTAGATATAAGAATGAACTTCTTCAGGCGAAGCGAATTCCTTAGCAGAAATTTCAGGAATGAGCTCCTCTTCTTTAGGTAAGGAAGCAGATAAATAGAGTATAGTTGTGGTAATGAAATATCTAATTCTCATTTTATCTTTATCTAATTAAATACTGATTACACATAATACTCCTATCTTTATATCTAACTAAACGCTCTTTAATAGTTGCTTAATAAAATGAGAATAAGTTATAACTTAACCTTTTATAATTAATAGTTATGAGAAATCTAGTTTTTTATCATTTCTTATTTAATTTATCTAATAAACTGTACTAAAAATCAAATTAATCCTAAACTCTATACAACTCCTCCAGCTGAAAATCTATATATCTTTTAATTATCTTTCTTCATAAAAGCTAATAAGCAGAGTTAATCTTTTCTCAATGCAAATTATAGTGGGTACAGTTTTAGAGCAGCCGTATGAAACTGATTAGATAGTAGAATATAAATATAAATAAATCCTGACAATATTAAAATTGCAATAGTTAAGAATTATAAATAGGAATTGTTATGCTCAATAGCGTGTAGAGATAAAGAGCTCCATATTTATTGTTAAGAATCTTCTTATCTAACAAAATATGAATAAAGAAGTCTTGCAAAGCTTAATATTCACTAATTAGTAATGAGTCACTAAAAAATTCCAGCTTGACGAAAAAGAACTACCTAATGCAATAGATATTTCTTAGCTAAATAACTTAACCTTCATTAAAAAAATTAGAGAAGAAGTTTCTAACTCTAAGTTAAAAAAAAACGAAATCTCTAAAAAGTTTGGAATTCCTTTAAGTACTGTAGAGCTAATTTAGGCTTAGAAAGAGTAGATTAGTAAAGCTAAATAAAAGTTGAGATACAAATGCAAAGATTGCTAGTCTGAGTATAGCGACAAATATGAATTCGCTAAACATCAATGCTTTTAAACTAACTCTAGATCTAAAATCTAGAAAAAAATAGATAAGTAGGAAGAAAATTCACCTTAACACTAGCAATCTGAATAATCTATTGAAAATGAGGATGAAATTGAAAATTTAGAGGATGAAACGCAACATGAAAGTAACTCAAATCAGTCAAACGAGGAAGCTGAAAAAGAAAATGTTGAAGCTCAATCACCAAATAAGAAAAAGATCGAATATGAGATTTTTCCTTAGTTAGAGGCTGTTTTCAAGTGTATTTTAAACAAAGGAAGATCAAACATTTCTAAGCAAAAAAAGTTCATCAGACTAACAAGAGCAGGATTTGTTTTCAAACAAAAAAGTTAGCTTACTTATGAATGTTGCTTATGCGATCAAAGCTTTCCTTAGGGTAAACTTCAATATAGTCATTTTTCAAAATATCATCAAGATTAAAAAATGTTGCCTATAAAATGCCACATATGTGCATAAACATTTAAAAACTCAAACACATATATGGCACATATGTTAAAACATGACCAATCAGGAGAAACTTAGCAATTCTGAGATTGGTTTATAGATTCCTATGAGCAAATTTCGCAATAATTATAATAATAGTCATAAAAGGAAAAAAAACCTTAAAATAATGTTAGCTCGAAAACAGAAAAAGGAAACGATGCAAAGGAAATTTCTAAGAAGTAACCTCACAATTAAAGAAAAGAAGGATTGTAAGAAGATGAGAAAGATTCAATTTAAATTGAAAAGGAAAAGGAGAACCCTACTAAGTAGAAACTATAAGAAAAAGAATTAAAATAATTAAAAAAAACTCCTAAAATTAAGGAAAATAAATTAAAAGGAAAAAAAAAAGGAAATATTGGAAAAGAAAAACAGATTAAAACAACAGAAAATTCTTCAATGGAGAGAAAATAGTAATCAGTTTAAGAAGAAGAAATTGAGTAAAGGAAAGAAATTGAGACTTATAAAGAGCAAGAAATGTAAGAAGTAGAAAATGACTTATCTAGTTTAAAATCTAATAATGAAAGTGAAGATTCAAATTAAATAAACAAAGAAAGTTTATAATAGAAGGAAGAAGATTAAGTTAGCGAAAATGTCACTATTAATAAAGAAGAAAATTAGGCAGGCGAAGTATCTGGTAATAATAGTCATTCAAGCTTCCAGAAAGATTAATAAAACAAAGAAACTAATCTTGAAAAGTAAATACATAAGCAATCATTGGCATCTTCTGATTCAAATATTTCAGAAAAAAGTAATTCAATGATCTGTGTGAAGAAACAAAAAATAAATGAAGTTTTCACTTGTAATATCTGCCAAAAGGCCTTTAATTCTCTTGGAGGGATGGACTTTCATATCTTGTGGCATAAAAAATAAAAGCACAAAGTAAACGAAGAACCTTACAAAAAAATGAAAATGACTGACAAGTAATGGGAAGAACTTCAGCAGAAATAAAAAAATGAAGAACAAAAAGATGAAAAAAATTCTTCAGAAGATGAAGTTAACAAAAAAGAAGAAAAGAAAGAATAACAACTGAGCAATAAAAACAATAAAAATCAACAATCTAAAGAAAAAAGAAAGATAAGCAACTCTGAAGAAGATTAAGAATAAGAAAATGAAAAACAATTATAATCTAAAAAAGAATAACAGATTGAAAAGTAGTAGAATAAAGAAAAATAAAATGAAGAAGAAAAAGTAGAAGAGAAAGATAATGAGTAAGATAATAATGATTAAAAGAAATAAGAAAATACTAATCTACAACGACAGTGCTAAAAAGTATGCCTATATGGGTTTATTTACGACTAGAACGATAAATAAGTTTATGAGTGTAAAGAATGCTTTTAGTAATTCGAAAATGCTAAGTCTTTACAAACTCATTTCAAGTAAAAGCATCCTAATTCTGAAAAGAACGAACTTATATGTCAACACTGCAAAACGGTATTTTAAACGACTTAAGGATTATGAGCACATTTAAGAAGCCACGATAGAGGAAATAGTAAAAATGAGACAACATAAAAAGCTGAAAGCGCTAAGAAAATATAAGCAAACGAAGAGATCTAGGAAGAATCGTCAGAAACAGAATTGTTCAATTAAAAAAGAATAATAAGAATGACGAAGTATGGCAATGTAATATTACACAAAGACGTAGAATTCATTGAATGTATCAAATGTAATCAAAAGTTTGATAATAATAAAAATTTATCAAACCATTGAACCAAGCTTCATCCTAATGAATAGGAAAACTAAATAATGTGCGTCTTTTGTGGAATTTCTTTTGAAAAAAGCATCAATTTAGCCAATCATATCAAGAAAGCCCACCCTAATTATAAAGCTATTAAGGCTATTTATGATCCTAATAAGCTAGAAAAATGCACCAAATGTTAAAAAATATTTTCTGAGTCAACGGATTTAGAGAAGCATCTTGTAGATTGTAATCAACCAGAAGAGACTAAACAGCAAGAAAATCAAGATATTAGTGAGTAATAGGCAGAAAATGACATTTAAGAAGATAATAATAGTGAAGCATAATAATAAGATGAAAAGGAGAGTGATAATGATCTAACATGTAACATATGTGGAAATAAATATGCTTATAACTGAAATTTGAAAAAGCACTTGAAGTAAGTTCACCACAAAGATGACAGCTAAATAGTATCTAAATCGAAATCTTCTTAAAATGCAGGAAATAAATCCGCTTAAGACTTTTAATGTGATTCATGTGCAAATAAATTTTCAAGTGAAACTAAGTTAAAAAGTCATAAAAAATAGGAGCATCAGAAATAAGAAGAGGCTAAACAAAAGTGTAATGAATGCAATTAATCTTTTAAAGATTAAAATTTATTAAAGTAACACATTCAGGAAACACATAAGGAGACAAAAGAGTTCAAATATATATATAAATATGGCAAAGTATTCGAAATAACCACTAAAGAAAATGAAGAAAGGAAAGCTTAGGACGTATATGAATGTAAAGAATGCTAATAATAATTTCAAGAAGCTAAAAAGCTTGATACCCATTTCACGACTTCTCATCCTAATGCTTAATTGAATGAATTATCTTGCCATTTATGCTCTAAGGTATTTTAGCAAATATCTGAGTTAATTTTCCATATATAAAGATGTAAGAATGCTGAGAAAAGCAAACCACAGAATAAATCTAATGAAAAAGGCGAAAATAAAAATGAAGTTACTGGTGAGGAAGAAGAAAACTAAAATACAAAATCTAAAGATAAGCAAGCTTCTTAGATTTCTTGTAACTTATGTGGTTTTAAAGTAGCTGGAATATAATTTTTAAACATTCATAATAGAATTGCTCATGGAAGTGATACGACCTCTTTTAAATAAAACCAGTCAAGTGAATAGCCAGAATCTGAAGAATTAATTTAGTGCAAGCTATGTCCAAAATCTTTTAGTAATAAAGTCAACTATGGAATTCATATGTCCGTAATACACAAAGTTTAATTAGCCAGCTTTTAATTTAAAATCTGAAATCTTTAATTATCTATCAAATAATCTAATGCTAGTCTCAAATCCTTTCTAAAATAGGCTAAAATTAATATTACTTCTTTAACTCTCATATTTACATTTATCTTCTTTGTACTTTTAAGCAGCAGGAAACTTTATTAATAACGTATTACCTTAAATTTCAACAGACAGGATTTAAATCATGCTTATCTACTATCTTTTAATAAGTAACCAGTATATTAAAATAAGTTAAAAAGGCTTTTTACATAAATTAAAATGAAAAAAGCAGGAAACAGTTTGTAACGTGTGCAGCTTATACTCTAAACTAAACTAATAACAGCTTATATTCCTTAGAGAAGCTTTAATTAATAATAAATAACTATTTTATTCCTTTATTTAATTTACTAATGTATGCTTATTCCTTAAGCTAGAAATGTTTATTAAATGAGCTTACCACTCAGAAAGTAATACTAATGCAATTCGGTAAAGAGATAATTTTATATTTCATAGATTAATATATAGAGTATAATGAGAGAATTAGTTAATCTGAATCATCGTGCTTAATATTAATTAAATTAGCATATACTAGGAATTAATAAACTCAAACTGGAAATTATTAATAGTTAAGGTAGAGGCAATAGTGATATTGAGTATTAATTAAAGTCTAGAAAATGAAGTATAAAATGAGATTAGAGGTATAATAATTTTAACTATAATTTAACTTTTATTAAATTTTTTAGTTCAGGATCAATCGCTTTCCTCAACATAAGCAGAGGGATAATAGATTTTCTTAAACAGACCTAATGATTCTCCAACCCACAAAGCGGCAAATAACTAAGGAGCTGATTTGAATGTATATCTCCAAAATCCTTAGTATAAGTTCATTAAGTAATAATACTCACCTAAATACTGGTTAATTAGCAAAAACTTACTTTTCCGAATGCTTCAGTGTATGTTGTAAACATTCTTTATCCTTTTGAGTTTTGTGGAACGTTTTCTACAACTTTTCTTAGAGTGTCAAATGGTTTACTGCAAACATTTGCCATTAAGATGGAAGAAAGAATATTGAATGTTTTAAGTACGTAAGGATTATAGGCAGGATAGGAACTTCCCATATACTCTAAATGTCTTGTTTTTTCTGAAATGAAGTCCATTGTAGACAACAAGCCAGTAGTGCTTGCAATTGCTTCAATGTAAAGAGGACTAAATGACCTGATTAATGGGTAAAGTCCGTCATTTTTAATAATGCTTCCTAAAGCATGAACATGGTTTCTATATCCCCTCTTAATATTTTATGGAAGTATCCTATCTTATTTGAACCTAACATCTAAATTGTACCAAAGAGGTGTTACCCATCCTGATGCAACACCACAAGCTATAGCAGTCATTACGTTTTTATGCCAGTAAATGTCAACACCATCAGGGTTAGTCCAAAATCCTCCTGCAATGCATTTCCATATTCCTAGTCTCAAAGTATTATAAGTAAGTCCTCTTGAAACTTCAAAAGTAAGCCTGCTTAAAAATCCTCTTCTGAAGTTTTCCATAGCGGTAACTTCTTTTACATAAATTTTAAGCTAGCCAAGATTGTCTGGTGCTTGGTAGAATTTGAGCATATCTCTGGTAGGTTCTCTAATTTGCTTATAAACAGCGGCAGTTACTCCATAAACTCCACCAAATACGGCACCTCGCTAAAAATTCCAAGTGAGGTCCCAATCAGATGATCTTTGCCATCTATAAGCAGTATTTGGGACTGTTCGAGCATTTAAATTTCTATAAATAACAACGGGCTTTTGTCCTTCAAGCTCCTACCACATTTTATTTAATTAAAAGAATATTCAGCATGGAATAAACTCAAGTTTATTTTGACAAAAGCTACAAGAATATTTCAGAAAAAGTCTATTTAAATATGAATTCTATCATCACACTACCATATAGGCACTACATTACACAATATTCTATTTAGAAAGATATGCTCAACACCTCTATACATTACATCTCTATATCACTAATACAAATTGAAATTATAAGTTTAGCAAATGAAGAGCTTAATAAGTTAAGATTAAAAGAAAGATCTGAATTGCTTCTATCTAATAAGCTAAGGACTAATAAAAATTATTATTTCACTATTAATACTTAAATTAGCTGTCTACACTTAAGTCATTAATCTAGTCTAATATTTATTTACTTAATCTCTATTTAAAGAAGGATATTTACGCCTTTAGCTAGTTTTAGTTCTTCATCTATTCCGAAACCTATAAATAATAAAAGTAGGTTATCAATTTTGATAGAGTAGAAGATCTAATATGTTTCATCATTAACTAAGTCAATTAAGAGTAAAAGCAGGAATGATGAAAAAGGAGTGAAAAAGAGAAAATAGCAATACTGAAAAACACATACTTTGCTTACATATAAATTACGTTTATTTGTTAAATTAAGAATAAAATGAACAAAAAGAAGCAATCTTTGCTTTGCTGCTTCACTAAAAATAAGTCTTAGCGTATTAACGGAACTTCTATTAAAGTGATATAAAAGTAAAGCTTAGATAAAGTTATTTAATTTATAGATACTCAAGAATCCCCTTAGATTCAGAACTAATTACCTAAACTTTGCTAAAATTCTGATTAAATTTTATCCAAAAGCAATTCAATTCAATAACTAAATGGCCAGCGATTTGCTTTTAAAGAGACGAATTAGGATGCTAAAATTGATTCTTCAGACTATTAGTTTACTAACAGCAATTAACCAAACTAAAAGATTAATAAGGTAGAATTTCAATAAGCAAGTCTTGATAATTACAAGCTGCCTTAATATTCTTAAAAATCCTCCTTAATAAGTGAATCAAATAAATCAAAGAAATCACGTAATACTTAAAATTCCTAGTGTGATATTTTAAAATGTGAGAATGTAGAGCTAAACATTTAAGATTCTCCAGTAAACATCTTGAAATAAAAGATTTACATGTAGCAATATAACAAAAATGACATTAAGCATAAAGAAAAATAATTAGGTTAGAATAAGAATAATTCTATCCATCATATGGAACATTCATAGAGTTTACCTAATTTCAATAATGAAGAATTTAGTTTCAATGAAATGTTGCTTGACTATAGATAAAGACTTAAAAACTTGTTGGATGAAATTGAATAAAAGGAAAAGAAAGTATCCTCATAAAAGAAATAAATATAAAAAGGAAAAGATTCTAAATTGATCTTAATGAAACAAATAAATTCAGTACTTTCTATTAAACTCTCCCATAAGCAGATTCAGACTCTTTAATCTAATTAAATTATCATTTTATCCTATACTCTTTTCACATTCATCACTAGCACCTAATCTATTTGAGAAAAATCAAAGCTCTTAACAAGATGGAACTTTGAATTTTGTTTAATCTATAAAAAGTTAAAACTTGTATTCATTATAAATTCCAGTGATAAGCAAGTAATTAAAATAAAAGGATAAAATGGGAGAGTTCTAGTTACTAAAACAAATATGTAATACTTAGATATGTAGTTTATGCTAACTCATCTAATATATATTTCTCTTTATGTGCTTATGATTTATTAGCTATTTTAAATCCTTTAGAACTCCCATTTACTTAATCATAAACTATATCCAATTTATTGATTTTATTTCTAAGATATTTAAAAATATACAGAATTAATTAAATAAGAAGGTAGATATTATCATGCTTATAATTACTTCTTATATGCTTATTTATAACTAAATTAGGATTTCTTACCTATTACTTTAATATTTCCATCAAAAATGCTTCTAGTTTTAAGCATAGCTTTGCTTCTTATATTGAGCTATGGCATATTTCTTATCTTAGAATAGAGGAAATAATGGCTATTAAGTAAAATATTAAGAACAATCTTTGATGTAAATATTAATTTAAATCAGCTTGAAGCATTAAAAGAAATTACTGACTAATAATGTAAAATATAGCTAAGTAAGCATATAGCTTATGCTTCTAATATAGTATAGGATTTACTAAATAGACTGCTTATTTATTTAATTCACTTTTACTGTTTAATCCTACCTACTTTATATCCATTACTCCTATCTTACTCCAAGTGTTTCATCCACATAGCTAGAATTAACATTATCATCTAGCTTTATTTATAGTATTACTGAGTAATAGAAAAGAGAGCTATAGAGGTGTAGAGCATTTGGGGAGTTTTAAATATATTTAGAATTAAATAAAGAAATGTCATTGATATTTTCGAATACAAGCTCAATTACTTCATAAGGTGAAGAATTGCTTGACTTGCACAAAGCTTGTAGGATTGGAGATATGCAAGCTATCAAAAAAACATTTGAGCAAAATAAGTAAATTATTAACGAACGCGATGATAAACTAGGATGGGCTCCCATTTATAGAACTGTTATTTGTGGTCACGTTGAAGCAACATAATTTTTACTAGAAAACGGAGCTGATCCTAATATAAAGAATAATCTAGGAGAAACCAGTCTACACTAAGCTGCTGATAATTCATAATATAAACTTGCTACATTACTCCTTGAAAATGGGGCAGATCCTGATGTTTAGTAAAATGATGGAGACACTCCGTTACATCATGCTGCTTTTAGAAGCGATTAAGAAATGATTAAAATACTATTAACCTTCAATGCTAATCCTAATATATAAAATACTGTTTTCAACCGAACTCCTCTATATTATGCTGTTGACTCCAATAATGTTGAAGCTATAAAGTTAATGCTGTAACATGGAGCAAATGTCTTTCTAAAAGATAGATAAGGAAAGCTTGCTATTAATTTTGCTAAAGATAACCAAATCCAGTAATTACTGAAAGAAGCTGAAGACTCGTAGGAAGATCGAGTGGTTGAACCAAAACTTAACTAAAAAAGTCCTCCAAAAGTAGAAAAGCCAAGAGAGAGCTTAAGATAGAAGCAGCTTTAGATGATTTAAAATTATTTACCTTAAGAAATGGCTTCTTAGATGTTCTAAAGTCTAAATTTAAGTTAATAGGAAAAAGACAGCATAGCGCTATAGCAAAAGAGTTAGAAATAGCATTCTTTGGAATAAAAGACAAATAACTCTTCCTCCATTTCTTTACAGGATTTATCAAGTACAGGTTAATACAACTCAAGTAAATATCTTGACACTTAAAATAGCGAGTAAAATAAAAGAATAAAATTGAGGGAAAATAGTTTTAAAGACTTAGAGAATGAATAAACAGATTTATAAGATGAATAAGATGACTAAGAGATTAACAAATGTGAGGACTATATCTAAGAAGAAATGACTTTCAATCCTAGATAATAAGAATAGCAGGAAAATCTATAAGAAGCTAATATGGCCTTGCTTAAAAATTCATTCCAAAGCGAAACATCACAACCAGCACAGTATTAATTAGCTGAGTCATAGTCTTCACTTGAAGTAAACAATGTAGAAATAAAGGCAGTAGAATTTAAAATTAAAGAAATTACTGAAATGAACTCTAAAATATAGGAGGCAGTAAAATCTTCTATTGAGACAGCTAAAAACGCTCAATTTAAAAATACTCAAAGCTAAGGCAACAGCCTTAATTAAAATAAGCAGAAAACTACTTAATCTGAAATATCTAATTAAAACTAGCAATAGAAGAATATTCAATAAACAAAGAACTTTGAAAATACCAAAGAAAAACAGCAAAATATAAGTTAGAAATCTATAAAATCAACCAAGAGCTAATTAGAAGAGTCTGAAGGTGAAATTATATCTAATAAAAAGGCAAGTCCAAATAATAGTAGTCAACAATCTGCTAAAGATTATTTCTAACTCGCAACTTAGACAAGTTCTAGAAATTAGGAAGAAATACTATAGTTTCTTTAAAATCTTAAGCTAGAGAATCTAATGGATAAATTTATAGAGCAAGGCTATGATGATGTTTCTTAATTAGTTGAAATGGCAAGAAAAGGCTTGATAACAGAGGAAAATTTAAATTAATTAGGAATAGAAATACCAGGACATCGTTACAGAATAATTGCGTGCTTAGAATAGAAAGCAGGAATTTAACCACTCTCAAGTTGTAGAAGTACTAGAAGAAGTATGGTAAAGGAATCAGTTGAAAGTAGTGGAATGTTTAAATGTTGCGCAGGAGACAAAACAGTCTTAAAGCAAACATGTAAGAATTAATGCAGGATTCTGAAATGGACCCTAAAATCTCGAAGTATGGTTAAAATAATTAGGCTTAGAAGACTATTTAAAAAATTTTTAAGATACAGGATTTGATGAATTCGATTGATTACTAGTATAAATGAATAGCAGAGTTCCTATTACAGACTCTTTGCTAAAAAACATAATTAAGATAAATAAAATAGGTCATAGATAAAGAATCCTAATGAAGTTACAAGAAGGTAAGCTTTTAACTTAAAGATTCTACCCTTAAGAGAAAATCTGAGGAAGAAGCTTAGTTAATAGCTTTAGAAAATGCAAAGAAAAATATTAAAAATAGCAAATGTTATATAATGTGATTTTAACACAAAACTAAGCACTATAATTTTATTATTTTGTATCTTACTATTTTCCTTAAAACTCTGGCTTAAACTAACTATTTTAAAGAGAATAAAAATAAAATTGATAAAGGATGATTTATATATTCTAAATAAATGATATAACTTTACTTATATATTAGCTTATTTATGTAAGTATATATTTTTATTATATGTTATATCATATAAAAGAGTTAAATATTTCCTTTGCAAATTAGTACATATCTAATATTTAAAATTTATAAGAACCAATAAATAAGTAAGTTATGAATGTAGTTAAGTAGCAAACTTTAACTCTTTATATAGTAGGAAATAAATATTATATTAGTAGGAATATTTTAAGAGTTGCGCTATATAGGATACTATATAATTATGTTTGGATTATTGAATAAAATAGCTTAATATTAGGATTTTATTATATCTGCTAAATTAATCTTTTAAAAGTTTTAAGAATTTTGATTGTTTTGATCATTAGGTCTTGGAGGTAAAGGCATTTTAGGAACTTGTGCATTTGATAGTAGTTAATTAGGAATTTAGGGAAACTGTATGTTACTTGAAACTTCTTACTATGCCGTGCCAGGTCTTGGAGGCAAACTCATTGTTGGAGCTTAGAAAATTTATTAAATGTTTTAATTTTTAGCACTCTGTGATTCGTTTGCTACTTGTGAAACTTACATTTTATTCATTTGCTCTGCTAAAACTTAGTTTCCATTTTTATTTTCTTACTTGTCACCTAACTATTAACTTTTACCTAATTCTTAGCCAGGCTTTTAAGGCAAAGGAATAGGAGGTAAAGGTACTTAAGGAACTTAATTACCCATAATAAGATTGAACTATTATGCAGGCATATTATACTATGGAGTTATAAATTATTTGCATTAAGCTAGAAAACGCTCAGCTTCAGTTCCATGCTTATCTTTTTATTTGCTGCTACTTTTGAAAGCATAAGATAACTTAACTTGCTTCTATCCTATGAATTACCCGTTCATAGCTTCAATTGCATTATCAGAAGAATCGAAATTATCATAACTAATTAATCCATATCTGTTAGCTAACTATCCTCCAACTATTTTGCAGCTAGTAATTAAGCCGAATTTTATAAATATATCATACAGGTCTTTTTCTGTTAATTTGGTATCTAAATTTCCAATATAAATATTTGCTCCTGTTTCTTACTGTCTTTTGTCTTATGTTGCTTTGTTAACTTTAATTGCTTTGCCATAGAGTTTTATCATATGCATTATTTTAATAGCATAGTCCGCGTCTTGTTCTGCTTTAAATTCTACAAAGCCATAACCCTAATGATCTTAAGTTATTTTATCTCTTGGCATGTGAACATTCACAACAGGAGCCACTTGAACGAATAACTCTCAAAGCAGCTCTTCGTGAACTTTCAGATCCAAATTACCCACATAAATAACAGCTTCTTGATTTTTATCTGAGAATTACTATTACATTATAAATAAAAAGCATCAATTTTACTATCTTTACTTTATACTTAAATAGCCTTTTAGATATTATCTACATATACTAAAGTATCCTTAAGAGCATATACTTCTACTATTTATTTTGACTATAATTTGAGGAGTAACCTTATGCTAGTCCTGCTGATTATTAGATAGAATAGTTAATTCATAATTATTTATTATGCTTAAAAATATATGAATTTTATCACTATTCCTTGCTAACATCCTCAAAGTTTTCTCCTACAAGATCAGGAACTTCTTCATCTTCTCCTTCTTTTTCTTCTTTTATGGTTTCCGTTTGTTTACTTTACGCTAACTGTTTCAAGAACTATACGTTTTACTATCCTAACTAATTCAATATTCCTGGCATCATCTCTCTTAAGCCTATAATTTTTAAAGCTTACTTTTAGTTTCAGATTTTCCAGAAATAACAAAAACATTATCTTTTATGCTTGCTTAAACTTATGGTTGAGTGTAGTGAATAACCGTATTATCGTCTTTAAACATATTAACTTCTTCAATCTGAGGAATAGTTTATACACCTAGCCTTTTCAGGGTAGATTTTAACTTTTTATCATCAGTGCTTACAGCTTTATGAGCTGTCTTCTTCTTACGACGCATAGTTCCTTTTCCACCTAAACGGACTGACTCTCCAAATTTTTCCGCTAATTTTAATCTTGCATTGATGATCTCTTGATCTTGCGGTTCTTCCATTAATATAGTTTAATTAATTTAAAGAATAAAAAATGAATAAAGGGTAAATAACAATGTTCATTTATTCTTCCATTGTTTGCTTTTAGATATTGCTATTGACTTTGACTGCTTCCTTTGCTACTTCTTTACTGTATTTTAATTTAAGCCTTTCTCATCACGAAAGCTTTCCTTTTAATTTATGTCATCTACACTACTTTTTGGAACCAAAGATTTCACGGATTTTTTCAAAATTGGTTAAAAGAATTTCTAATTCATTTTTTTCTAATCTGGAGCAGATTGTTAGGTATTCATCAGTAAATTCAATTAGATATCTTCTATTTAGTTTATTGGAGAAAACATTTCAGTCTATTTTTTAGGTGTTCCTTTCTTTAGATTATCTTGTTAAGACATTCCTTCGCTTTAAATAGTGTTTATTGATAATATGTTTAAAAATTCTATTTTAGGGGAATTCTAAGTAGTTTGAGAAATCACATTGTTCTTATAAAACTTTTATTGGACTTCTTATTTCTTATTCGGAGAATTTTTATATGGCTTTTAATTTAAATTTTACTGAACTGGAGTTTAGACTCTGCATGATTACAAGCTCATAACACTGTTCTAGTACTTTTTTGATTTCTTAATTTTATCTCTAACAGTTTTTAATACAGGCTTTATCTTTTTTAGCTAAGGAGTTTCGAGAATTAATTTTCCATATTACCACATACCTTCTCTTCTTATGCCACCACTAGTTACATAAATGCCTTTTCCATGAAACTTATCTTGATGCCACATTCCTATATATTTTGAGCCTAAAATAAGAATAAATTACTATCGCTGTGATTGAAAGTACCAAATCCATGTCTTAAATCATCATAAAATTCTCCTTTATATGTACTTCCGTCACTTCATTTGCATTATCCATGGCCGTGCATTTTACCTAATAGAACAGAGCCCTGATATCACATTCCATTTGATTTAAAGAAAATTCCAGATCCTTGAATCATATCTTAAACAAATGTTCCTTCATAGATAGTTCCATCAGACCACATAAACATTCCTTTTCCATGCTTTTACCCTTAAAGCCAATTTCCTTTATACAAAGCCCCATCCACTCAATTTTAAGCACCTTCTCCATGTCTTAGTCCATTTTCGAACATACCTTCATACTGACTTTTATCAGAAGTTTTTAAAATTCCATAGCCATTCATTTTATTTTCTCTCCATTCCCCTTCATATACACTTCCATCTGCAAATATTTTTCTACCGAAGCCACATATCTGATCCTTTTTCCATTAGCCTTCATATTTGCTTCCTTCTCTTCACAAAGCAATTCCCCAGCCATCTTTCTAATTCTAAGAGTTTCACTATCCAATATAAATAACACCATTAATTAATTATACAGGCTAATAAGGAGAAATTTTCTAATCACCTTCGCTTTCAATAGAATTAATTAAAGGCTACAGTTTTAATTAAGCTTCCTTTGCCTAATCTGTCAACCAATCAGGAATAGGTCCTTCAATAATTTAATAATTTTGCGATTAGGACCTTGGAGATTCAATATGGCCTGATTAAGGTTCTTAAGTAATATAATTATTTTAGCCTTTATTATAATCCATGAAATCATATTAATTACTAGAATTATGCATTGAAAATAAGTTAAAGTCATATTATTTTTCCTAATAGTTCTTAAGATTCAAATCTTCAAATTTCTCAGTGTCAAAATCCAAAAAGGCCTCGAAAGATTAATTTATAAACTACTTGCATTAAAAAGAATTGTTTATCATTTTTTGCTCTTCATTAGACTGCTGATTATCATCTTCTTATAT
Source organism: Loxodes magnus (assembly GCA_946699065.1). Lineage (NCBI taxonomy): Eukaryota > Ciliophora > Karyorelictea > Loxodida > Loxodidae > Loxodes > Loxodes magnus. Next base: position 191,473 of record CAMPDV010000104.1, read on the forward strand.
CTCCAATATTGAAGATTGTTCTGTTTTTTATTATGAAATAAGTTATCCATCACTTAGTTACAATTTAAGCGTCTCTTTTAATTCTTACTATTGCTCTTATTAACTATTTTTGATTATACTAGCTTATGATTGCTAATCTGTTAAACTGCTTCTAGGCTAATTATCAACAAATATAATGTCTTCTTCTGTTTGAACTTGTTGATCTATTTTTAAATTGACTCTTTTCTCTTAAGGATGCATCTAATCTATATTTCCATGAAGCTTATTCTTCTCATTCTCATTAGTCATACTTTGAGTTTGATTTTCGTTTTCGTTTTCAACATTTTTACTTGTTTCTTACTAAATTTATTTTACTGATAGATCTTTATCTTAAGTTTAAACAACTTGACTTAAAATTTAAGTCTATTAGCTTATATTTTATAGTTATGTTTCTATTTCAATTTCTTATATTATCTTGATATTATCTGCTTCTTACTAATTGCTAGCTTCTTTTATTAAGTTTTCACTTTATGAATGCTAAGAATTTATTTTCTAATAGCTTTCTTAAATCTAGTTCTATTCTTCTAAATTTTCATCAGGTAATGTCTCTGCTTATTTTCCTTAATCTACTATTTATCTATTCTTATCTGGCTCTGTGTTTATTTAAAATAATTACTTCTATGAGTCTTTAAATATAGGAGAGCATAAATTAAGTTCTTCCATTATCTAATTTTGTGTGCTTATTTAAAATTCAGAGATAAATGGATCATTTTCGTTATCATAAGTATATTCTTCTTAGGCTTATTTTAAAGATTTAGAATTCCTTATAGCGTACTTAGACATAGCAAGCTCCTTTGGAATTTTATAAAAATTCATGCTTTATGATTTTTTGTTAGGTTCTGGTGATGTATCTTTTTAGTTTCATGATTTAGGAGATTTCATTGAAGGAGCTTCAAAGACATCACTTTTAAATCTTGGAGTATCTCAGTCTGACTATTCACTTTTTTTGCGTTCTCTTAATATAGGAGATTAATTTTCAAAGTTAGAATAAGAATCCTATAAATTTTCAGATTCTGATAGATATGCTTTGAAAGATAAGTGCTTGTGCATCTGGGTTGCTTAAGTGTTTGGCTTAACCTTATTAACCTTCATTAAAATATCTCTAATTCCAGTGGCACTAGTTCAATCATATAGATCAGCCTTTATTACTTCTTACATAATGAAGCTAATTCACTATCTTTTGTTTATCAAATTTTAGTTCTTCATGCATCTTTAAATAAACACTTAAGCAACATTTTGAATGTTCCAGTTTTTCTATACGAATTTGCTTATTTATTTCGCAGTAATTTTACCTGATTTCGTAGGATGCTGAATTCCAATAGCGAGATAAGTGCTTGCATATATAATCTGCAAAATTTCTCTTATGAAGGTATTCATAATATGATTATCAACTGTATCTCCAAGCATGATGCAATATTGTCAAAACATTTTAGCTTTATCCTTAGGAGCTCCAGGAGAATGCAAAATGCTGTTCATCATAATGATTTTGCTTCTGTACTTTTGATTACTTTCTTATAATTTCAAATAAAACTATACCAAATTCTAATTCTAGCATTGTCTATCAGGAGCTGCTGCCTTTATTTTTTTAAGGAATCCTACTAATTGATTAAAGTTAAGATAGTCGTTTCTGCAGAAAATATTGAATTAGTTTTGCAATTATATTTAACTTACGTTTTACAACCCTAGCATACTTTCAGCCTCTTGGAATACCCTTTACATAGGATCTGAATATTTCTTTTTAGTACATACCATTTCACTTACTTGCTATCCCATTTTTGATGTTAATAAAAATATAGCCAATAAACTAAAATCATCAAACCTAAGTCTGAAGAAAAGAATTCTTGACTGCAAATCTACAAAACTAATCCTCAAGTCTCTTGTTTTCGTATTCAAACTTATAAATAAGGAAAGCTAAATCTCATACGAAGAAAGTAATAAAACTATATATGATAAGCTTATGATGAAGCTGTTAAAAAGTATCTAAATAAGAATGATAAAATCAACTTTTTATTTTAAATATGAAAAGCCTATTTATAAATGGAATTGATTCCTCAGCTTGATTTAAATTATTTAATATAAATAAATTTTTAATTAGAACATTGGAAATTTTAATAACAAAAACAGATTAAAGCAATTATTTGTCTCTATCATGAATTGTTTCCGAAAACTATGTTCTAGTTACAATAAAATGAAGGATGAGGGGATAGATAAGTGAAGGGCTGTTGGTTATAACTTTAAAAATTCACATAATTAGCGTTGTTGAAGGAAGGTACCCAGTTGGAGCTATTTTGGTATAGTAAATTTTGTTGCTGTACTTCTTGATTTCATTACTATTCAACACATTAAGGATTATTTGGTTACTTAATTTGAAAATTATTTTCCTCCTCTTACTTTTATTATTTAGCACACCACTTCTAATATATAACTTCCATTAATTTCGTTTTTTCCTTACTTGTGAAATAAAATTCTTTGAAGCTCGATACACTAAATACTTAGGAAAAAAGAATCAAAGCATTTTTTTTTAAGTTACTGAGATCTTTTACTAATTGATAAAACCTATTTTTAATCATGTGATCATTTCTTTGTTCTAGTTATCTATTTATATCACTTCACTTTAAATTGCTTTTTCTTCCTTATAAAATCAGTCTATCTTCATCCTATGTCCACTCTCCACGCTTTAATTTTGGTTCTAACTTATTATGAAACCTTTGTCTAACCTTTAGTCTATCTCTTATTTATTTTCCTTTATGAAATTTATCGTTCAATTTCTCAGCAAGCATTTTCCAAGACACTTTCCCTTACTTCTCCATCTACTACTTCAAATCAATCAAATATTCATTTTCCTCTAGAGATCACAAAGCTTAATTTTATTCAAATCCTTCTTACACTTTACGCTACTCTTCACCTATCACTTTCATTTTTATTTAATTGCGTAAAAATTTACTTTTTAAAGCAACTTTTAAACAACTAAATAGTTTAAATTATCTTTATTTTAAATATGACGTACCTTTTTTTAAAATTTTGATATAAAAAAAAGCACTAAGAATAATGCGTAAATAATTACGTAATTTTAAACTTTTATATTTTACTTATTTACTTATATAACCGTTATTTCTTCTCACCCTCCATTAAGTCAATAATTACATTTTCATTCATTATTTCACTTTTCCTTTTCTATTTCGTATCCAATAATCTATCGCTAAAGTAAATTTTTATATATTTTAGATTTGTTCTTTAAATGGTTATCCTTAATTTTTTGCGAAGCAAGTGATTGAATTAAAGATAATTAAGAAAATTAAAGCGATATAGGATAAGATTTAAAGAAATATTATGTTAGAGGGATAGATTTTAGAGAATAAGAAATATAAAATTAATAGTTATTTGGTTTATATATTTCACTCAGATCTAAAATGATTTTACAACTTTCCTTACTTCATCAATACTCTTTTAGTTAAGTCTGTAAACATTTTTTAGCGACATTCCATTGAAATTACTAAAGTGAGCAGTTGCTGATGGCTTTAATTGCTTTAACGAAAGATGCTTTTTTGTGCTTGGCTCATTTTGCAATTCCTTAAGTTAATTTATGTCATTGTTCGAGATATTAATTTTACGCAAGCTAATAAAACTCTGAACATACTATGATTATTAAAAGGTTTCATTTTTATTTTTATTTTACGAAGAATCTTCAACTGAAGGATTAGGAGAGCATTCTTCAACTAAAATGGTGGTAGGAATATTTACAATGTTTTTTACTTGCCTTTTATCGGAATAAAATATAGGGGAAAAAGTTATATTTTGTGGACTAATTTTTTCCAAATCTTTCATTTTAGGTTTAAATGGAGTTTCTTCATCAAATATTTTATTCCATCTTATGTTCTTAAAGAACCTATGCTATTTTAATTACTCCAGTCCAGGTCTTTTTTTTGGATCTAGAGTTAGTATTTAATCAATTAAATCGTATGCATTAGGATCTATAACTGAACTTAGATATTCCCATTCTTCGATATCTCTTTATATTATTCTCTCAAAGATTATTTCTTATGATTCATCATTAAATGGAGGAATTCCGACTAGCATTTCATATAAAAGTACTCCCACGGCCCACACATCGCTTTTTTCGTCGTGATCTTACTCTAATATAATTTCTGGAGCTATATAATCGCTAGTACCACCAAATCCTTGCGGCTCTATTTCTTGAAATGAATTTTATGATTCTATCCTTCGATTTCTAGCTTAAGTTTCAGATAATCCAAAATCTACTAATTTTATATGACCTTTTTCATCTAAAAGTATGTTTTCAGGTTTTAGATCTCTATGAATTATATTTTTACCATGTAAAAATTACAAGCATAAGATCAGTTCTGCTATATAGAACCTTGCCGTTTCAATATCTAGACATCCTCTGTTTTTTAGTAATTTACCAAAATTTCCACCAGGCATATACTCCATTACAAAATACAAATGATTTCTACCCTGAAAAGTATATAATCCATTTACAGCAAAATTTTAGTTATCGAGTCCCAAAATGAATTTTTCCATTTGTATCTAGTCGATACATTTTTTAGCCAAAATTTCTTCTTTTTTTATTACTTTTATTGCTACAAAATCCTTACTACTGTGCTTTTTGGCTAGATATACTGTACCGTATCCTCCTTAGCCAAGCTTTTTAAGTACTTTAAAATCTTTAATTGAAACTTTTTACCAAAGGGATATTTCATCTTAAAATACTGGAAGTTCTTCCTCATCTTGAACCTTTCCATATCTTCCTATGGCTGATTCTGGTCTTCTGGTTTAAATAACAAAGTTGCTTGATAATTTAGGAGACATAGAATTATTACGGATTGTTACTAAAGCATTTAATCTCAACTTTTGATACGTGATATCTTACTAGTCCTCAATCTATTACTCAAAATTCTAAGTTAGCTTCACTATATTTTCTATTTTCTTCTTTATCTTTAAACGTAGCTATTATATTCTTTTATGGTATGGTTTTGATATCTTGCTTTATATTAAAGGAAGTTCATTATCAAAATCAGTTAGATTTTATAAAGAATTAGGATTTGTACAACTTAGTTCAAAAGCTTAAGTTGCTATTTTTTGAAGTCTTTAAATGTATTTCATTTCATCTTTTTACTTGTTAATCAGTACTTTATTAAGCAAAGATTTCTTTTTTGGGTAATTTGGCATTTGAACATCTTTCTTTAGTTCGTCAGCTAGCTTTCTAATTTTCCAATCATTGCTTTACCCCTAAATTATTATATTCCTTTTCTCTAGACATAGCTTGCTATGACTTTCTATCAGATAGGCTTCAATACTTTTTTCACAAATGTGGCATAAATAAGGTTTAAGTTACTTTAATCTTTTTTTCTTCCAATTTAAGGCTTTTCTCCTTAAATATTTAAGGACTTTAGATGAATATTAAAAAACTTGGATTTAAAGATTTGGAGTATTGACATGCAAATTAGCAGATGATTTATTAAAAGGAATCATCTTTTTTCTCATTATTTATTTACATAAGGACTCTCTGTATGTAAAAGCTCCAGTTACTGTCGTTTTTCTCTTTGTTCCTCTTCTTACAAAAGTATTGTTTTCATTCTCTTTCTTTATTGTCTGGCTCTCGCTTCTATTAAATCTTTTTGATAATTATGATAAAGGAGAATTTGCAGAAAAAGTAGAAGCAACTGAGTCTATGGATTTCTGTTTCTAATGAAAGTTATGATTTTTCAAGTTGTAGTTAGGTGTTAAATACTAGACACTGCTATTTATATTATTTTCAGATTGCTTGCCTTCATTACTTGATTCCAAAACAAGAGAGGTTTCTTAAATTTTTTCCATTTGCTACCTTTAAATCAGCGACTTTCTTCTATAGCTTTACTTCTTCTTTGGACTAATTTTTTCAAAATAATCTTAGCTTTCTGAAGAATTACTTGTTTTTGAATTGCATTATTCCTTTAATTCGCTAGATGCTTATGAACTTTAGACATCAGTACTTGTAGAGAAATCGGCAGAATGTGGTTGAATTTCTTTGTAAAGGCTCCTTTTAATCAAATCAATGTTAATCATTGGTTTTGAAAATTTTGATTCAGTTAGTTCATTTTCCTCTTAGACTAATTTATCAATATTCTTAGGATTAGCTTAGCTTGTAAGAGGACTTTTGAATAAAGGTGAGCTGGTATTAGACGCTATAGTTTACATTGATAACTAGTAGAGTTTGATATAACGAAAGACTTACTTAAGGCTATAAATTAGTTTTCTATCGCTGGCATTGGTTTATTGCTTAAAATCTAGCTTAATATTTCAACAGTTCTAATCTTCAGTTAGGTATTCAATTTTATTTTTAATTATGGTATTAACCATATTTTCTTGATTTGCTGAGTACCTTAGGTTTAAAATTTATCTAATGCTAATGTTAAGCTTTCTCCTTAAAAAATTGTCGGATTTCATATTAGGATAATTCTCCAAATCAGTGACATTAATTGGCTCCAAAGAGTTGTAGCGTATCTAAATAGGAGTTAGAATATCTAGGACTTTTTCATAAGAAGAAGATCTCTCTAGAACTCTTGCACCAAAATTATTCTAGGACATTTTTAAACTAAGTTTAAGCCTTAATTTTGATTGTCTATTAATATGGCTAATTTTCTATTTATATTATTTTTAATTACCAACTTAATGGCTTTGTATACCCTTTTCTCTAATAATACAACTATTAATTAATAAGAGTTTCTAGAATAATAATTAGCCGTAAAATTAAAAGCAATGCTAAGCTTTATTTAATAATTCCTTTCATGCAGCACCTTTAATTTCTCTTCTAACTTAATCTGAATTATTCTAAGGCTTTGCCAATCTTTTTTATATTCTTTTTACATTAAATTAAACATCAAAACATAATCAGCTGTTTAGTCCGTTTAACTTAGTTTTCTAGTTATTGCTTATTGAATATTATTTAATCATAAAATTTAATGGTAGTTAACTTAAATCCTGCCTGATATACAACATCAAAACTAATTTAATGAAACTACAACTAAATGATTTAAGTGTAGAAAGTAAAGGCTATAAAGTAAACTAATTTAAATGGAGATAACTATCTTATTAGATGCCTAGCTTATAGTAGGTAGTATTACAGTTTTACACTCCTTAGTATTTTAGCCTTACTCATTAATGCCATAATGTTTGCATCTTTCCTTCTTATCCTAGGATTTTTATTTAAGCATCCCTAACTAATATACTTCTTTATATAGTAGAGTATTAAAGTATAAATGATGCTAGTTAGGGAATAACTTAAAAATTAGTAAAGCAACCCTTAGTAAATAAAAAGAGTAAGTAAGATAAATGATGCTAGACTATTAATTTTTATTATATTAGATAATGCAGCAGCAAGGGATATTGTTTAAGTATTAAAGCTAATATATTACTACATTACATCAAATGCTACCAATAAACCCTTTATACTATTTAAACCTATTAAATAATCTTTTAAATAACTGAGAAAGGCTCTCTCTGCAAGTAACGATATCTAGTTTAAATAAAAGAATTATAAATTTATACTATAATGTAAAGCAAGCTTTGTTATATAATACTTTATTACCATGTATAACTAATAGTTCCTAATGAATGACTCTCTTTTGTAGCTTTTTTAATTCTTATTTATTCTAGAAATTTTTACCTTTATGATACTAACTTTATTTTACTTTTTAATAGATTGAAACTTATTCTTATTTCAGCTTTTCTTCTATTAGAGAGAAATTTTTTGAACTAGTCTATAATGAAAATTAAGAGCATAAAAATTTATAATAAAATATTAGCTTAATAAACAGTCAATAATCCATAGAATCTGGGAATATGATAAGTATAATTTGCCATATTCTAAGGATAATTAATCTAGTAATAGCATTTATTTAACTATAAGAATGAAGCTAAATTAAATTTATTATAATTGTAAGTATTAAAAGGTATAAATCCCAAGCACTGCTTTATTATAGATAGAGATGTAATGCTATAAAGTAAAGATTAATAAAGTTGTAGTGCTAATGAGATCTATTATTTGCTGATAGATACGAAATAATAATTAAAGATGAATAATATAGTTAAACAAACTAACTACATTGTTAAAATTTTATTCCTAAGAAAACTTGGAAAGAAATAACCAGAAAACTAAATTTTGAACTTGTTTGCTAAAATTCCTTTGCTGATGAGTAAATATGAAGTTTATGGGAATTTAAAATATTCAACATACTTATTTGTTATATAGTACAACAGTTAAATCTGCTGTATATTTGATTATAATTCCAAAAAGACTGTGAAAAAAGTATTAACTTGAATGAAGAGTCCTTAAGATACTTAATGTAGCTTTGTTTTGCAAATAGATAAGGAGCATTTTAATATATCAGGCTCTTAAATATAATCAGAATGCAAGAAATGCTAGACTTATAATATTTAATAGTAGGACTTCCTTATTAACGATTAAATGGTATTTCCAAGAGAAAGACATAGAGCCATATGCGACTCTAAAAAAAACATATACTATTCTGGTGGATATGACGTTAAGTAATAAAAAGTAACAGGTACTTTTGAATTAAAATCCTCTTAAGATCATTCACATAAAGAGTTATAGCAAATTCCAGATTAAATGATGTATCATGCAATATCTATTGCATAAAAGTACTCTAAAATATTTATTTATGGAGGAAATAAAGGACTAACCTTTAAAAAAATATATAAATATGATATTAATTTAAATGATTGAAAGCAATCTTCTACTTAATTGCCTATTGCTCCTATGGTTTCATATGCAGGAAGCTTGAGCGATTCTGCTCTTATTTTTGACAACTGAAATTACTTGAAAAACACCTTTCTATTTGATGCTAGTGATGAGAAATTAGTAATTCATGGAGAAAAATGCAATATAGGTGGTGGATTTTTCTGGTTTTTGCCGATAATTAAAGGAGATATAATGTATATGTGAAATTAAGATTATTCTATGTACTAATACTCTTTAACTATACGATCATGGTTCAAGCATCAAGAGTAGAAGACTTCATAGACACAAAAAGCTTAATGAAATAAAGATAAGCTTGCTTGAAGCATTAACTCTATTACTTAATTTATATTTGAATAAATAAATTCTTAATTAATGCTTTTAGTATTCAATAGGCTTATTTCTAGAAATATTTAGTTAAGTTGTATAAATATTGGAAGTAGGCATAAATTTAAATTTTATACATAAAAGAAATCTAAGCTACTTAGTTCTAACTTAGTTTATAGTAAATTACTTATATTGATATTAGAGAAAGATTGATTACCTTATTATTTATTGAATTCTTTATACTAGTAAGTGTAAATTAATTCAAATTTTAAGAAAATTTACTAGCTTATATAGAATAATGTCCTAAAATCTAAATAGACCTATAATTAAATAGTGGAATATTTAATTTTTGTCTGGGCTATAAAATGTATCTTAATAGAGAATAACCTTCAGCTGTATTACCTTATTATAACGCTTTTAAGAAACTATAGCTAATAGTATTAAAATATTAGCAGCTCTATTTGAAGTTTCTTAAGAAATATGATTATTAGCACTTTGAAGTCTTTTAGATCAGATTTGAAGTATAATGCCTTAAATCTATCCGTTGAGATAAAATTATCTTTGAATTATAACTTTTAGATCTTACTCTATATTGATTACACTACTATACATAAAAGACTCTTAGACTAGACAAATGAATAAATATTTAAGCACTTTGCTTAGGCACTATTTGAGAACATTTATGGAAATTAGTATGAATATTATATAAATGACAATGAAGGCAATTAGTTATATTAAAGGTTTTAATTTGCTAATAATACAAGTTATTATAATATCCTTATACTTAATAATTAGTATACAATTGCATATGGAAGTTAAGATATTATCAATCAAGAAATGCCTAAACTTATATAATCTTCCTTATATTATATTTTACTCTTAGCTATTTGCTTTAATTAACTTGTATCGCATTAATTAGGCTTTAAATATATATTCTATGTCTTGCTTTCTCTAACTACTGTTATTAAATTCTATAAATAAGTCTCTTTCTCTATTTTAATAGTTTTAAAATACCATAGCAACAAATAGAGTAGTAGAAATGAAGCCTTATTGAGTAGTTAGCACTATTAGCCCCATAGTTTAAATATAAGTTATATAATAAATAGTAGTAAGCAAGTCATAATTGACATGATATATATGTAAAAGTAACTATTTACAGTTAGATTAGTAATTTGCTCTAATATAAATAGCATAGTCCTATTATACTTATTCTTATAACAGTAGGAATGTTTATATCTTTAACTTATATTAAGAACATAAGTATCATATGCACTATACCCTACTCAACTTTAATACTATTATATATTATCAAGAAATTAGTATATTTAGTTTATATTCCTATATTAAGATTATTAGTCTCTTTATCACGCAAGCCACTAAGTAGCTATACATAACTAAAGCATAAGCACTAAGTTATATTACTATTACACTAAACTGATCATCTAAGACACTCAATTAAGAATGATTATAATAGCAGAATGAAAGCAGCATTAGATGCGTAGAATTGGCTAAAAGCAATATTGTAGTGTTAGTAAAGTGATTAGTAATTAGCTATTAAATATTTTCTATAAATGTAAGGAAATGATTTAGAGGCATAGGACTTATAAGATAGCTACAATAATAAAGATTTTATTTGCTAGTTTTTGAAGACTTTGGATTGAAAACTCTAGTTCATTAAAAACCGGTTGAAGATTCTTAGTTCCAACTTTAAAATATAGAGTTTTAGTTAGGGTGAGTATCTAATATTAGTAGGAGGGTAATATCAATATATTTACGTTCTTCTGGAAGGGAAACTCTCTTTAGAAATTCCCTCATATATTCAATAAGTTTAATTAGTCCTTGATAAAACATAAGCTTATCAATTACCTTGCAAAGCTTATTGAAAGGAATTTTAAAGAGGTAGTATTTTAGGAGAATGAGAGGCAGTTAATAACTTAAAGTCTTCTTATTAACTAAATTGTACTGAAAACTGTACTTTTGTTACAATAGATAAAGATTCTTTTTTGAAATTCGTTCAAAAGTTTAGTAATTTTGAGGAGTTTTTGGCGTATAAGGAAGTGAAATTCCAATCTCTTTATAAGATAAAAAGTATACAGAAAACTTCCTTCTTTGTAGGTTGAGACTCTAACTTACTTCAATTATTGAACTTCTTCATATAAGAGATAGAATTAACTAAAAATCAGTTCTTATACTTAGAGAGCTAATAGTCAGATAACTTCTACATTCTCTGCTAAGGATAATTAAAGGTAAGATTTTATTTAGAGAACTAGAAAAGTGAAAGTTAAGTAGCTTAGCAAAAAAATTTAAGTTTACATTTAAATTCTTAATAACCAAGGCTAAGCAGGAATATATGAATGCTACTCTAACTCTAACTACTATACTTCATGTAAATGTACCTCTGATTCTTGCAAGGTCTACGCTATTAATTGGCAAAATTTCAAGTCTTATTTCCAAAATAGTTACAGCTTATAACTTATTACAGAAAAAGGATTAAGGATTTTTTAGTATGATGTTTCTAGGATGTAGATCTGCCTTAAGAGCTACTTCAAAGAAAAGTTTGATAGGAAGCTAATAATTGAGCATCTATTGAAGAATTGTAAGTTGAAGAATTTGAATGAATAGAAGAGTAAAAGTGCTCTTAATACTCCAAGGAAGCTTGAAGTATGTAAAAATTACAGTTTTGATTAAAGTGGAAACAAAGGAAACGAAATATTTATAAAGAGAATACCTTAAAAGACTAATTAGATGAACTTTTAAAAAAGACTAGAGTATAAATTAAAAGTAGCTTAAGTTTATGATTTTAAGAACGAAAACTATAAGCACAATAAAGTTAATGTCCTTAACCTTTTATAAAGATCTAATATATCTTAAAAAAAGCCTTAAACTTCTAATTATTTAGAGATGAATAAAAGCTTAATTTAGAATAGTACAAGAAGTAATGATTCAAGTAGAGTAGGAAGTCCAAATTCATCGTTTAGAAAATAAGAGTAAGTTTCAATAAATTAATTGGACGCATAGAAGTTAATTCCTCAGCCAAGTAAGAGTCCGTTTATCTTTTAACTAAATGTAAAAGATAGAGCTTGAACAAATTAACAGAAGAAGAGTATAAAGAAAGAATAATTAGAATCATAAAATAAATCATTGGAAGTAAAATAAGAGTTAGAATAAAATAAGGTGCAGTTCAATAATCTAATAATAGCTGAAAAACTGAGTTAGAACTCTAGTTTTTTAGATAAAGAAAGTAAAGGACTGATCTACTTAGATTGATAATATTAATGTTAATAAATAATTTCAATTTAAAGTCTTTAAGTCTTAGTTATAGTTATAGTTAATATCATTATTTGTTTTTGCAATTAGTAGCAAGGATTTACTTAAATATCTTTATAATTTATCTTAGAAAAGGCTTACTTTTAAGCTTTTTAAATGATTCTGTATAATTTTTACTAATTTAAAGCATAAATTAAAATAATTAAATCTTTAATTTTTAATTAGAGAGATTCAATCTTTTGAAGGTAACTCTCATAAGCAGCTTTACTACTTAAAATCATAATATACTTATTGTTTCTATTTCTATTTCGATAATACTAAGCGGATTTAAATAGATATAATTTAGTGAGATATTAATAGAGCTTTAGGTAAGAATTAACTAAATAAGGAAATTAATTATAGACAAACTGAATCAGTTGACTATGCAATATTTTATGATTCCTCTTAAATTTGCATAGCTGATTTAATCATACTTGTTTATTAATCTATAGTGTAACTTATTGAAATTATAACTAGCAAATGATTAGCTACTAGTTAATCTAAAGTAGTAGTTACTTAGAGTTAGATTAGCAAATTTAAATTTTTTGTTAATAATAAGTAAAATTTATCTTGTTTGTATTATCTGCTTTATAATCCAAAGCCTTATTCTTATTAAATGGGATAGAACGCTTATATTTATAAGGGGGAAATTATTGTATATTTAAAAGTAATTTAATTTGAAAGTAAATGAAATAGCATCTTGCCTCTAATAGAGTCTTAATACATGCTAAATAGAAAGAAAGATAATTCTTAATACTTTTAGAAATTAATATAACAACAAATTAAAACTATAGTTAGGGTTTAATCCTAAACTCCTCTTCATCGTCCATATAATCTAGATTCATTACTCTGTGTTTCGATTCCTGAAGCACCTTCTGCATTAATAATGACTTTCTTAAACAGTTTGAAATCAATTTCCGTATAATAATATTTGAAAATAAGTCTATAGATGAAAGAAAGGCCTAAAGCTGTGAAAAGTAAGTATATACCTTTAGTCTAAAAAGTAACATTTTAATCTAGCTAGTATTTAGCAATGACCATAGGCTTAAAGTTATTAATATGGAACTGAATTTCTAAGTTAATCTTCTAATTGATATACTTGCCTCTGTTATAATAATAATCATTTATAAACCTTTTAATTCGCTCTGATAAAGCTTCACTCATTTCTACTTCTTTACTAAGACTAAGCTTAATCAATTTATAGCCATTAAGATCTTATATTTACTCTGAATTATCAATCCATTGAGTAAAGTTCATTTCTCTATACTTTTTATTAACATAATTTTCTATCTAATCCATGTCTGAACTGGAGTTAACATTTTCAGAAGTGCAAATTATTTTAAAGGTAGGAGGCTGTTTTTTTAAGTATTCTAGATATTAAATAACACTAGTGTCGGGATCTGTTTTGGTAATAATATCATACACATCACTAATAGTAAAGCTTTCTACCCAATTTAGAATATAAATAAACATTAAGAAGTAAAAATAGTTTTAAGTCATATCCCAGGAATCATTCTACATATAAAGGTAACTAATTTAAATCATTACTATCCAAATACTACTTTAAATCATTAAGCAAGCAACTATATTTCACTTGCTTTTATCTTAAGCTTCTCTTATATCTTATTTCCTTTCTTTCTAATCTTTTTATTTAGTAATTTAAACTTTATCTTAGTCTGTACAATCTTCTGTAATAGATTTCTAAGTGCTTAAGTTTTAAAATATGCTTTTATCTTAACTTTCATCCATAGCTTTTAGTATAAATTTATCTGAAATTCTTGCCTTTAAGTACTAAAATTAAAAAATTTAAATAAGAAAATTCTAGTAATTCAATTAAATTCGATATATGAATAATCAATTTAAATTTGCAATATAGAACACTTAGATAGACATATCTTTATCATTTAGTCTAATACACACTTTTAAAATAATCTTCTTAGCTTAAATTAAATTTAATATAAGTTAGATAGTTTTAATCTCTTTTTATATCCTTACAGCAACAAATAGTAAAGGTTAATAGATTGCTTGTAAATATATAAACTAATTTATTATGATGATGCTTCTATTATAGCTCCTAACTTTTAATAACTGATTATATTAAAAGCTTAATGCTAAGCTTTTAAATATCAACTTAGCTATTAGCAAGATTAATGCTTAGATTATTAGAACTCTTTTGCTTATTGTTGATATAGCTTGTGATTGCTTTATTAGCTTTAGTCTTTTTTCTTAATTAATAGAAAATTAATAATTAAACGTTTTTAGGCTAACTTCGAGATCAGGATTGAGGCTCTGCAACTTTATCTTTTCTTCTGAACGAACATCCAATAGTCAATTTACACTTGCCGCCTGTAGGTTAGCAAAGTATGGTGTTGCATCCTTCGCATTAGATGACAGTCTGTGAGTGGCTGAATGCAGTTGTAAGATTGTAACAACCAGGACATTTTACATCCATGAAGAAGGAGTTGGGAGATTACACCAATCGCTTAAGTTTGTACTTTCTTTGCTCATCTTCTGGTAAAGGGTGCAATAAATCAATTTCCATTTGAATTTATTATTTATAAATATGGTCTTTAAATTATTAAAATAAGCCTTTTCACTTTATTTAAACCATCTACTTTATATCAACACTCAATTATAGCCTAAACTTGTATAATGCAGCCTTTTACTTTACTAATCTTTTACTTTCAACTGCTCTCCTCTTCTTTAAATAAATATCTAAACTTATGATTTTACAGCATGAAAGAACATCAAATATGCTATAAGTTTAAATTTAAGGGTTTTCTAAATCATTTCTGTTGAAAATGGTAAGAAGCTTTTAAGAAGTAAATAAGCATAGTTCTTCATATAAAGCTCTATTATAAAGTAGCAAGCAGCAATAACTACAGTTATTAATAGCAAGGGAAATAAATCCCTTAAAGAATGGAAGAAATAAGTATTGAAATAGTAGTAGACAAGTAGATATGGTATAAGTGAATAGTAAGGATATATCAGCTTTGGTAGGAAAAGGAAAGAATAAAGTAGTAATTAAATAGATAAATTGAGTTTATTTTTTAATTATCAAATATTAAAAATGAGATACTTAAAGCTTATTATTATTTTGCTATTGTTTATCATACTTTAAGCTGCAAGATCTCCTAAAAGATCACCTAAAGTAAGTAGGAGCGTAAATAAAAAAACTTATAGTAAGTATTAAGCTCAAAAGAACGAAAATATCAAATAGGAGGAGGAAAATCTTAAAGATACTGAGATGTAAGTGGAAGATGAATAAGCTTAAAGTTCTCAAGGCTAGGAAAGTGAAAATCCTCCAAGTATGTCTTAGCAAGATTTATCTGAATAATATTAAGATATTCAGTCCAAAAGTACTGAAGAAAATACCTAAGAAAACTAATATTAAGACAATGAACCTAGTGATTTATAAAACGCTGATCAACAAAGTAACGAAAATTAATAAGACTATTAAGGAATTCCTTAAGAACAAGACTAAGAATAGGAATACTAAGAAAACTAAGGTGATTATTTAAATGAAAATGATTAGGACTAGAATGAAATATACGAAGAAAACGTGCCAACTGATTAAGATGAAGAATTTTATTAAGAAGAAGGAAATGAAAATCAGGAATTGTAATATGAATAAAATGAATAAGAAAATGAAAGCCAAAACTAAGAGCAAGAGCAAGAACAAGAACAAGAAAACTAGGTTGAAGCTTAGGAAGATGAGGAGTTTTAGAGCAGTCAAGAAAGATAGAAAGTTGTTGCGAAATAAAGTTAAACTCAATCTAGTTAAGACATTGAAGCAAAAAAAGAAACATGTGATGTGAATTTAGGACATGATTGCTATGATTACAAAGAACAGGAAAAATTAACGTTCAAAATCCCAAATAAATGGAAGCAGAGTTAAGCATAGACCCAAAATAAAAAGGCAGAAAGCTAGTAGATGACAATGTAAAGAAATAAAAACTAGAATGAGAGTGACTATTTAATTTATATGGAAGGATATCTTTCAAAAGTCCAGATAGAAAAGATTCGAAGCATTTAAAATAAAATTACTACAAATTTCAAAACTTATTATGACCACTCAGAAGTTTAATTTGTTTCTTGCTATAAGGAAATTAAGTCTAAATATCCCTTAAACCTCGCCGTTCTAGCTTTATTTGTGTTAGCTGTATATATAATCCTAAAAAGAGCTTTTAGAATTAATAGAGAGCAAAAATTTAGATATACAGTAATAGACGAAAAGTAACTTTCTGCCATTAAACAGCTTGTAGCAAGCGAATTAACTACTTTCAAAGTAAATATATTGGAAGAGATAAAGTAAAAAGGAATATCAACTGGATAAGCCAATGATATCTAAGTAAATCAAGTTTCTACAGATAAATAGAAACTAAATTCTATGAATGTCGTAGAAATTTAAGAAATGAGAAAAGAAATTTAGAAATTCCTCTAGAATCAAAATGAATTTTAGTCTGAAGTATTCTAAAGCCACATAGATATATGGAACAGTTTATAAAATTTATAGGGTTTGATATAATAAAACTAAGGAAACGTTGAAATAATTTCACCTGCTTCAAACTAAAAATAGTCAGTTATAATGTAGAGTCAAGAAGATCAAAATGAATAAATAATGACAAAGCAAGAAGATTAAGAAGTACAATAAGATTCACAGCAGATGTATATAGAATCAGAATAAATCATCTAGTAAAAAGAAGAGTAGGTTTATGATGAATCATAGAATATTCAGGAAAAGTAGGATTAAAATGTCTAGGAAATCGAGCAAAATATAGAGTAAATAGAGCCTTAGTAGTTTAATATATAAGAACCTCCAAATGATTAAATTGAAACCTAAGTTATTAATACCCAACAAGAAAATGAAGACTTGACAATCTAAAATGAGGAAAATCCTCCTATTTATAAGTCTCCATCACCTATTTAAAATATTCCTCCCCCAATTTTTTAGTAAGACTAAGAAATTACTTTAAAATAAGTAGAAAACTAATAGAAAGTCTAATTTTAGGCTCCTCCTATGTAATTTTAAACTCCTCAAATGCCTTTTGCTCCAAAATAATAGCCACCAACACAAGTTTAGTAAAATGAGTAGAAATTAGGCAAATATGCTTAGATGAAATTAGAAAAGTAAAAATAGAAAATGATGTTGAATCAGAAGGAGCAGTAAATCGTATAGTAAGTATAAAAAGAATAGCCTCTTAAGAAAGATCCATTTATTTCACGTCCTACCATTTCTAATCCCTTTATTGTTAAGAAATGAACTCTAATACTTTAAACTTTTAATTTTAATTTGAAAGTTAAATAAAGAAGTTAGCATATCATCAATAGCATCTAACCTACTATATCCTCATAAGTCTCACTTTAATAAACTACTTAGAACAAAATTAAAATGCAACAGCACTTAAGCAATTAATTAAAAAACCCTTTTTGATATCACTTTTATAGACAAAAAAGATATTTTAGGAAAAAGTTTTTAAAACCAGGATTCTAAATAAGCTAGAAAGGATAAATTAAATAAATAATTAAGTTATACTTGAGTACATATAATAGTGCAATTCCTTAACTAATCTAATTCATTTCTATTCAAAATTCTTCTGCATATATTTTTCTAAAATTTTGACATGGAACATAAATGAAATACCACAGAAATGTAAATAAAAGTGTTATACTAAATAATTACTTGCTAAATATACAAAATATAACTTTTTATGCTAGATAAATAATTAATTTCCGGATAATGAGTATGATTAATAAAGCTTCATATATATAAATAGATTTGCTTAGCTTCAGTCATTATATTTAATTAATCTAGCTTTAATAAATAGAAATTATTAACTCTCATTTAGTAAAATAAATTAGAATGTTTGCATCTATTATAATGATTAAACGTATGCTCTTATCTTTCAATTTATTCAACTAAATTTTATAATAAGCTTATAATTAAATTTAGGGCGGATTAATTATGCAGCAGCTTAAGTAGTAGTAGGCTAATGAGCTATATTTAACACTAATATAAATTAATCTTTGATATAGTTAAAATTGAGTATGTGCTATAATAGACTTAATTCAAATAAATAGAGATATGTTATGATTAAACGCATAACTTGTTATCTTATTTAAATTTACACTAATAAGGACTTATATCTTAAATGAAGTGAGATATTCTACTAATATCAATTTAGAAAATTAATAAGCGAGTAAGGATAAATAAAAATAGGTAATAGAGTTACCTCATTTAATATTCTAAATTTATGGGATAATAAAAGATGTGTATATATAGCAGGTTTAGAAATAAAATGACTAATAGTTGAATAACTATTTCAATTTAAATTAAAACATATTACTAATATTATTTCCCTTTCATTTCATCTTTGACATTCCTTCTTTTATTGCATCTAAGAAAATCCTAAGTTTTAAGGTTAAGAGAGAAAATTGGAATTTAAGAAAAAGTTTGAACAGTTGAATGACTAGGAAAAAAACGTAAGTCATAAAAATAAGGGTAATAAGAAAGAGAATTAAAGGTTTAAGAGTGAAATGTGTATTTATGAATTAAAGTATTTATATTTTCTTATTAATTATAAATAAACATGAGCGAAAGAGTTCTTTAAGGAGATATTATTTATTTAGAAAACTCATAAGGAATTCTTGGTCTACAAGATTTATTGGAAATAGATGTAAAGGGATTAGAATCTAATTTCTTGGAGTCTAAATATGTTTTAGCTCTAATTCCGAGAGAAAAACTCCACAATATTGCAACAAGATGCTTTTTTTAGATTTTAGTTGACGGTAAAAGAACTGGAGATATGGTTCGTTTTGGTGAAAAAGCTAGATTTTTGCATTGCAGTTCTGGAAAAATAATGACTGGAACTGATAAATATTAATTTGACATGATCTCAGTCAATTTGACGTTCTAGTAAATGAACAAATCTTCTAAAGCTTAAACCTGAAAAATAGACTCTAAGTTTCTCCATAGAAAAGATGGAGACTGCCTTTTTGATGGAGATGAAATTTTCTTGACTTGCCTTAATGAAAATGTTACAGGAATGATTAATTTAAATGAGAAGCAATTCGCCGTCGTTAGCAGAAAAAGTGCAGGATGGAAAATAAGAGTTTTTAGAAGAGATGTTCCTGATGGGTCTCCTTAGGCTCTGCAAATTGGCGCATAAGATACAATCGGACTTTATAATATTACTTCTTAACGGTTTTTAGGAGCCTAAAACGTAGATCCGGATGCTTATGGATCTTTAGTTAATTATATGAAAGTTTTATTGAACAATGAAAAATATACACCTACCTTATTCGGTAGCTCTGATGAAAATTTCAAACGTCTTTACTTCAAAACTTTAGTAAAGCAAACTCCGGTTTATCAAATCATTGACACAGATGTATCACAACAATTATACAGCGCTTTATTTAGAGTGGAATACGAAGAGCCTTTAGAATATCATTCAATAGAAGATTCCTCCAAAATTCGTTTGCTTCACGTATCTACTGGACTTTACCTTACAATTGATGATGAAGAAAACTTTTTGATGGAAAAAGTTAAAAGTTCATTTAATTTATTCTAATTCGAAATCGTAATAACTGAAGTCACGTTAGAATCACCCAATTCCGTCCTTCAAAATGCGTGTGTCGTTTTAAAACATTGCAATAGCTAGAAATATATATAAATTATAAAGCAAAAAGACAATAAATACCAACTCAAACTTAATGAGGTTTTCAAAGGAGAAGATTTCTTCTAGGTTATCTGGAATAAAGATCAGATTCAGCAATTCTGAGAAAATACCTTAGAAAAAAGAATTCTGATGCATATGGCTTAGAAGTTACTAAATGCTAAATATCACTTTGTATAAGAAAACTTGCTCGTACTAACTAAAAATGCAGTAACTTCACTTTTCCTTAAAATAATAAACTAGCAAATAGATTTATCACTAAGTCTAAAAGAAATCATAGCCAAATCTAGAATTAGAACTGACACAACCATTTAGCAATAATTCTAGAATTGGCAGTTCCCTGATATCTTAATCTTCATTTTAATTTAATAGCATACTGTTAAAGACATCGCTAAGTAAGGAATTGGCTAGTAAGTGATAAATCTCATTTAAAAGAGCTAGGCTTAATAGCAATTTTAGCAAGCTTAAACATAGGATGAAGATCTTAAAATGACTAATGAGCAAATCTTTCCTGTTATATCTAATATTTTCCTCTCTTCTTACTTCAGAGATAATCCAAATCCTATGAAAAATGTAGATTTTGACATTATGCAGACTCTTATTTAAATGATCCAAAAAATTCCTGAACATTTGGGTGTAAAGCCATGCTTGGAAGAGTTAATGAGCTCTAAAGCAATAATTTAAGTATATAGTCGTATGGACTAAAAATAGTATATGTTGATTTTGAAGATTATAACTGACTCTATCCAGTTTGAGATAAACAAGCTATTAGAATAGCCTGATAAAAGTAAAAAAATCTATCCTATCATGAAAATTAATATGCTAAGCCTCCTCTGCACTCCTGGAGGAACTATCCATAGAGATACTCAGAATTTCATTTTAAAAAATTTGATTTTTAAGGAGATCAATTACGATAGCGCTGAGCCTAATATCTCAGTTTTTAATTATCAATGAGTTGAAGAAAAAGAATGCTTTGAAATTTGTGTAGAGGGCGAGTGAATGAAATTAACAACAAATGGTGGAGATTTTTTTGCTCCTGGTATAAATTGGAAGCATATACTCAAATCAGCGGAGAATGAATCGTAAGAAGTTTCAAGCTCTCATTAGAAATTTATACTAGAAACTGCAAAATACCATGCCACTTTAATGAAGCTATACAACTGCGTAAGTTAGTAAGGAAATATACTAGCATAGCAAAGCTTACCCCATTTAATAAGTCCAGAGTTTTTATTCTATGGTTTAAATA
Source organism: Loxodes magnus (assembly GCA_946699065.1). NCBI lineage: Eukaryota > Ciliophora > Karyorelictea > Loxodida > Loxodidae > Loxodes > Loxodes magnus. The sequence continues at coordinate 212,822 of CAMPDV010000104.1, forward strand.
AACTAGAGAGTGTGCTAAGCTACAAATAAAAATTTGATTGGCTTTCAATCTTAAATAACTTGTACATAGATAACTATGCTGTTCCTGAAGTAAGGGATGTTTATAAAGCTTGCATAGTGAATTTTAGTAAGGAGTAATAAGAAATTATAAACTACTAAGATGAAAAAAATAAGCTGTTTGTTCTTGACTACTATGAAACTGAAAGGGAAGATATTAATGAAGCCTTAGGTCTTCATAAAAATGTAGTTACCATATTATAAAGGAGGAGAAATTTAGCAGAGTGGCTGGCTACTTCAATTAAAGACTTAAATCTAAGTGCAAAACAATCTCAGTCAAAAATATAATACCACACTTAAATAATTCGTATTATTAAATCTCTTCTAAGAAAGGATTTCTTTAATACTTCATATAATGACTATCTAGTAGAAAAAGTTCGTGACATTCTGAGTAAATCTGAACTTATAAGCTACAAAGAAATTTGGAAATAAGTAGCTTTAAAGCAAATGGAAAAAAATACAGCAAAAGATGTAAAAAATTAAAGGACAAAAAATATTCCAATAGAAACAAATATAACTGAAGAAGATCTTATTGCCAGTGATTTGCTGCAAGAAAAGTTTAAAGAAAATTATTTGAAGATGCTACGAAAACTCATTATTGAAAAACTTATTTTTGCTTAGCCACGTTATGTTCCTAAAAATAGTGTAAGAGAAACAATTGAGTAATTGTAAGAGATTTACGAAGAAAAAACGCACTAAGCTAAAGCATCAGTTCAAGCTTAAATTGAAACTTACTATCTTCTCTATGCTTTATATGAAAAGAATTATAACATAATGGGAAATAAAGTACTATAATGAACATTTAACATCTTATAGCAAACTCTCTATAACGGATGTGCATTAATTCACACTAACATATGGAAATATGAAGAAGTTAACTTTACTGATGTTTCTAGCATAGACAATATTGGAAAAGTTTAGAGCTATCTTAGACTCCCCAAAGATTAAAACCTTGCTTAATAATTTGAATAAGAGATCAATAATCACGAAAAAGAACTTTCCAATTTACATTTAGCAGAGTTTGGGTAAACTTAAAATGATATTCTAACTCAAGTAGCTTTGGATTAAAAGGCTTATTATAATTTACAGCTTCTTCTCACTAGTGAAAATTTTCTATTTTTCCATTTAGATGAGTCTTGAAATGCAACTCAAGCTTCTTAGAACGCCCTTCCAATTTTTAAGTTAGAGGAGTATTTAACCTACATTTAAATAAAATAGCTAGTGTCAAAGCTTTGTACTTATCTAGATAAGGATATAATGCACTTTGATGAGCAAGATTATTACTTCATAATATCTAACTTGAAATAGCTTCCTCACATTGAAAACTCTCCTGGTTTAATAGATCTTTTTTTCATTGATCTACAGAAATATAAATGCATTAAATGCCAGAGATGGTATGTAGAACTATAGGCAGCGAGAAAATGCTGTGAAACAAAGTAAAAGGTTTTATGGGAACCAAAAGAATTTGATATAATTACTGGAGTTTAGCTAAGGTTTAAAAAGTTTAGTTCTGTGCTCTATTTTATAAACTTCCTATTCAAACTATCTCGCGATCCATCCTTCGAAAGTAAGCTAAACAATCCCCTTCATGTTCAGTTGATTTAGTATATTTACACCTTCTGAACTTGGTTGATTTATTGTAATAATGAAATGAAAGAATGAACATAAAGCATAATACAGTAGAAGGACTACGAAATTATCTGGAAGCATACTTAGATACCTAAACTGCACAAGCAAGCTTTAGTCCTTTTAACAACTCTTGTAAAAGGAGACAGAGAAAAATTGATTTGGGTAAGTGAACAGGATTTATTAGTCTTTTAGGACTTCTTAGATCCAAGAATGTATAACGAAGATCAAGAAAATTTTGCATTAATGCAGTATCCTACCCATATGCTAGACTTTTTGCAAGCAATTATTTATGTAGATGATCTTGTTGATAACCGCTTATCAATTTTAGACATATTTACTGCTTTAGTAGCCAACAAACCTGAAATGTACGAGCAATTATTTTTCGTACAAAAAGGATAAGAAGGATTCGTATTTTAAAAAGAGAAATTTATTAACTTTGTTAAGTAATATGAAGAACTTTAGCAAAATAGCTAAATACACTTCCATCTTAAAATGCTTAAAACCTTCGCGTTGTTAGCCAGTAAAGCTCTGCCAAAAGACATTGAAGAAAGCAATGCATAAGAAAAAATTACTCTTGATATCTAAAGATTCCTAAAGAAGACTTTTAGCGCAGCAGACATTCTGGATATTGTAAGTGATAAAGAAATATCATGGAACATAAAAGAAGCATACCTGTATTTCATCAATCCTATCTTTTTCACTATTTAAGGAAATGTTACTTTTGAAGACGCCCATGCACTATTGAACTAAAACGCAAAGTAGCTTCTATCAATCATTAAGCAAATAAATGATTTTATTTTTGAATATCTAAGCATTAAAGACTAATTTAGTGGAGATCATCTAGCAACACATATGAATGAACTCTAGTTTAACTAATTCTGCACGAAGAATGATTAGATAAGCTATATAATATTTGAGCCAATAATTCACTTTTTGAATAACTTATATTCGAAAGCAATAGAAAATATCTCTATGAAATGGAACTAATAACTCTCTAATGAAACTGTTATCAAAATAATAAACCTCTTGAAGTAGATTATTAGCAACTTATCCTAAATCACAAACTGGAATATGATAGCTAATGAGATTAGAAGAAACAATATAACTAACTTCTTTAACATGCTCATTAATAAAAATAAGTTCTTTAATAAAGAAATTGTTCTTCAGTTCGAAAAAACTGAAATGCAAAAGTACTTGGAGTAGGTTGAAAAGAAGCATAGACAATTGGGATATGATTTTGATAACTATTTTCATCCTCTTTAAATGAACTATTCCCGTTTATATAATTGAACATCAGGAAAATTATCAGTAATAGCTGAATAGTGAAGAAAAGTAATAGTGGAACTTATATTTAAAAAGAATAAGACTTATGATATTAAGCTATAGAAGAAAATCTTAAAAACCTTTGGCAAATAAAGCTAGAATATTCCTGGTATATTCTTAAGTTAACTACTTTACAAAAGCTTAGTTAAACATATTGCGATTGGAGATTATACAGAAGCACAAGGTAGATAAAATTTTAATGACACCGTAAAATATTTAGGAGCTTAAATAAGGGATATCAAATTCTAATACCAACTCAAGGATCATTCTGAGTTTGATCGATTTACTGATAATGGTGCGTATATTCTTGCTAATATTTTTACCGCTCATGCATACCTAAAGAAGTTTGAAGTAAACGAAGAATATGTATATAATTTCCTTAAATCTTGACTAAGCGTGCTATTATAATCGAATGATTTTAATAATGATGACTTATGGGAATACGTTGAAAAGAATGGTCATTAAATGGAATGGAAAGAGGTTTAAAGAATTATATAAGTTCCTGCATTTAAATATCTTCTAAATTCAATCTCAAGTTCCCCATAAGAAATGGATACATACTTTTCAGTCGGAACTTAAGAGAGAGAAATACAAGCGCAGAGTATGAGGATGTTGAAGATGATAATAGAGCATAGACATAATAAGGTTTAATAAGTTTTCTTAAAATAATATTGCGAGTCTATTAGTATGTCAGAGCTAGAATATTTAACTACCATCACTCGCTAAAATCCAAAGTTTAAATATTCTTATGTTGATTTAAGTACTGAAGAAGACAATCCCCTTTCTACCTTAATGCCTACAATTAATAATTTATTCTAATTCTGAATGGAAACATACTCTAATTAAGATAAAATGAGTAAATCTATTTACTTGTGAAGGAAAATCCAAGAACTAAGATAAGAGGCTTTAGTTCAATAAGTATAAATTTAATAGAATATTGAATAATAGTAAAAATCTTTAGATACCACTACTGATATATCACAAATTGTAGATACTATGACTGAAGAAGGAGCAAAAATTAAAAAGCAAGAGCTACTAGACTTTGATAAATAAAAGCAACTATAGGCCCTAGAAGTATTTAATTCACTCACTAACATTGTTCAAAGTGCTTGCGAATTAATCAAAAATATAACTGAAGGACATTTATAAGAAGGATAAGATTTCTTGAGAGAATAAAGCAAAGAATACACAAGTGTAAACATGATGGATAGTGTAAGCTTGCTATTCAACGAAGTTTGTAACTGATTCTCTAAGTATTATAAGTATAGAAATTTAGAATCTTATCCTAAAAACTTGACTAAGTATATCAACTTCCCTTTTCCTACAGACCCTACGAGATATATAAAAATTTTAGATTGGGATTTGCTGTCTAATGTTTAGGATGGACCTTTTCCTTTAATTAATACGAATAAAAGAGATCACGAATTATTGGCTTGAATTCTTTAGTTGCTCAGTGAAGTTCAATAAGGTCCATGCGAGGAAAATCAAAAAGCTCTGGTTCAGACTGACGTTTGCTAGCATATAAATAAGATGCTAGAATTTTTTGGAAGTATTAATTTTAAAGCTAAGCTAGTTGGAGCAAATCATTGAATGTTAAATGGTTATACTTTAAAGGGATGGTCTAAGAGTAATTTCCAGAATATATAGCAAATAGTAGAAGCAATAAAAGGTTTATCAATAGAAGAAAATAATCCTCCAAAGAAAACAGGTTTCTTTGGAACGTATAGGAAAAAGAACAATTTATTACCATGTAACGTGTTAGCTGTAGAAGAAAAAGAAAGATTATTTGAATATGATTACGAAATTTATATTTTAACATTTCTAAACTCAATGATAGAGGGAAGATCTTAACATGACGACGAAGTAATCAGCTATCTATATAAAGTTTTAGATAAAGACTTGCTAATATGCAATTTACATTTTCATTTACTATAAGAAAGAGACTTTCCTTAAGATGATTTAAGTTCTTATAGAAAATAATTGATTTATCTTTATTATGTTCTACTAATAGTAATGTCTGAAAGTTTGACAGTGGGAAAAGAGTTAGGAGCAAAGATAAATGCATGGAAAACAGAATATTAATGGGATATTAAAAAATATATTTGCAAAATAGAAATTGTTGACAATGAGCAAAAATTAAGAAACTTCTATTTCCCAACTACAATCAAAAATATTTAATATTGAACTGATAGCTATGTTGTTTAAATCAAAAATGAAATCTTAAATGAAATTAAAAGAGATACTCCTGAAGAAAAATTAGACTAATTCGTGGATGGATCTGCCAGATTGCTAATCTTACTAGATCATATGGGTAAACTGAACAAAATTGCTTAAAAGAACTTTTTCTATCGCTTGTTATATAAAATAGTTATTACTAAGAGAGGAACTTAGCTTCAAATTGTGAACATTCTATGCTTGGTTATGAATATCGTATTCGTAATGTTCATTGAACCTGAGATAGAACTTTTACCTTTTGATTTTATTCCTTTAGTTTTTAAAAAATGCAGAGTCTTGATTACAGTTTTGTCCACTTCTTTATTTTTAAATCACGTTGTTTTAGATAGTATCTTAGACTTTAGAAACGTGCAAAAAGAAAACGAGCTTAAAGGTCTAAAAGGATTCAAAGGAAATATTTAGGCTTTTTGGAACTATTTTAGAGCCCTCCTTCTTAAGTTTGGATTCATATATAAATCACTTATGCTAATTTCATGCATTATGAGCAACTTTGAGCCTGCTTGGATTATGGCTACATTAATTATGATAATGTGTGAATCTAAAGTCATGCTTGCTTGTGTTCAATCTGTCATGCAAAATTTGGACAAAGTAGTTGCTACTCTAGCTCTAACCGTTATTCTTTAATATTGATATACAGGTTGAGCTTATTATTCTGAACTTTACGCAGCTTATAGCTTTGGTGTAGATCCTCTATGCGATACTCTTTATAGTTGCTTTAGATAGCACGTTGATCTAGGATGGGTAAATTCTCCAGAAATGGGAAACTATAGTGCGCTAATGTAAGATAATACTTCTCTACTTGTTTTCAACTTTACTTACATTCTTATCATCAACCTTATCACTACTGCTATCATTTCCGGTATTATCATTGATACTTTCAGTGATATGAGAAGCAAGCAAGATGATTTAGAGAACGACAATTAAAACGTTTGCTTCATTTGCTGCGAAAAAAGAGAATATTTCGAAAGGCTAGGAATAAGATTTGACGAGCACACTAAAGAAGCCCATTTCGTAGACTATTACATTTGATTACAGCTACATATCATGAATCAGAAGGAAGAAGAGCAAAACGGAATGGAATCATAAATATATAGGCTAATAAAGAACCAAGAGTTTATAAAATGTTTGCCTATAAATAGGAGCATGGAAATAGAAAAGAAAAATGCAGAGAAGAACTCTAATGATTGAATTACTTTTAATTTTTTATTACAGATAATTCTTTATAAATATACTAATTAAATATAACATATAAATCAAAAATGTCTTTAGATGATTGGAAGGTTTCAGTTGGAGATTATATTTATTTGGAAATTACTGATGGATCTGGCTTTCTTGGGTTGGAAGATCCATAGATAAAAGATATAAATGAATTAGAAAGAATTTATTTAGAATAAAAGTATCTTGCTTGCATTATCTCTTCTAGAGAGGCTAAAAACGTAGCTACTTTATGCTTTTTTAGGATTTACATTGAAGGGAAGCCATTGCTACACCCTATTAGATATGGGGATAAAATTAAACTTATTCATTGATAGAGTGGTCTTGCTATGGCTGCAAGTGAATAATCAGAAAAAAATGTTCTGTATAAAAAGATTGCTTTTACTAAGACTAATGCTTGAGATAAAAATCAATAATGATAAATTGAACCTTTTTACAAGCATAGGAAAGCAGGAGGTCAAATTTACTAATATGAAATTATCTCTCTTAAATCTACTACCTTCAGATAGAGATAGGTAGCCATTGATTCTGATGGAAAGGTAGTAAGTTCTAAATCATAATATGGCTGGAAATTGCATATTTTTAGGTGAAGTAATAAGCCTGATTTTTTTAATAACTAGGAAACACTTATACTATACAATATGAACTAAAAGGCTTATTTAGGTGCTTATGATGTAAATGTAGAGGCATCTAATCTAAGCGAATACATTAATAGTATCTAAAATCCAGAATATCCTACTTATCCAATCCTTATAAGTTGTGCTGAACAAACTCAAGCTAAATATTATTTATAGTCATTAATTAGCAAGCAAAGCATCTATGCTATTCCAAAAGGAGAATGAAACACTGTTAACTTTAGTGGATTGTTTAGAATAGAGACTGAAAAGTTCTATGACGGAGAAATTATAACTGAATAGTCCAAATTTAGACTTTTGCATATGTATAGTGGCTAATATTTATCAGTAGAGTTTAATCAAAAAGGAGAAAAACTAGAACATGTTCTATGTATGACAGGCCAGAGACTTGAAACTAATCTGTTCTGTTTTAAATACATAATCTCAGAAAATTCTCTTCGTGAGAAATGCTTATAAAAGGATTAAATCATAGTATTGTAAAACATCATATCTAAAAAATTTATACACATAGAAGGAGATAAACTAGCTTTAAGCGATGAGTATTTAGGCCAAGATTATTTCTAAGTTTAAAAAAACGAGCATACAATTTTCGAACTTTGGGAATATAAGTTAGAAAAGCTAATTTTTCTTCAGCTTAAAAATGAATTACTAGAAAACGAAGCAAAAAAGGCTGCAAACTAATTATTATCAAAGGCATGCATAGCACTTAAATATTTATTTTTTAAGCTATACGACTAAGAAAATGATAGCAATGCTGAACTTGAAACAATTAATTAGATACAAGAAAGGATGATTTTAAATAAAGTAGATCCAAACAACGAAATCTAAGTAAAGCTATATAATTGAGATATATGTGAAATCTTGATTTATATTTTGACTCTAATGTACGAAACTAAAATAGCCAAAAAAGATATTGTTAAAAAACTGGCACTAGCCAATACTTCCACTCCAATATAGTAATTTAAGACTTTGTCTAATATAGTCCTCAGCACTTATTTTAGAAACAATAATAAAACTCTTAAACATATTGACTTCGATGTTTTATCTACTTTGATTAAGATTTATCAAGAAGTTTAAGTAAGACCATGTTTAGTGGATTTAATAAACTCTGAAAACATTAAGGAAAGCTTCCATAACATTAACTTAGATGGATACTACAAAGTTCTGAGAGGAACTAAGAATTAAATAAGTTCTGATTTCCAAAATGCTAGAATTATTCAAACTTATCCTAGTAAAAGAGTAGATTTATTGAGTATTCTTTGCAAGCCTGGAGGGTCTGTTCATAGAAATACCTAAAACTGACTAATTAAAAACGTTATTTTTATAGATCCAGAGCTAAAGAGCTTTAAGACTTAAAATTTTATTTTTCAATATAGATTTAAAGATAACTAGTTTTAGATCAGCATTGATTAAAATACTGACTAATGAATCTTGTTGACAGAATTTTATTAAGATTAATAATGAACTGCAGCTAGAAAATATCATGAATCTTTGATTAAGCTCTACAGTAACATTTCCAAAGAAGGGAATATTCTTGCTCAAAAAAAGATTTCTCACTTTTTATGTCCAGAGCTCCTTTTCTTTGCGCTTAAGAAGTTAAATCTCCCAGCTGAGTAGAAACTAGATTGAGGCCAATTATTGCAAAATCTATATCTAAACTACTACAGATGCCCATAGATTAGAGATAAATTTATTTGTAATCTTGCAAATTTAACTCCAGAGTAAGAGGAAATGATTTAGTTCGAATACGAAGCTGTTAAAATTTTTACTCTTGACTGATTCAAATATAAATATGTGGTAAGAAATAAAGGAGAGTTATTAGGACTTCATGGAGATGTTTGAACAATACTACAAAGAAGAAGGCAACTAAGTGAGTGGCTCTCAATATCTATTTAAGAGCTGGACATATCTGCAGACAAAGATTATAGTATTATATAATACAACGCTTTCATTATGTCTATAGTAAAGCAGCTTATTAGTAAAAATTACTTTTCTAATGATTACAATAACTTCTTATTTTCTCAGCTTCCTAAAGAAAAATAAATAGGAATTGATCCTAATTAATATAAAGTTTAGCTTGAAACTGTGGAAGATGTTACAGAAGGGGGTGACTAGGCTCAAGTAGGAAAAGGTCTTTTGAATTTGATCCATAAATAGAAAAAAGAGCAAGGATGAACTAAAAATCCTGATGATCTGAAGACAAGCAATTCTAATTATCTTAAAAAACTAAAGTAAATTATTACTGAAAAACTTATTTCAGCCTAGCCCAGATATATTGATGAGAACATCTACAAAACTGATATTGATGAATTGCATTCCAAGTATTCTGAATAATCATAAGAAGCAAAAGTATCAGTCTAAGCTTAGATTGAAGCTTTTGCCTTAATTAAAGCTCTTTATGAAAGAAATTTTTTAAATATGTTTTGCAATGTAATTGATTGGACAAGATCTACCTTTTAAGAATACTTCGTTAACCAAGTTTATTTGCAAAGTCACGAAATAGAAGTACTAGATGATATCTAAATAGAAAGTGTTGAAAAAATAGCAGATTTATGTAAAAATTAATCATGCTTGATTTTCAAGCCTAAAGTGGAAGAAGAACTAGAAAAAATGAAGAATCAAATAGAAAAAAAAAAAAACTTATTATCCTCATTTTATCTTGGACAAGTAGGTTTAGTTCACTAAGACTTACTAATGTAGGCAATTCTAGATTGTAAAGCTTATAAGAATGTGGGTTTGCAGATAATTTCTTAAAACTTGCTTTAGTATATATTAGAGGAAACTCATTATAGTTGTGAAGGATCTTAATAAGCAATACCTCTTCTAAGCTTTGAAGAGTATGTTCAGTTTATAAGAATAAAAAACTTGGTTTCGGTTATTTACGAAACGCTAGAAAAGAACATTATTGATTTTGATAATTATGACTTTAAAATGATCAACCATCATCTTTCACAAGCTCCTGATAAAGAATCGCCTCCTGGCTTAATCGACGAATTTTTCTAAGAAATGGAATCTTTTAAATGCATAAAATGTCAGAAATGAAATATATCTTCGGCTGAAGCGATAGCGTGCTGTTTATTTACTGAGAGAGAGACTTTCATGAAATACGGAGAATACTTACAAAGTAGCTAGTAAAGATGAATCAAGCAATTTCCTGAGTTTTTAAAATTGCTATTAAATTGATGTAAGAACGAGAATGTTGAAAGAAGGATAGAAAAGGAGCCAGGATTTCTGCAGATGATTATTAATATCTATGAATTTTGGTATTGATTTGTATACGCAAATGAAAATACTGCTAAATATACTGTTGATCTACTAGGAGATACCGTCTTTAATGTTTTGTGAAGACATAGTTTGAACCCCAAACTTCATAAATCAGCATTTAGAGTTATTAGAGAACTAGTAAGATCACTTCCAGAAAGAAAGATGTATCTTGGAGGAGAAGAACTATCATAATTACTTCCATTTCTTTAGCCTTAGCCAATTGAAGGGTAGCATTACGAAAGTTGGGAATATCCATGTGATTTGCTAGAATTCATAAATTCCCTTTTGTATGTTTCTGGTAAAGCAGACTCCAGAGTAAAGATTTATAAGCTATTAATATAATATTTCGAGAACGAATTTACTTTGAACAACTTTTTGTTCTTAGAAAGGCAAGGATTAAACAGAGTTTATTAGATGGATAGATTTAAGAAATTAGCAAGACAGTCTAAAATAATATAGCCTAAAGGTTTATTAAATTTCCATTTGACTTTAGTCCAATTGTTTGCTAACCTAATAACTCCTATTCTTTAAACATAAAGCGAATTCTTTCTATCTGAGTTATAAGAAATGAGAAAATATGCTCTAAAGATCCTTAAGCCTGATTAAGTTGTTTAAATTCTAGCAGATCCATAAATAATAATGGAGATAAAAGAGCCTTTCTTTAGTTATGGTTAGTTACTTTGGCAGTAAGAGGAAGTGGGAGTGAATAGACTTTCCATAATGCATCTGTTTAAGAATGAAGCAATTAACATACTAAACATAAAGAAATGCGTTATAGACTATATTAAATAAATGAAGGCAACGTAGGATAAGCTGATTTAAGATGTATCCACAAGATAGTATCAAATATACGAATTCGAAAATTTGACTAAGGAATTAAATATTTAATCTAGAATCATTTTTGAAAGTTGTCTTCCTATAATCTCGCAAGTTTTCATAAAACTGTAGAAATACTGTTCGGAAAAAGATGGAATGCTTCCTTAGCAAGAAAAATAAATTCCTACGCATGTGCAGTTGCAAATAATTAGTAGTATTCACTAGATTTCTCTTGATATTGCAGGAATTTGAAATTTAAATGTCTTTAGTCATTTGAAAAGAAGAGAAAATACTTTAAAGTTTTTAGAATTGGTTTGCTATAACTGTAGACTATGGGGATAATTTATATTTAGTGTGGAAGAAACGCAATGACTTAATGAAAGAAGAAAGCTCTTTAAAATGAAGTTTAATAAAATTCCAAAAGACCATTCAGACTACTTAACTCCAAATTTTCAAAATCTAAATAGACTTGATGATTGGCTCCATGAATTGCTAGATGTAATTTGCTTAGATTACTGACGAGATGCAGTTATGATTCCTTTAGTAATAAATCAGAATTTCGAAGGAAAGAGTAATATGTTTTAAAAACTTGCCAAAAAAGGGAATAGAAACTAACTAAACTTTACACTTTGTGAAAGTTTATAAAAGGCACTTGGATATGAACAACAATTTGTAGGCCAGTATTAAGGAATGCTTTTATTCAGAGACTTCGTAGAAAGTGCCTATAAAAACAATTACGGCATTATTGAAGTAGAAGATAACGTAATAGGAATTTTAAAGAAAAAAGTTTAAAAAATTCTAAAAAAAGAAAGGCTAAAAGATCATCCAGATTATCTTACGTATATTAAATATGGAAAGGAGCTTATTCCAAATATCTTTATGAGTCAATCATTACTTTTTAAATTTGAAATTGAATAACAATACCATATCGCTTTTATGAGAACTTTTATATCATTAGCTCTATGTTGCAAAGACTCCTGGGAAGATGACAATAGATAGGATTTAAATAAATTTCTATCTGAAAATTAGGAATTTATATGCGATAAAGATGCTTTCGAGTTACTTGCCTTACCTATATTTTAGTATGTCATTTCAATTTTACCATTAGTTGAGTAAAATTACTCAAAATTTTGGAAGCAAGGAGAGACATAAAAATCAACTCCAAACGATACACTTTGGTTCATTGGTATGCTACTAGAAGAAAATTCAGCTTTGTAAGATAAATTTATAAATGAATATATAAAATCACAGAATATGTCTCATTTCGATTATATGACTTCTAGTATTGCTCCTCAACCTTATGAAGATTTAGTCATACTAGGACAGAAAAATAAATCAGACAATTTATTTAGTACAATAGGAGCAATGTTCAACGTATGAATAGACGCCAGCAAAGGATAAATAGAACGATGAAATATGTAAGATGTTACTTTACGAAATCATTGGTAAAAGTAATATGCTTATTGCTAAGAATTTTTACTTAACATTTTGAGGTTCATTAAAAACTTGTGTGAAGGGCATAACTTACTAGCCTAAAATTTTTTGCTGCATTAAAGTGATAAAGGAGTATCTATCAATTTGACAGAATGCTTGGCTATTTTCGCTCATTTTTAGATATAAAAATTGAGTGCTTATTTTGAGTACAGAGACTTTAGCGAGACTGATCCATTTGTTCAAAGAATTTTCGATTTTAAAATGCCAACTAATGATAAAAATAGTATTAAACTACTAAACTGGTCAAAGTTTGAAGATATATCTTTAGTTCCTTACTCAATAACGGATGATGCATGGTTGTAATTTGAAGACATTACAATACAATAGATTTTCATAACCTTAACTGAAATCCTTCAAGGTCCTTGTGAAACGAACCAATTAGAATTAATGGAAGCTAATGTATGTGACAGCTTGAGTTAATTATTAGAATTTTTTGCTGCTTTACAATTCAAATAAAGACTGTCGTTAAATCATTGGCTTTTCCAAGGATACGAAATTATTGGATGATAACCTGACTATTTTGAAAAAATATAAGCATTAAGTGAGAATTCCTACTCTTGGGAATTTTCCTAGACCTTTTTAGATCCTAAATCTGGTTGGCAGATAACACCTTTACTAGTAGATACAGTAGGATAAAGTGAGGCTAAAAGATTAGTTAGCTTTAAAACTGAATTTCATGTTTTAGAATTTTTAAATGCGATGATTGAGGGAAGAACTTAATCCAACGATGTTGTCATTTCCTACTTATATGAGAAACTAGGAGTTGATTTACTTATCTCCAATATGCATTATCATCTATTACAAGAGAGAAATTATCCTAATGAATCAGATGACGACCGAAAACAAATAATCTATTTGTATTATGTACTTCTTATTCAAATAGCAGATAATCTTGATCCTAGGCTTAATATTAAAGAAGGTAAAATTAACTCTTTTTTGGAGTAGTATTAATGGGATGTAGGGAATTATGTTGTTAAAATAGAAGTACTAGATGTTAATGAACAGCTGAGAGTAATGTACTTCCCTAAAACTATCAAAAACATTTAATATTACACTCATCCATTTTTATTAACGAGTAAAAATGAGCTTTTAGACGCTATTGAACGAGATAATCCAGAGAAAAAAATCAGACAGTTTATAGAAGTAGCCGAAAGACTAATAATTTTAATTGATCATTTGGGGACAATTTAAGAATGGAAGAATAAAGGATTCATCTATTAGATATTTTATTGAATTTCTTAGAAAAGAGATTTATAGCTAAAAGGATTACAAGTTTTAGCCATTTTGATTAACGTTGGATTTATTTTAGGAGAAGAGAAGAATTAAGATCCACCTTGGGTGTATTCCTTTTTCATAGGAATAGTATATTCGCTTTTATAAATATTTTCAGCTACTTTTATGATGAATTAAATAATATTAGAAACATACGTTGATTATAGGGACACAGTTTGTGGAATTTAAGAAGGAGACATTGAGAAACCGAAATCTACTCTGGGTTTAATTTATTTGTATATGCAGAATACTATATTAAAGGTAAACTTCTAGTATAAATTTCTAATGAATGTAGTCTGTACTGTTGGAATCTGGAGTAAGCCTTATATGATGCTAACTCTTGTAATCTGCATCATTGAGAATGAAATTATGATGAGTGTTATTAAAAGTATTTTCCAAAATATTGACAAAGTTTTGGGTGCTATTGCGATGACTGTGATCTTCTTATACTGGTTCACGGGATGAGCATACTTCACTTAAATGTACGAATTATATGGATTTGCAAAATCTACCCCTACATGTGATAGCCTTTATTCTTGCTTCAGATAGCATTTTGATCTAGGATGAGTGAGGTCACCTGAGTTTGTTGATTATACTAAAGATATTCAGAAAAACTTTTCAATGCTAAGCTTTAACTTTATGTACATATTGCTTATTAACCTCATGTCCACTTCTATTATTAGTGGAGTTATCATTGATACTTTTTCTGAGTTAAGAGAAAAATTAAAAACACTTAATGAGGATAAAAATAGTAAATGCTTCATATGCTGTGAAGGAAGAGAAAGATTTGAAAGATACGGACTTCCTTTTGAAGATCATGTTAGCAAAGAGCACAATTTAGATTATTACGTATGACTTCAAATGCATATTATGAAAAAGGATTAAGATGAAATGAACGGTATGGAATCGTACATTTACAAGCTTATAAAAGCCAATGAATTTATAAAATGTATACCTATTAACAAAAGCTTAGAGTTAGTAAAAATAATAGCCAGAGATGGCAAAGAAACATGAAAAAAAATATTCTTTAATTAGTTAAATTATTAATAATTTAAAGCTAAAAATTTTAATTCTTTTCTCAAATCTTAATGCAAGTTGTATTCATTATCTTCCAAAAAGTTATTAAGCATATCTTACCTTAACTTAATAATAGCTTTGCTCTATTGTATGAATATAACTATAACCTAATAACGTAATATCAAAATTAAATAAAGTTAGTTCAAGTTATTATTAATCTTACAGGATCTTATTAATAGTCTACATTAGGAGGTTATTTTCGTATAAAAGGTAAATCAAATTAATACAATTTATATTTGAGCTAATTACAAAAAATTAGAGTTATCTCATCATTCCCTAATTGTATTTTTAAAAACATAATATCACTTTTAAAGCTAATTCACTTAAGATAATTGTTTAGCCATTTATGAGGTTATAAACCTCTCTCACTTTACTAAAATTATTTGTATTCCAACTAGATAAATTAATTTGATTACCCTCAGTTTAACTTTAATTTTCATATTAAAAAGTTACTACATAGAATGATTAATATCTATTAAATTTAATCAATTTGGCTTTTCTTTAAATTATTTTACTATTTTAATTAAAAAAACATATTAACACTAAGCTTTGCTAGATACTAAATAAAAGCATTTAATACTGCAAATAAGACTGATTATTTATAAATTAATAGAGAATAACTAGTTAAATCATAGAATCCTTATATCTATCCATGAAAGAATTAAATATAATTAAACTTTAAAATTAAGAACTTTAAATAGAAAAGCGTTTTAAGATTAATAAAGCAAAGCACTTCTAAACTTATTTCTGCTATGTATATTAATAATAATGCTATGGCTATTATAAAGGTTAATGAGTCTATTTAATAGTTTAAGTTATTTAATTAAATTTAATTATTCTATATTGTTCTAAACTTTACACTTATATTCATACAATTTAACCAAGCAAAGGGAATTGGGTAAAATGAACGATAAAGTTAGATTTTATAAAATAGACAAATTTGAAACTTTTTAAATAGTAAGTAGCTTAGCTTATATCCTAAAGGGTATTCATTTATAACACTAGAAAAAGCATAAAGGAATGCTTATATTTATAATACTAGAAAATTAATTATTTCAAATAGCTTCTATTTTAATCTAACTAATGAAATAGAGTTTAATCTAAGTATCACTAATAAAATAGGTTTAATAAAGCATCACTAAATAAAATTAAGGAAATAAGGTTATTGCTCTTTAAGAAAGATATATAACTAATTTATTAAAATAAGAATAAAAGGATAATAATAAGCAAATCTCTTATTATATAAAAGGTTATGCCTAACTTCATATAGTTAGATATTATATCTCTATTGAATTAAGAATGCAAAGATCGAAAAGACTTTTAATTTATTGTTTAAGTATCTATATTCATTAATATTTATTTCCTCTGATATGCTTGAAAGAAGATATTATAATCAAATATGTAGATTAAAGGGTTAATGAGAGTCATTAGACTGTGCCTCTAAATTAAAATATGTGAATGAAGGAATGTAACTATATATATGCTAATAGTTAAATTAAGATGGATCATATCTTTCAATTATAAAAGTATACTGATATTTAAAATAAGCGTTAAAGTAAGTATTATTCTTATTAGCTCTATTAAGTATCCTGAATGCTATATCAAAGTACATAAATTTAATAGAATAATTAGGAGTTATTGCTAATATACCTGAAAGAAGCTCTTAGTAAGTATATCGAAAATGAATTAGTAATATTTGAAAGTAGAGGAGATTTAATTTAGACATATATAAGAAATAGTTTCATAAGATAAGGAGATTAATGATTAATTACTCTATGCTTGTACTTTAGTAAAACATTAAATCAGCAGAAGTTTATTAAATAAAATTTAATATTCAATTTACAATTTAATTAGATGCTAAAATATTTTATCAATAGCAATGATAATAGTAAGCAAAATTAACCATTAAGCTTAGTTCACTGTTGTTAACAATAGTTTCTATAAGTTTATCTATGTGAGGAGATTTTAGTACTTTAATCACAAAAGGGATAATCTTAATTTAAAAAACTGAAATTATCATCAATTAAATAGTTCTCTATTAAAGATCCTGTATGATATCGATTTACTAGTTTTTCGTTTAGGCATATAAGTGGAAATAAATGAGTGATCCTAGAAAAATTATTTTGACTTAAAGCAAAGTATCTTATCTATGTAAGAATAGACGTAGCGAAATAGGTATCATTAAACATTTATAGTATTAAACATTTAAATAATAAGAAATTTAGTTAATTTAATATAAAATGTAGTTAGATATAAAGCATACTGGTTCGAATTAAAACGACAGAACCTATAAGGATTCGCTGATTCAGACTGTAAAATATCGAAAAAAGGAGAAAAAGGTTAAGAAATATTAGGAAATGTAAAGTTTCTCGGATAACTTTGAAATTTACTAAGATATCTATAAAAAATAATAAGAAGATTTCTACTAGGAAGATCTATGACCAGTTTAGTGTTAAGAGTTTCCTAATAGGTGCTGCAGAAGCTGAAATCTGGAAAGTGCAATTAAATGAAATCCTAGTGAAGATTAAATTTCCATTTTTAAAGAGAAAAATATTTTTGAAAATGGAGTAAAAAGTTGGCGAAGTGGTTAGTAGCAAAGAGCTCACGTTATAAATTGAATTTGTTTCGTATGCGTCAAAGAAAAGTGCCATAGATAGACTTATTATAAAGCAACTGCTCTTCTGGATGCTTACTACAGTGTAATGGATTAGACTTATGAAGATACAAATTCTTATTTAATAGCGTTAATAATTTTATTCATCTCTATGAAGTATGAAGAAATAGTTTATTAAGATATCAATGAAATGATAAAGTTATATGCTAACTGCTCATCTTAAGTTTTCATTTAAGAAGAATTTAGAATATTGTTTACACTGAAATATGGCATAGTTTAGCATAAAAGTCTGCTAGATTACATGATTCCTCTTGTATTTCTCTTTGATGATTTCTGCCTAGCCACTTACGGTACAAAAATATTTACTAATTAAAAGGAGCAAAATCTACTCTTGTTTAGGATGCTATTCAATATACTCGATTGCATTAATCTTGACTTAGGCTGCTGCTAAGAAAATAAGAAGCAATTATGTGCTGTAATTCTGTATTAATTCATAGGCTACTGTGTGCCTGAAGTTAATTGAAGTTATTTTGAGTTTGACATGCTAACTGACTCTGAAAATATAAGCAGACTTAATTATGAAGCAGAAAGCTATGAGCGATATGAGTACTCCTTCCAGCAGTTCTTTTAAAACATAAGAGGAGATTTAGAATAATTCACATAGGTCTATAACCAATTCTTATGAGCTGTAATGTAGCAGTAGCTATAGCTCATAGACGTCAATATTTTCTGATATGTCTGGAAATTTCTTAGTGTTCCACTTGATTTTCAATATAATGAAGAAATGAAAATCGAAAAAGCTACACATTTCGTAAGATTAATAATGTTTTAGGAAGATTATAAAGATTTCTTATTTACTCAGAGTTACAACCAGCACATTTTAAAATATCTTTAGGAAATGATTAGGTAATGAGTGTCTTATTATATTTGTTTCATTAATTAGTTTCATTTGCTTATTATACATTTACTTACATTCAAACTTATTCAAATTTTATCCTTTAATTTTAATTCTTATTCAGTCCTATTTACTTCTAATTACCTCAATAAATTAATTTATTTCAATTAAAAATGGCTCGTTTAAGCAAAAAATTTTAAATACTTTAGATATATATTTTAGTATAAATTACATAATCTTCATATCTATAAAGCTAAAAATGAATTGAGTAAGCAAAGTATTTAGGTAAATAAAAAAAGAGAGATAAATAGAGGAAGTAGAAGTAGAAGTAGGCTTAGATATTTTAATAAACAGCATTCATAAAATTAGTTAGTGGTATTCCTTATCTCCATAATTTCTATCTACAGCTTTGCAGAAATGGTTTAAAGAGGACCACGCGAAAATCATGCTTAATAAAGAAGTTGCTGTTTAGGTCAGAAATATTCCGGTGTTATTGAGGCCTAAAATATATCCAAATATAAAAGATAACCCATAGCCTAGCAAACCCTACGAGAAGATTAAAATATAGAACACTTAACTTTGTATTTAGACAGCATTTAAATTGTATAGCATTGCAGTCATTATGCTGAAAAAAACATAGTAGAGCAGAACAAGGTGGATATTTTCTTATACTTCGCTTCTTAAAATTTCATCCTAAAATAAAAAATTACCGCTGTGAAAAGAATTAGGAGAAAAGGACTAACGGAGAATATTAAAGCAGCTAGTCCAATGCTAACAATGGCTACTAGGCTAACGCTTCCTTTTACAAACTTTTTAGCAGAAATTAGATCTTATTACATCATTGCTTCCAATGTTAAATTATAGCAAGTTTAAGTTATTCCTGAAGTAAACTATCAAAGCAACAGAAAAAGGGTCAAAGAGATGCAGAAAGCACTCCTTTCCATTGGGGAAGTATAATGCATAACAATAAAATGAAGTCCTTCAAAACTTAAGAAAAGTAGAAAATAGAAAGCACCAGAAATGAATGTGACTTATATAAAAATTCAGTATCCTTAGCAAGCATAACCAAAATTGCACTTACTAAACCAACAATCACAGGATGGCCAAATTTGTTAAAAATATCCCTTGATTTTAACAGAACCAAAGCAAGATATAAATAGTCATATAAAGGTAGCACTACTACAAACTCCGTTTGCGAATAGTTGAATTAATTGCAAAGTATATAAAGCAACGAATAAAAAAACAAATTACATTAACGTGGCAACTATACAAAGAGCCAAATTTGCAATATGTTTATCCAAAGCGCATAAAGCTGATCTTATACATTCAAAAACAATAAAAAATCATAACCCAAACAAAAGTGTGGAAGAGTAGAACTGGCATTTCTCTGCCAATTTTTATATTCCTGAGATATAGAAAATGATATATTCAAACGAAAAAATTATACTAGTGATGATTATGAACAGTAAAGCTTGAACTATTATGTTTCTCTAAATAAATAATCCTATTTTATTATCTAAGCCAAAGCCTCTATAATTTTTATAAATCTATTCTGACCCAAAATTTATTCCAGCTAAAAAGCCAAAAACAGTTATTTCAACTCACATATTTCCTAATCCAATCGCTTGTATATTAATATAATCTTCTTCACTTGAATCTCCAATATGAGCAACAGCAGTGATATTTAAAGCAACAATCAAATAGACGAAAAAATTTTGGAAGCATCTAGGAATGGAATGAGTTATTAAATTGCAAACTATTTTAAATCACGATTGTTCTCTTTATATAAACGGCTCATCTAAATCATCTTAACCTAAATTTGACATTTTAATTTATTTTATTTGACTAAATCTATTAATATAATATCTTTCTATATTAGCACCCTATTATCTTTAGTTATTTATTCTTGTCTCTATTTTTAAGTTAGTTGCTTTCTGATAAAATAAATTTTATTCTGCTATTTTAAAATCAAGGTATTATAAGATTAGGAAAATGAAAAGGAGTATATAAAATAACGAAAATAAGTATTAGAAATACTTTTAACGAAGGTACATCAAAAAAGAGTGTTTATCTAAATATTTAATTAAAAGCTGAAGGTCTTTAGTATCAAATTAAAAAGAAGCAACTAATAATTTGAAATTCTTTATATTAAATAAAGGATATTATTTACTTATTAAATCTCCTTAAAGCTTTCTATTCTTTATTCCTTTATCTGTAGTTATTAAATATCAATACTCATTATTTTTTTCTTCTTTAATTAAAAGCTTGAAATAGTGTCTTTATTTAAATCAATTAGTACCATTTAAAATGCTTTTATTTAGTTAAAGGTTAATAAGTTTCCTTTATAAAATATTAATTAATCACTTAGTTTAGGATTAGTAAAGATATAAATAGCAAGACTAAGATTTCTATTATAATACCATTTAAAATTAAAATATTCTTAAATAAATAATATTATTACATTGGAATTTCTAGTGAACCATTTCAATTATAATAGCTTTTCTCTAAACTAAATTTAGAAATTACTTTTTTCTTACTCTAAAATTGAAAGTATTAATTCTAAAGTAATTCTTATTATATATAATTTATTACTTTTAAACTTATTATAAAATATATTTTAACCTTTGGAAAACTTCATCTACCTACTTCATAAGACTCATAGCTTTTACATTTCTCAGCCTTAAATGATTTATTGATTGCTTTATGTTCTATCACTTTTTTAATTAACCATATGTAAAAGACTAGCATAGCTTGCTACTATATAAAGCAAGCTATTAATTCTAAATGCGATATAATCTAGCACTTTATGTGTTTTGGTATTTTAATTTTAAGGTTTTAATATAAAGTAATTTATAATATTCTTAATAAAATAGTGTATTTTTATATATAAAAGTAGCAAGTCAGAGTAAAGGAAAATTTATCAGTCTAATCTTTGGCGCTTATAATTTCTTAGCTATTAAATTGAAATCAAAGTCCTTTATGTATCGCTATTATTCTATTCAGATTTCTGCCATATAAACCATATCCAAATCGTTATTCTCTCTCTATCATCTCAAATTTGCTAGCAAAATTAAGAGAATCTTGTATAAGTTTCTTGAAGAATAAAAGCAGCCCATCTAATAAGAAATAGTTGTAAAATTGAAGAATTAATTCTTGAATTACTTTGAATTAGCTTAATGCTCAAATAAAGAAAGAGAAAATTGAGAATTTTTAATTATAAGAAAGTATTAAAGCTAGCTTAAATATTAAATATAATAGTTTTCTACTCAAAAAATTATGTTTTAGTTAACTTTAATTCTACTGTAATTACTTCCATTAATCTTTTATTCATTTTTGCTAGTCAGTTATATGTCCAAGAAATATGAGGCATTCTTAGAGAAACCTGTCGCTTCTGATTATACTTGGATGTATTGAAGTTTGAGTATTTAAAAATAAAGACTAAATAGATCAGAAGGTTCTTAGACTTAATATATATATTTAGACTTTTTAGATTTTAATCAATAGTAGAAAGACATGAGACCGATTATATCTAAAGTGAAATTAGATATAACTATTTATATTTGTTTATAAGTGATTTATTCATTCCTCCTCTCTTTTTTCAGTATTTCCAATGACTCCCAGTGCAAGTATAAGTGTAACTCCGCACCAAAACGCTATCAATTTTTTGGGTACGTGCCTTTTATTTGAAATTTCTTCAAAAAGCATTTCCAAAGTGCTTACATATAAAAATGCTCCAGCAGCCATTGATAATAATATTCCTTCTATCAGTGGATCTGTTCCTGCAACGGAGAATCCAATAGCAGCTCCTATAGGGCATGCTGATATAATAGGAAGTTGTATAAATAACTAACCTAGTTTGCCAATTCCTTTTTTTTTCAAATTAAGTCCCTATATATTAAATAATACCAGTAATAATGTCTCAGACCATTAATGTGTTAAAAATCCTATCATAAGTTAAATTACTCCATCCATTGAGTCTTATAGTCCCAAGGCAATTCCTTCTAAATGACTATCTAAAAATAAAGCAAACATTAAAATAATTCCAGTAATTGGAAATTTTTTTTTCTTTGGAGGGATTTCCTTGATATCAATCTTTTGCTCACTCTCCATTGCATCAATATCTTTCTTTTATGTCTACTTCTAGATATCTCCAGTTTTAGTTCTTTAAATCTAAATATCTTCTAATTATTCTTAAGTTCATTAGATTTGACTTTATCCTTACTAAATTGTTTCGCTTTCATTCTCATTTTCTGCTTCTAACTCTCCACCAAACAATTTATCAACTGAAAATATTAGAGCAAATATTGCAAGTGCTATCAAATAAGTTAATGGATAATAAATTCCTTTTTCTATTAAATACTGAGTAGCAGGTCCTAACACACTTATCTAACCACAAGCTAACAAAATTCCTCCAGCAAAGCAATTAGCCAATTAAAGGCCAACAGATTCAATTCCTTTTACATTTCTAATAGTTAAAACTTACCAAAACATAGGTACTAGCATTCCCACAATACATTCAGTAACAAATAAAATTATAGTAGCGATCTAAAGCCCTTTATATGCCTCCATATATATTATAAACATGTAACATTAAAATTAAACGAACCCTTTTCATTCTATGTGCCCATAAGCTTACAATATTTAGCTAGGTCTTTATATATTTTTCCGGTTGGCATTCGCTTTAAAAATTAAGGTAATTTTATCTTAACGATTATGATGATGATTATCTGAAATGACTAAGAATGTACAGGCTACGACATGAAATTGAAAGATTTAGTAAAAATTGGTAAATTTGAATAGCAAGATACATGAAGAGAATTACTTTAGGATATTTGCATAATTTTGAAGTAATTCCAAATATTTTGAAGTAATTTCCTATCTTTATTAACTAAGTTCATGCAAAATCATCTTTATTTTACTTTAGAACTATCATCTTTCACTGAAATTATTTACTTGAATCTATTTTCAGTTTATCCTATAAAATATTACTTTTATATATTGATAAACCATAATCAGTAGAATTCCTTCTGTTATCTATAGATTTAAGCATGGTTCTATCTTAAAACTATTTAGGATATTAAAGCAAGAGTATTAAGAATTCTATTGCTGATGCTTCTTTTCTATAGCTTATTAGGCTTAATTATGAATAATATTTATTTTATAGAGCAGCTGTAAAAGGATTCTAGCATTAGTTTCTTTGTAAATAGAAATGTTATTATATTCAAATCTACTACTAAAGGTTTTAAGTATTTAATACTTCTATGCTGTTTTATTAGCCTTTAAGAAATAATACCGTTTTCTTATTGAAAGATAATTTTCCTTAAAAAGATAAAAGAAAAAATCAAAACTACCTCAATAGTTAATTCTTAGCCTTTAATCTAAAAAGTACTTAGTAAAAAGCATTATAATAGGCTTGATTTAGTAACTGATAATGCTTATTTAAATGATAAATAGCAGATAAAATTAAAGGAGACTAATTTAGTGAATGCAATTAAAAGAATATAAGACTATTAATAATGTCTATCAGTATGTACATTAAAGGGATTTTTTAAATAGTACTTATATCTAAATTAGTTATTAGCTCTAAATTTAATTATTTAGCCATTCTTTTTCTAATATATCTATCTATTCAGATCTTACAATCTATTTATCATTCTGAGATACCTTTTATATAGGCTTGTTATTAAGCTTTTTCAAGTTAATTTATATATTAAACTAGAAAAATAAAGCTTAAAATGTAAGTTATGTATAAATACTTGGCTTTAACTTTATTAGTAGTTATTGTGTAGAAGGTTTCTTTTTAGTATCTAAACTCCTATTAAAAGTATAATGTAAAGGATTAAAAGTACATATAAGAAATAGGTTTAAATGATTTCTACTATTATAATAGTGTTAAGCAACTAAGATTAAATTTGGAGTAGTAAATATAGATGTCTTAAACTGAATTGGCTACTTATTAATATTCTAAAGATAAATGTGGAATGCATACTATATTTACTATTGCTTTATCTTTAAAAGCCTGAGTGAAAGTTCTAAAATATATGTCAAAATTTTTAAGTCATTCCTTGAAAATTTCCTTCAATATATGCTGTCAAAAGTAATTATAAAATTCTATTATTTGAATTAAACTACTTAATCTGAAATTTCTATAGGTTATAGAATTTATTTTGGTAAATAAATGCAAAATAGAACCCTAAGTCTTTAATAAAGTTAAGAACAATAGTTAAATAGATAAGAATTACTAGCAAATAAGATAGCTTTAATGAGAATTAGTTGTATTAATGCTATCTTGCTTTTAGTTGCAAAAGGAAGCTAATTTATAAATAAAGAGTGCTGATGTAGTTATTTTAAAAATAAGTTATTTAACTATATCATTTATTGAAGTGCACTGGCTTTTTATTAGTTGTTTTATATCTCTACTCTCCATTAATATTCATAAACAAATATCGTACCTTGCAGAACATTACTTAATAAGAATATATCTAGCTATACTTAAGAAATAATATGCTTTCTCTCTAAAGAAATTTCTTTAATTTAGGGAGCAGAGTATTAATTAAGATGTAGACTTGAATGCTAATAAAATAAATTATTTAATTATTAATAAAAACTTAAATACCCAAGGCTATATATCTCACTAGCATCTTAATATAATCTATTATATTGCTATCCAATCTATGGTTCTTATATTGTTAATGCAAATTATAGATATCATATTTAATTATGAATATGCTTATTATAAAGATTCTAACTACTATTCTAGATTTAGCTTATACATATCTCTAAGATTTATTTGTAATAGATTTAAGTTTTTAAGCAGCAAACAGTAATTTAAAAATTAAGGTGACAATGGAAAACTTAGTTGATATTGAGAAAAAATCTTAAATTAGAGTTTAATTTAGTTGATTACATTTGAAATAACTAGCAATAATAGATGAAAGATTCAGAAAAGAGGTAATAAATTAATAAAAGTAAGTAATAAGTTTAATTATTAGAAGTACTATTTAGAGTATAAAGCTATTTATATAAGGATAATATTACCTTTGAGATTTAAATAATAAGCATATTTTACTAGAACTTTTAACTTAAACTAAAACTAAATAAAATACTATTAATTTGACTCAATATTTGGTTTTTTAAGCTAGGTTGATAAATCTTAGATATTTAATTTCATTGAATTTACAGTTTAAAAATTAAAATTTATCAAAGAGCAAACTAATTGCAGCTATTTTATTATCAAAGCTTAAAGTAAAAAGCGTAGTTTTATCATTATTAAATATATCTTAGAAATGACTAAGTAAAGGAATAAAAGAAGAACTAATTGAAGGAACCTAAAATTTTAGGAGCTTTTGAAAGAGTTAAAATAAGATATCACTATAAATTTTATTTAGAAAAGCACTTTAAATATAAACCTCTTGATAGTAAATAATCAAGAAAAATTAAAATTAAGCTAATTTTAAAGTTATTATGATACTTTTTTAAAAGCTTTAATTAAAAAAATGTATACTCAGTTAAAAAAATAAAAGTTTAAGCAAATTAAATATAAATTAAACTTAGTTTTAAATAATAATTAATATAATTAAACTAAAATGATCATGATACCTAAATACTTTATATTAAACAAATACAAGCTAATAAATTGCTTAGCTTTCTTATATTTAAAAGACTCATATAATTTACAGTTAATTAAAAATAAAGTTGCATCATTTATATAGTTTTATTATTAGTTAAAAAAGATTAACTAACTTGTATATTCAATTTACTAATTTGCTCATTTGAAAATTAATGCAAAAAGCATAAATATTTGTTAATTAATAATATATTAATATCAGAATATAAATATAAGATTAAGGTAAAGATTCTTTTAACTTTAGTTAATGATTTATTATAAAATGATATTTGATTTAATTACTTTAAGCTATTAATTCAAGTAAAATAGTAAGCTTTATTGCTTAAACTTATTTAAAATGAGATAAATATTTTTTATTTTATAGTAATAAACTTTGTAAGTTAGGATAATGTGATGATTATACTTTCTTAACCATATATAAATTCTTACTCTTCAAAGAAATAATTATATTTCTTAAGCATATTAATAAAGAATATAATTAATAATGTTTCTAGCTTTAGCAATTTCATTATAAAATTAGATATTATAGCATATATCTTTTAGTTTTAAACTTTTGCTAATTTATCATTAGACAAAAATTTTACTTAGCTGAATTATTTCCTCTTTCTTTGATTTGATATCATAACGCACATACATCCTCTAATATGCTCAGATGAGATCAAATTTTAATTTATTTTATGCTTTAATGCCATTTCCTTTAATATCATAACTATAATTATATTTCTAATCTGAGAATATTAAACAAAATTAGTGTTTATTTAGCTGCATAAAATGAATATAATGCATAATAAATAAAAATATTACTTAAATGATATTATCAAACATAAATAAAAGAAGAAGAAGATTGTTAGTTCTAGCATTAATACAAAATAAGCTAGTTAAGATATTAAATTAATAAGTTAATCTTTACTAATTATTTATAATTAGCATTAATAGATTATAGCCAGTGCTTTTATTTATTCAAAGGTTGTTTATTTAAAAGGAATCTTATAGTAAAGGAAAAATATGAATTATTTTGTAAAATTAAAGAATAGAAATGGAGAAAAAATTAAAAATGTAAAATAATTTAATGGAGAATTTTTAAGTTTAATGACCTTTTAGCTATGATATATTTAATGGAAAGTATATTGAAGACTATAAATACTTTTTATAATTTAATTATATAGAAATTATTTTTAATCTAAAATAAATATATCATTAACTTGGCTGTTCATCATCATTAGAACTTTCTAGATATTTTATTTCATTTTATACTGCACTCATATAAGCTTCTATTTAATTTAACCCTTATTATAAAAATTAGATGTTTTGGAATTAATTACAGAAATCTAAATTAAAGCTTACTTTAATTTTAAAGAGACTTTAGGTAATTTATTGGCATCAAAGGCATATAAATACCACCAAGTTGCTGTATTTCTTTAACTTTTTGTTTTGTTTGATCATCTTTTTATCCAACTTAAACCTCATTAACGTTTTTTTTCTTCATCTGAGATATAGTATTCTAGACTTTATTTTCACTTTAATTAAGAAGCTATAATTCATTCTTTTTCTAGTGCTAAAAATTTTCACCGTTGGATTTCAAATCAAATTTTTTTATACGACTATAAAATCTATTTTTTATTAAAGAATCAGGTCTTCCTGGAAGGAACTTGCTTATTTTCTACCACTAACATCCATATTACTTATATTTTTCTAGCAATATTTTATCTTCCTCTTTAGTTCATTTTTTTCTGTTCATATTTGGATCTAAAGTATTAATGAATCTATCTCTACATTATCTAGCGTTTCTTCCTGGGAAAAACTGCTTTACTTATGTTCATTCCTAGTTAAACTGTAAAGCGAGTTAAATTAATTTTTAATCTTCTTCTTTTGATCAATTAAGTCTCGATTTTCTTCTTTAGATTTAATCTTTTGGATTTAAATTCTGATATCTCATATACTTTTCATCTTTACTTTCATCTTAGTCAAACGATTATTTTCTTGAATAAGAATTGCTTGAATTTTCTACAATTACGGAAGAATCACTTTCATTTTCATTTTCTTCTTAAGAGAGGATATTTTAGACAGGTGGTATTTTATCTTTCTTTGCTTATAATTGCTTTTATTTTTTTGCGGTCTTTTACTGTACATTTTTTTACTAGCTGAAAGTATTCTAGAGGTTCTAATCCTTCTGATTACTGATTGGAGCCATTCTTAAATTGTTTACTCTACCTTTCACTTGCATATGTTGCTAGTTTTGGAATATTTATTAAGGCTAAGCAATCTAATAAGGTTAGGTTTGTTAATACTGCATAACCTGCTAATAGTGATACTAATGCTACTATTAATGATGAGAAAAGGGAAAAATTTGTTATTCACCATCATTACGAAAAAGTTCATTATTGAAGTATTGCTAACCCTCAATTCCAACATTCTAGGTATGATTTTGCTATTAAGCAAAATCTTGATCGTATCCTTCAAAATTATCAAATTAAAAAAATAACTGGTCTTCCATTTTATTAGGAAACTTATTACCCTCTTCATCCTTTTAATTGAAATCAAACGCATTTTGCTCGTTTGAAGTGTTGGACGACTTTCTGAAGAAATCGCAATTATTGACTTAATTGTCTCTATCGTACATTTGATAAAACGTCCACATTTTAAATAATAATCTATTTTATTTAAACCATTCAAATGTGTTATTTTCTTATTTATCTACTTTATTTCAGCCTAATTATTTATAACTACGCTTCTTCTTTAACTCCTATTTACTTTTTACCTAATTAAATTATTAAAAGGGTTATTATTACTTCTAGCTATATAGGCAGGCTTTTATTCTATTAAAATAAAAAACATTCTTAGATCTTAAAGTATGATTATTAAGTAAAAGCTATAACGCCAATTAAATTATCTTTATCTTAGCTATACCATTTAACTCTTGCGATTAAGAACTGAATAACTAAGCAAGCAGTCAAATAAAACTAATAATGCTTAGAATTTTTCTAATAAATTGACATTTAGATAGTAAAGATATAAGGATAAAGAGTGGAATAGTAATATATTCTTATGGAAGATTTAAGGAATAAAATTATAAAATTCTGAGGTTTATTTTTGTGATAATTAAGATTAATTTTTTTTGCCGCTTACTTTCTCTGGATTTTTGCTAAATATGCTTTACTTGCTGCTGTTAATCTGCAATTTTTATTTTAAATTTGGGTTTTATTATTAGAAGCTTTTACTTGGTGATTGGAAGATATTAGAATTGTTATTTTAGTTCTACTATTACTTTGCATATTTAGATTTCAAAATTTCGCTTGTTTTTTAGGGAGTAAACTTCCTTGGAACTTTGTCAGGAATTTTTAAGGGCTGTGGAACTTTTCTACCTTCTAGTAAATGAGGAAATAAAAGTGTAAACTCTTAAAGGCCTAATAATAAAAATAATCACCTCCAGTTAAAAGGTAAACGTTATCATATCCTTTTTATGCAAATTTTTATGCAGCATCCACTCCAAGTTTTTCTTCAAAATGATAGACAATAATCATTCTACTTGCCTTGTTTTTCTAAAGATAAAAACTTACAAATTTAAAGAGTCCAGCAATTATCTTATCTTAAGTGATATTAGGAGCTGGATAATTCTAAGCTGTTTTAATATGGTACAATAAAAATTCCTCTCTGTCTCTTACGTCGAGCAGTAAAAATTCAGATTCTTCTATGTTATTCTGAACGATTGTAACAATACTAGTTGTAGACATAACTGAGTTTACTTCTGAAGCTATGCTTTAATCAAAATTTTTGGAGAATTTAGGTGTTGATTATAAAGGAATCTGAGTAAAATATCCTAAGCCAGGTGTATAATTTTGATTTTACTGATTTTATTCTTCCTAATTAATTTGAAACTCTCTCAAAAATATTGAATCTTAGTTGTTTATTTCTTAATCAGTAGTAAAATCATTCGTTTATTAGCTTGGTATAACACCTGGATTTTCTTAGTTTCTCGTTATTAATTTAGACATTGTCTACGCATTAATTCTCTTAAATAGTTCCCCTCTTCTCTTTGCTATTACTTAAGCTGTTTCCTTTTGCTGTGAACTTTCTAACTATCCTAACTAGAATTTTTATTTTAAAGTTTCAACTGGCTGTTGAGGACTTAAATCTTATTGCCTTTTGATTGAAAAATTTAGGTTTTTCCTCTCTACCATTATGGTACAAATGTAATTAGAACTTTAACGAAACTTATTTTATCGATTTTATTTAAACTAATAATGTTATTTTAAATAGTAAGATTTAACCAATATCAAGTACCAATCTAGATTATTGTCACTATATTGTAACTCTAACTTCCTATTCTTAATCTTAAGTATTTGTAAGACATAGATGACATTACTAGATAACTCTTAAAATGAGTTTTGAGGAATAGATGCTTTCATACTTAAAAGTATAAATATGATTCTTTGAGAGACATATAAATTTCCAAGCTATCTTCTTAACAGCTTAGAGTTAAGAGTAATTAAAGAATAACATTAATAATCCGAAGTTTTAAATAGCTTAGTTAAATAAAATGAGTTAAGAGATTTAAATAAGCTTTTTCTTATCACTACCTTCAGAAAGCATCACTTCTATAGAACTATATTAAAACTTACTTGAGTCTCTATAGAATTTCTGTTTTCTTTTTTAATAAACTTTATAAATATTAGTCTTCACTATATATCTATTCTAAATCAACTTTCAAGCTGAGTTAAGTCTTGGATTCATTTGCTTTTTTCTTTTTGTTCGAATTCATTTATAAGGGTAAATCTATATAGTTGCCTTTTTCTAACTTTTATTCATACTTTTAGCTAGATGATAGTTAAAAAGGGATTATTTCCTTTTTTTTATTAGGTATTTACCTAGGAGAATTCCAAAATATATCATTTTTGTATGAAATACTTTGCTTTTCTTATCTACCTTTAATTTAAACATTTTCTTATTTAATTTCATTTATTTAATCCTATTCACTTGCATTATCTTCTTGTTAACTTTATTAAATAACTTCCAGTCTATTTTTTCTTGGCTAATAACATGGCATATGCAATTCTGTAAAATTACTTTATGTTAATTTGGATATATCAACAAATAATGAAGATGCTACAGAATCTTCCACTAATTTCTAAAGGATTTCTTAACTTCTCTTTTCTGCTTTTTCTTCATTTGTTGTTTGATAGTGAAGCTTTATCTAATTAGTTTCTATATTATGATTTATTTATTCAAATTTAACTTTTGATTCATTTTATAAAAGATTTTTGAAGTCTGATTAGGATAATGCACTCATTTCCCAACGTTCATCCCACACCCTTTCAATTTTAGCTCTAATTTACTTCTACTTTACTTCAAAACTTTTCGATCTTTGATTATTTTTAGTACCTTATTTTTCTCTTTTAAGCTTGGGAATAATTTACTATTATTGGTTTTCCACTTTCTGTTTTTCTTAATTTTTTTCTTATCTTTTTTAATTTAAAATAGTTTTATCTTCCTAATGCTAATGAGTTTCTTTCTTAATAACTTAGCTTTGCTATTTCTTACTGTTATTGGAGTTATTATAAAGGATATAGTTTTTAATATTTTTAATATTTTTAATGGTTTTGATACTTTTATTTTTGTTTGAAATTTTGGAATTAAATACTTTAGGCATAAGATCGATCTATTTTTGCTTTTTCTAGCAATTTTTTTAAATCTAAGAATTTTCGCTTTTAGTGAAAGCTAGACAATTTACATTTTCGCTTTCTTCTATCTATTTTTTTCTTTAATTCTATTGCTAAATAAATGTTTAAAGATGATATTTAGATTCGTCTTTTTTTGTAAAGCACTTTGACTAACGAAGATTTACTATCTTTTTCTTTTTCTCATTTTAATTAACACTAGTTGCGTTAAATTTTGTCCTTAATTTTGAACTTTTTTTCTAATTATATGGAGCACTTTTAGTTCCGTCAAAGTAATAAGAATCTATTTACTCTCCAAAATCAAGTTGATTATCACTTTCTTAAGTTTCAAAGGGAACTACTACTACCAGGTCATCTAAATCTAAACCATTTAGAGAAATGCCTTTTTTATCATTCTAGCCTTGTTATAGACTTTTAGTATCGCCTAAGTCTTTTTCAACGTTCGAATATCTTGTATTAGGTAGTTTTTCTTCTCATTAGAACTGAGTTAAGTCTCCCTAAAGAAATTCATTACTAACAAACCCTTTTATAGTTTCTTATGAGCTTATCACATTCTGTATATTCAGCTTCTAATTGACTCTTGAAATCAGGTCTTAAGGGTTAATTTTTAATGTCTTAGGAGAATCCTGAATGGTAAATGACTTACTATATCAATTTTGAACTTTTAAATATACTTCTTTAGGTTCAAATCATGTCTGTTGAGTTGTTCCTCCATTTTTTACTTTCTATCTAAATATCAGTAGCTAATTCTTTATGCTTTAATTATAGCTTTATTTCATTTAATATCAAATCCTTATTCTAACTTAACGGTATTACTAACTGACTACTCACTAACTCACACTTCTCTATTCAAAGCTATATATCTGCAAAGCATTCTACTTGCTAAATTTTAAATTTCCAATTCCTTGGTTCTAAAAAGAGAAAGCTAAGACTAAAAATGTGAAGGACTTATATTAACGGGCAGATAACAAAATTTTTAATGACAAGCATTAACAAAGTTAGATAAATGAACTAAGCCAAATTTCTATTTGATTAAAGATGTTAATTCAATTAATAAACAGAAGGATAGTATTTCCTTCTACCTTTAATACTATTAACTATTTTATTATTTA
The DNA here is from genome assembly GCA_946699065.1 of Loxodes magnus. NCBI lineage: Eukaryota > Ciliophora > Karyorelictea > Loxodida > Loxodidae > Loxodes > Loxodes magnus. The sequence goes on from CAMPDV010000104.1 coordinate 245,761, forward strand.
AGCTTTATTTAACTATATTAAGCTAAATGCTAAAGATTAAGTTAGCAATTAAGTAGCTTCCTATCCTAATTTATGATTAAATTATGCAAATCATTTAAATTTTAGCAAGCAAGAAATACTACCATTTAAGGTCTATTATACACAGAATTATGAAATTCATACTTTAAACTCTTCATTTACCATTTTACATAAAAGTCAATATTAAAATACCAACTTATCTAATGATAATTCGTACTCTTTATTTATATAATCTTAAGTCTTTTTGCATTATTTAGTTATAAGAATTTTTAGTAGTTAAGTAATCAATCTATATGCTTAATTTCTTAGATTCTAAGAGGAAATATGAATCAAAAAATAAAAGTACACTGATTATTCATTATTTATTTATAAAACCAAAGCTTATTTTTAATAAGCTATTTATAGTTAAATCTATATCTTTATATATTAATATCATTGTTTTTTCTGCCTCTCTTGCTTATATTAGATTTATTAAGAAGAAGCCTAATATTATAAACCCATAGTAACAACCATGTTATGGTATGCTTATGAGCTAGATATTAGATTAATATTAAAGATTTCTTAATAACCTTTTAAAAATAATAGACTCATTAGACTATAATTAATAATCTCTCATTGTTAACCGGATAATCATTGCAGCTTTATTTATTTTAATTAGTAACCCTTAATTATTTAGTATTTTGGTAATTAATTTAGAAATATATCTCTAATTATTACAAATGTTGCTTTTTATTTATTTACTTTTTCTTAAGGAAGATATAGTCTAACTTTGAGTTATATAAGCGAAGAGTTAGTTTTACTTTGATAGGATATACTTAATTTGCGATAGTAAGAAATACAATTAATATAGCTATTTAATTTTTGATTCATATATCTATTTTATTGATATTAAGCATAAGGATATATGGCAATATTTAAAAGATATAGCTTTATAGAGAAATCTCATTACTCTTAATACTTTATTTCCATATATACAAATATCTAAGTTATTAGAACTTTTATTTGATAAAGCTGATTAAGAATAGATAGTCTAATTTAGATTTGAGTATTATACTAGCTACATTAATAGCTTCATTTATAAAAGCTAGCTCTATTCCTTTAATCACTTAATTTATTATAAATGAATGAGTAAGTCATTAGAGATATTAGCTTGATGATTTATTAGATTTATAAAATAAATTAAATCTTAGTTATTTATAAGAAACATAAAATCTATTATTATTAATTCCTATTTAAAGCAACTATGGATATAGGTAGTAATAAGATTACCTAGATTGATAATTATAACTTTTATACTTAACTAAATAATTAGTAGAAAGCTAAGTCCTATAGTAGCTTTTATAGTCCTAGCTACACATGAAGGCATATCAAATAACAGTCTTTTAGATAATAATAAAAGCAAACAAACTTAAAATAGTTAGCTTAATAATGATACATATTAAGTATATAGTTAGCTTTTTATAAATTTATTAGCTTTAATTAACTAAAGCACATAATAAATAAATCTAAGCTCTTAATTAACTTCAATCATGCATAAAGTATTTAAGGCTTAAACTAATTTTGAAATATATCAGATATCAATAGATAATTAGACTAGAGATATATAGACCTTTTATTATGTTATTACAAAATCAAAATATAGCTTTATTTTTGGCTATCTGATTATTAAAAAACTAGCGATAATCAAAATAGCTAGAAATAAAATGTTTATTATATAGGTAATAAATTGGAACAGAAAAGAAAACTAAGAAGAATAAATTTATATTATAAGATGTGCTAATAGATAAAAAAGGAATTTAAATTAATTTACTAAGAATCCTTAAAACTCTATTGAACAAGTAATGAAATCTATTAATTAAAATAATTTTTTATATTTAGATTTATAAAAATCATCTCTATTTTAATATAAGAAGAAGTAGAACTTCAAGGAGAAAGTTTAATTTATTGTTAATGTTTAAAGGAATCATAAGCCTTTAATTAAGTTTAATATATAGTATTGCAGGTGAAAAAATAAAAGTGATATACAAAGGAAAAGCGTAATTAAATTGTGAAAATAATATTTCTTATGCACTCTAGCTTATAATTATAATTTCGCTCTTAAACAAATAAATTACTACAAAAAATGTTTTAAGCATGTCAGTTTATTTATCTGATATGTTTTATGCAATACAAAAAGTATATCTTTACTAATAATTAGCTATTTATATTTCATCTTTTATGAATAATCTAGCTACTTCTCTACTTTAATTCTAGTCTCTTTTAAATAATAGCTTATTAATGAGCATTACCCCAATAGTTGCCGCTTATCGTAATTCTTTGCTCTTATTAGTTTATTTTTAATTTATTTAAAATATTTCTTTGTAAGAAATCATGTCATTTTCAGTTCTTCAAAATAAGAATTTTGCAAGATAGTATAATAAAACTAAGATTAATTAGTCATAGAGAAGGAATAATACGTGTATTTATGAAAAATAGGCTTATTTATTTAAAATTAAGTAAGTATATTTGATTTATTAGACTTTAGTAAGATAGTTAAGATATAAAATTAAATTTAGATTGACAGAATTTAAAATGGAAGCAGTAGAGAGAAACTTATACGACAAATTATACATTGATGCGATAAGCAAGTATAAATATTGAGGCAAATTCCCTTTTAAGCTTGTTCTGTGCATTTTGCTAGTGATTTTTACGACTTTGCAAGTACTATCTATAAATCATTGACACACCTAATATGCATATGATTAGATTAAAGCCTTTAATTTTTTCTTTATGAAATACGATCTATATTTTGATAAATAATGCTTGTGAGATTTTTTAAATGGAACTGTCTATAACTATTTCAATATTTGGAATCTTACCATAGAGAATTACTAATGTAAGCACGATGAAAACAACAAACCAGAGCCTATCAAGCTAACTGTATTACCTTACGATGAGTCAGAATTGGTCTATTTTGAAAATATTACTTTATAAGATAAAGGTCCTCTTAGCAGCATTGAATCTCTTAGATAATTCCTTAAAAACTCATTAAAGTTTGAATTAAATTTTATCATAAAGCACAAAATTTCAGGAAATTGGAAAATGCGGGTAAAATGCTTCTAATGAAACATAAATTTAAGATTTTCAGTAAACTAATGAGGAATGATTAATTAAGTAAATGACTATGATATAGAGCAATGCCAAAAGTAAAGCACAATTGAATGATCTTAGAATTGAGTGAATTTTCTTGTATTAATTTTTGCATTTACAAATTCTTGCTTAATTTTCAAAAGTATCTAAAAGAGTTATTTGCTTATTTAGCAAGAATTAGAATGAGCATAATTAAGCATTATATAGAAGTTAAGATTTTGCAATAAGTGAGACTTAATTGTAATTTTTGGAAATATTACTTAAATCTGTGGAGTTGCTTATTCTATTTTTAATAATGAAAGCTATAATTCATTTAATATTCGAGAAATTTTCATAGGAGTTGGATGTTTTTTCGCCTGATTTACTATCTTAAAATTTTTGACTCATTTGCCTGTGTACTATCAGATAATAGGAACCTTAAGCAAATCAATTATACACATTTTAAGGTTTATTATTGGTTGTCTTCCTGTTGTAGGAGGATATGTTTGCTTTGGAGCAATGATGTTTTACAATACTGACTACTTTTATGATTTAAAGACTACATTAACGACTTTATACGCTTTGTGATTAGGAGATGCATTATGAAATATTGGTTTTAGTTTGTTGAGTTAAAATGGCTTTTTCGGTCTGATTTTTTTCTATTCCTATATAATATTTTTCTATCTAATGTTTACATTTATAATTTTAGCTATCATAGAGTCCAACTATATCAACTTAATGGACTAGTATTAACTCAAAAAAAAGCAAAATTTAGAGCAAGTTCCTTCATTTCTATTGCAAAATTAATAAGATATATTGAAAGATTATAACTCAATATCACGCTAAGATTCTATGAATATTAGACTTGAAAGCCAAAGAAAATCAACTCACATATAATCAGTTAAAACCTTCAAATCTATTGTCTTCAAATTAAAAAATAATAAATCTTTACTGTCAACAGGTTCAGATCAAAAAAAATCGATTCTTACACAATACGATCATAAAAAATGAAATAAATACTTCAGCAAACTAAAGAGAAAATTGAAGAAATACAATAAAATGGCTTAAGAAGATTCTGATTTATATAATTATTGGGAATAATATCTCTAAGATTAACTTTTTGATATATCAGGTAGTTACCCAATTTCATCTGTAAATGAATAAAATATCAAATCAAAGAACAAGAATGCTATAAGGTAATTTTTATAAATTTTAGACCATTTAAAGATGCAGAGGCATGAATCTTTAATTACAAATATTTAAAATAAAATTATTTTTATCTAAGTAAACTATAATCAATATACCAATTTTATTAGCAAATATCTATAAGTTTTCTCATTTTTAAGAAATTTAAATTTCATTGATACACTACGAAGATAAACAAAATTATATTAAAATGGACTAAATTCTTACTTTCTATAATTTAAGTTTCTCTTGATGTTTATTCTTAAAAATTCTAAGATTGTTCAATCTCCACCATTCTTTAAATCTATTATTTGTTAAATATACCAGGAAGTTTGGTTAAATTGTTTGGTGATTTTTGAGAGAGGATACAATGTTACTGATTCAAATATAATTTTCTAGTTTTATTTATTCAAGAAAGGGATTTGTGATAAAACTCTTGTTAAACTGGTTTACGTTCATTAATGTGAGGAGAAGAATACTAATTAGCCTTAATTTGGGCTATATGTAAACTAACAAAGACTTAGTAAATTTGAACTGTCGAATTATCAGCGATCTTTATGTTAAATAATCCGCGAAAAATAATTAATATCTATTTGATTGAAAATATTTATAGAAAACTACATTAAAGTTACTATTTCTTTATCCGAACGCAAAATTTTTCCCTAAAATCTTCAATAGGAATTCATTAATCTCACATTTAAACTAGCTTTAGTTTAACTTTAATCTGTGGAGAAATTATGGTAAGTTTAATCATACTTATAATAGAGTATATATACCAAAATTTTTGAGGAATATGAAAGTTTTATTGTTTTAAATGTAAGGAGTAAAAGAGATTGATTCCATATAACTGAAACTTTAAAAGCAAGGATATCATAAAAAATTGCTAGAATTGACTAAATAATCAAAATATAATATTCCATATGCTAAATAAAATCCTTTTAATTTTAAAGAGCTTAGACATATAAATAGAATTAAACATCTTGAATAAAAAGCTTATATAAATTACCAAAATAAAAACAAAGCAAAAGCTTAGTGTTAGTGAATGAGAAAGATCGTTGAAGGAAATAAGCAAAGTTTAAATATTAAAAATATATATTAAATTAATAGCCTTATTTATAAGTACCACTAAGATCTTATAACTATTTAAGAATATTTATTTTAAAATAATTATGCTATAGCATATTTTAATTCAATTATATAATCTAAGCCCTTATTTCTAACTTTAATATTTTTAATCACTATTTAACTATTTAAAATCATAATTTTGGTGAGTTTTTATATAATTAAATAATCAAAAAGAAAATAATTTAGAGGTGGAAATGAAAGATATAAATTGAAATGTATGACAGTTAAGAAGAAAAAAGCAATAATTATGTGTTGCATGGTAAATTATAATATGAAAGCTATTAAATAATTGTTTAAGTTAGCAAATCATTTTTATTAATAGCTTTATAATTTCTATCATTTTAACTTTATATCAACTGATAACAATAAGATATCTCATTTGAGAAAATATCATAAACTAAAAATATAAATAGCTATTATAAACTCCTTCAGAAGTAAGAAAATATTTTAAAATTTATAAATATTAGATAAGCATTTTACAAATCTGATATTATTTATATTTTAGAGTTTAAAAATAAAAGAAAATGATCATGGAAAAAGAAATTTCCAAAAATTAATACAACTCATTAAGCCTCATGGATAATAAAATAAACTATTAAAATAATTATTATTAACCAAATATTATGATTTTATTTATTTTAACTCCAATAAAACCTTAAATTAATTTATATAATTCAAAATTATTTATTTATCTCTTATCTTTGTTTAATTCAAAATATTGATTATTATTATGAAAGAGACTCTCACCAAAGAGGTGCTACGCGCTCTGTAATAAGATTTATTGATTATTAAATTTTAGCTTATTTTTAATTTAGCTGCTACCTATTTTAATCTAATTTATGATTCTAGCAGCATCTTTTCTTTATCATATGATTTTGCAATTATTAAGCAAGAATTATTTTAAATTAGTAATAATCAAGCAATTTTCATTATTAATTAAAGACATAAAATTTAAAATATTTTTTATTGTGCAAATGCTCTTAAAGAAAGATAATTGTACTAAGTGTTGGTTAAACTTATAATCAATTATAATATATTGCTACAGCAAAATGGTCTATTAAAAATACTTCTTTAGTGATATCTTTGCTTTAAAATTTCTTGCTTGATAAATAACTAATAAGTAAACTTTTAATTTATCAAAATTCTTGCATTACAGTAAACACCTTTCTTATTATTAATTTCATTTAGATATTCTTTAACTACTTAATCTAACAAACTTAACATCAAGGCTTTTATATAAAGTTAAAAAATATGTGGACATAAATATTAGATTTTGCTATTGAAGGATATATTTTTTTATTATTTAATTAGTAAACTTAAACAATAATGGCTTTATAGATTTATTAAACTTAATGCTTTATTAAAATTAAACAATAAGAGGTAAATTTCCCGTATTTTACCTCCTCCTTCTCTCTTCCAAGCCTAATTAATTAATAATAATTATAAATATAAAGGTTCTTTAGTTATTCATACTAGTTTGAAAATAACTCTATATTAAAGGTTAATTATTATAATATTTCAAAGACTAAAATAAGATTGCTAAGCTGCTTTTAGAGTTTACTTGCTATATTCTAATTTAATTAAAATTAATTGTCTCTAATAAAATCAAAGTTAAAGCTATATACACTTTATTACATGTTCGCTACCCTTATCTATCTTTTAGTCTCCACTCAGCCCTTTGAATAGCTAATATTTTCCAGCAGTTAATCTTATTAAATACTTTGACTTGCGCAGGTAATAATGGATGAAAAAGGATCTTAAATAAATAATTATATCCCAAGATTGAATTTATAATAAGTATATTAGATACAAATAAATCAGGATCATTACTTACAAGATAACAAGCTTATTATAAATAAATTCCAAAACAGAGATAATTAGTTTGCTAGGCATAAGGATATTTAAAATATCAGTATATTAATTATTAATAACCAATAAATGGAAAAAGCTTTAATTTATAATTGCACTAGTTAACTAGATATCCTAATAAATATTTAATAGCTTCTAGAAATTAATTTGCATAATAGTAGATACTTTAAAAAGCTATTGATAATTAATGATAATTAATTATAATTATAGTAAGATACTGAAGTATCTTGTAATCTTTGCAATTTAAAAGATATTAAACTTATTATGTAAAGCTAATTAGAAAGGATAATTACTAGTGTAGCATATATAATTAATTAATTAGTTCAGAGGTAAAATTAGAAAGCTGCTTGTGATTTAATATAATTTAATAGGTTATATAGTAAGTATTAATTTAAGCTATACTTATAGATTAAATAGGATTAAATTTGAAATTGAGTGATAATGAGAGAGTTATTTTACTAAATATACTATGAAATGTGGTTAAGTTTAATTAAATAGAAGCATTTTAAATTTAATTTAATTGCTATAAATTTAAATGATTAGACGTCCTATATGTGAAGGTGATTTAGTTTGGATTTACACGATGGATGAAAAAGGTTTTATTGGAATAGAGTTATTGGATAGTAATATAAGCTATCTATAAAGCTAGTAGCCTTATCTGAAATCTAAATATATTCCTAAATATTACTAAAAAACTTAAAATATAAGAAATCTTGCTCTGACTGCCTTGTTTCTGATAGATAATCCAGAGACTAAAGGAAGTCCTGTGAGATATGGATCGAATATTAGGATAATACAAGTTAACTCTCAATAAGCTTTATCACTGGGAGAAAACTTTTATCTTGACCAGTCAACAAGAAAAGTTGAATTCTCAAATTAAGATTTATTTCTGTGTTCTTAATCCTGGACTATGGTTCCTTAATTTTAGTTCAGAAAAGAAGGAGAATAAATATATGAATTCGACTCAATCATAATAAGAAGCTAAGACCATGGAACTTTGATAATTGACCAGGAGCAAATAGGAGTTTCTTATTAAGAACAGCAAGCATTTAAAATTAAAATCTTCAAAAAGCTGAATGAAAACTTTGTAAATGGAATAGCAGCATAGGATATGTTACTATTTTATAACATAGATATGAATGCTTATCTAGCATGTATCAATTAATACCAAATGGTCAATAATGAATAAAATTATAAAATAGATGATAATACTGAAAGCATTCTAACTTCTAACCCATTTTTATCTAAAATTCCTTGTTTAAAGAAGTATTCTTTTGGGTGAAATACTGATATTTTCAAAACTTACTTCAGATTAGAACTTGACTAGTATCATAACTTCTCTTAAATAACAGAAGATTCTTAATTTCGATTAATATAGATAGAAAGTGGATATTACGTTACGATAGAAATTCAAGGGGAAGAGTGTAAATACTACTTGAGTGTAGTGAAAAATGAAAGCAACTTATTTCAATATATAAGTATTCCCTAAGAAAAATAGCTTCAAAGCTCAAATTATTTGCAAGATTACTCTTTCATTCATCTGAAGCATGTATAAAGCTAAAAGTATTTAGGAATAGAACTTATTGAAGCATGTGATGAGCATTATAGACTTTGTCTCAATGATACAATAGACGATAAAAACTATTTCAAAATTAAAAAGCTTTCCAATGATAAATTTGGTTAGTATTGAAGCTATACATATGAAAGAAGCATTCTTGCAAATATGGCATAAAAATTGATAGCTTTTAAGTAGCAGCAACTAAAAGATGCTTCAAACATAATAAGTGGAATTCTGATATAATAGTGCACTTATGTAGTAAAGTACCTTATTTTAAAAATGATAGATTAAGTAGATTCCATTAATATCGAAAACTTTAATTATGAAATTGCTTTAGAAAACTACTATTAGAGAATAAATAAGGATGTCACAAAGCAAATCTACTAATGAAATTTAGTTCATATGATTTGCTATATCACTAAGAGTTTATTCAAATATTTCATAGAAAACTAGTAGAAATAATACAAGCTAGTAGTAGAATTCTGCAAATTTTCTAACATTATGCTAGGACTCTACTTTAGAGACAATTAGGATATACTTTTTATTGATTAGCAAACTTAATGTGAACTGCTTAAAATGTATTTTACAGATTGGAAAAAAATAGCATTAAAAGAACTGCTGAAGTCTTAATATTCTCAATGAGATTTAAATCACTAAAGCTTTAACGAAGTTTTATAAGCAGCTTTAAATTATATTGATTATAGTCTTAAGTAAGCAAAAGTTAAATAAAAATTCCCCTCAAATTGGATTAAAACGTTTACTTATTTATGCAATGCAGGAAATTAAAAGCAAATAATGATTTAGCAAATACTTTTAAACAGCTTTAGCAAAAATAGCAACTAAATATTTTAGTTCTCTGGGAATTGCAAAGATGGTTTCAAAATAAAAGTACTTGATGAATATATCTAGCTTGATTAGTTTTACCAGACTTAAACTAGATTTTAAAAGTAAGCTTTAAATTACCATAGAGCTTTACTATCTCTATACACTTAATTAGGAATTAAAGGAAGCTTTACTTCTGAAAAAATGCTGGCTGATTTGATTTCTCCAGAATTAATATTTTACTGCCTTGAAAAGCTAAAATTAGAACCTAAAGATTAGATTCTTTGGGTGAAAATATTGCAAGTTATTTATGTACAAGACATTTCATCTGATCACTAAGATGATTTGGACATCCTAAAGATAGTTTGGTTTGATGAGCAGCTTTAAAAAGACAACATCTACCATATTTTTGAATAAGAGAAAGTATTCTATACAAATGAAACCTTCACTAAAATAGACAATTTCATGAAAAACAGTTAGCAAAGCATCAGTTAAGAATAAGTGACAGAAATAAAAGAAATAGTAGATAGAATATTGAATATTAGATATAAATTACAGAGTTGAATTCTAAGAAGTATAGAGTTTATGGAGATATCGTAATAAACAGATGTGAATTTACTAAATCTCAATAAAGAAATTATTATGACAACGCATACTTTATACAAGAAACTGTTCTTTAGTAGATGCTATAATGATTATTTGATTAATAAAGTCTATTCTTAAATATAAAGCAATCATTCTTGGAAAGAAATGTATGAACAGCGTGCTAAATTTTCTTAATGCTATAATAAAAAATCTGAGCTTTTCATTAACTAACTTAGGGGACTTCTAATTTAAAAGCTTTTTTTAAGTGTGCCAAGATATGTACTTACTAAGCATAGTTAAGACTAAGGTAATTTATAGTCTATTTACGAAGGCGAAGAATATCAAAGTCAAATTTTATAAAACTGCACATTAGAAATTTGCAACTTATTAGATACCATTTATTTGATGAATACTTAGTATAAAACAATGAAGTACTGAAATCTTATGAAACCTCTAGTTTAAGAATGAGTTTTATAAAATGGAAGCTATAAGTTTACTAAAATAAAGGAAAAAGTAAATCTAAGTGAATAGCTAATGCACTAAAACAATTAGACACTAATGAAGCTTATTGAATTTAGTGATTTATAACCATCATAAATATAAGAGGAAATTAAAGTTGACAGCAAAGTAATTGATGATATCTTTACATCCTCTTAATATATTTTTGGTGAATGTCAAGATTTTTAGAATGATTTAATTATATAAATAATGCTTGATATTTTAATCTATAAGAATAATAAGCTAAATGCAATCACTCTCAGAAATATAGTTAATCAATTATCCTAAAATTTTTAAGTGGTCAACTAAATCTAAAAAGCCTAGGTTGTTGTTGAGCCTTCAGCTATCATTAACATAAAGAGAATCAGATAGTTATAAGATTAGATTAAATTTAGGTTTTAGCAAAAAGATTTCTTTAGCCAAGACTTCGACGATCTGCTTTCACTATTAAAAGCAAAAGAAGATGAAGTCTACAAGTTAGGCTTAATAGATTATTTTTTCGCTGATTCTAATTATCAGAAATGTCCAGTTTGCCAATAATGATTACGAAATTTTGAAGAAAAACATGATGAATCATTATTCATTTAAATACAGGTCAAAATATTAGCTGAAAATAGAGATAACTTTAGATAGTTAAACACTTATGATATAATAGTGAATGCCATCAAATTATTTGACTCTAAGTTTTAAAATATTTGGCTGGAAAACAAGAAGGCTTTTACCTTAGTAACCTATCTATATGATTTTTTGAAGTTATTCATTTATAATGACTAAGAAAATAAGTAATTGCTTGTAAGTAAAGCGAACGTCAGAATGTTCTGAAGACATATGTTCATTCCTAAAATACATAAAAAAGTAGTAGAATTTTTTACAATTTTTGTATCAAATAATTAAGAAGCAAAAGATTTTATATTGAAGGAAGAGTTAGAAAGCTTGAAAAAGTTTTTAATACCTATACAGAAAGAAGATAAAACTATCTATCCTACTTATATGATTCAACTCTTTGAAGCTCTTATGTGCAAAAATAAACAAAATAGCAACATTTATATTATTTCCTCCATACTCTCCAAGTTTTCTTAAGAATAGTAGAACTTTTAGAAAATATTTTTAATAGACGAAAACGAAGTAGACTAGTAGGGTAGATATCGATATAACACTGAACTTCTTGACAGTTTAATTTAAGAAAATTAAGATTCGATATAAAAAGATGGATTACTTGAATATCACCTAAACTTCATTAAAATATTAGGCTTGTTATCTTAAAAGCAATATCAGGATATTATTAGAAACCAAGACTAAATAATGTGCAAGTATAGGAGCTAAGACTTTATTAGCATAATTCTTAATCCTAAGTATTCATTCGAAATTAAGGAATACTATTTCACTTTCATATCAGGAGTATACTTCACATTTTTTGAATATGATCAACTATATAAAGAAGAATTAAGTGAAGTGACAAAAGTAATAATTATTGAGCATAAAGCATTATTTATCTAGCTATACTAAGAATTTTTGTAGTATTTAGAAGCAATAAATCAAAAGTTAAAAGTTGTACATGAAGTATCAATGAAAAACTAATGAAACTATTAAGATGCTATAGTTGTTAGTTATATAATGTCATTGTGTGAAAGGTTATTCAAAAATATACTTCCTTTTTACAGTAGCATGCATAGACTTAAGTATTTAGAATTTCAAAATGAGGAGAACGAATTTCTATTTACTTTAGAATAGCAAAAGCAACTAATTCAGCTTTATAACTTAATTGTAGATAAAATAATTACAATAAGCTGCTTCCCTAAGATTTAAATATAGGCAGAGTTTTGTAACATAATTTACTAATTTTTCGAAGATATTCAAAAAAGAAATGAAATGTTCAATCAGACTCTTGTAGTATTATAGAACTTCTAATATTTCATTGAAAGAGTATCAGAACTATAAAAGCAAAGGAAGTATGAAGTCTAATGCTTTGTGAATATAAATAGAAATAATTTCAAGAAATTTATTGTAAATTAGTGCTTCTAAGGTTTGAAAACAATATTTGGTAAAAAATAAAATGAATACAGTAGAAATTTCGCTTTTTATAATGAAAAATAGCAACTTTACAAAGTAATCTAAGAACAAATTATTTTTCCCAGACTTACTTAGGATGGAATTAATGTAGTTGCCTTTTTTTCTAACATTTTTTAAGATCTTTAATAGAAAAACTATACTAACCTATAAGATTTAAAGGATGAAGAAAATAATACTTTTTTAAGTTTAAACAAATTGAAAAGAATACTAAAAATAAACTTAGATCTTAATAAACTTGAGCAGCATAAGCATTTTGATGAATATACAAATGGAGGGAAAATTTTAATAAATAGAATTTTGAATGGAGTTACATTTCTTAAATATGAAAGAAAAGCAAGGTGCTGGAGTGACATCTTCATCTTAACTTCAATCAATTCATGCTTCATCATAAGAGGAGCTTCTTTTAATACTAGGATTTCTTCCCAAATTCTTGTTAAGTAGTTAGATCTTACAGTTTTTCAGGGCTTTTTAGCTGAATAATGTATTCCCTTCATAATTCATATAATTTCATCCTTAAAACTTGATAAAGTGAGATGGAAGCATTTAGAAATGAGAGAAATAATGATACTAAACTAAATAATAGTTTTATCAGTAGGACTTACTTGCATACCCATTAAGTAAATTTAGCTAAGCTTTTTAGAAAACTATAAAAACTGCTTTAAGACATTCTAAGTAGGCCAAAAGTTTCTAGTTAATCTAAGAAAGATAGTATGGATGGCGATGGACTAGCTAAATTAAAGCTGGAATTAGGATGCTGCTTTCATGATAGATATTACTTTGAAATTCTTTAAAAACTTATGTGAGGGATAAAATCTAGAAGTCAAGCACTTCCTAATGGATTAAAAGCTTCCAGTAAATGTAAATATAATAAGCGAACTCTGCTCAATATCTAAAACGATAAATATGCTTTTTAAGCAGCATTACTAGTATTTGGACATAGAAAAAGAATAAATTATTCAAAAAATTCCATAACTAAGATTTCCAAACTCAAATAGACATAAAAAATTTATAGATTGGAGCAAAGAAAAAGAAGACTTAAAGCATTTGCTAGTATAATTGCAAGTTTAGTATTTTACCACTCTAAATGAATTTGTTATAGGACCTTGCTCAGAAAATCAGAATTAATTAGTAATAAGTGACTAATGCAACATTATAAATGAGTTTTTGGAATATATTTAAAGCTATAATTTTGATTAGGAAATAAATATGTAGAGCTTTTGCTTCTAAACCATAAGAGTAAAAGGAAATGATAGAGAATCCATTGCTAATTTTATGTAAGCTTTAGAGTAATAATAATTAAAATATATTGCTTTGAGAAGTGGAACTGAGAGCAAACGAAAAGGAACAAAGACTTTAGCATTATCCAAACTAGATAATTAAACTTTTACTAATAAAAATAATTTAGAGACAGATCTAAATGAGCTAGAAAACTGAATCATTGAATTTTTAAATGGAATGATTGAAGGAAGACTCAACCAAGAAACTGATGAAGTCTACTAATATTTCATTGAAGTTATTGACCAAGAGCAGCTTTTATGTAACTTCTTACAGAGATGATAGTAGTAGAAAGGTTAAAATAAAGAGGAAATTATAGAAAAGCGAAAGTAAATATTACATAAATTTTACCCAGTTTTAAGCTTCTTAAATGTAAAAGAGGTTTATGACTTAGAAGAGTTACTTGATAAGCATTAAATTAAAAAGAAAGATTACATAAGTAGAATTGAAATCGTAGATCAGTATAATAAACTAAGAATAATATATTTCCCTAAGCCTTAAGGACTTAACTATTGAGATGAATCATTTGTTAAATCCTATAAGTAAAAATTAATAGATGAAATTCCTAGAGATAATAATGATGAGAAATATGATGCATTCTTTTTAGTTTGTAATAGATTAATCTTTATTTAAGAAATTTTAAATTATTTAGAAAGAATTTCAGACAGAAACATTTTTTTAAGAATACTAACTAAATTTATAATATTTGGATAATTCTGATAAATGCTAGTTTTGTAATTACTTTCCATACTACTTAATTTTCTCTTCATCATTAACAGTACTAAAAGTAACCTTCGAAATAATTTTCTATTTAACATTAGTTGGAATGTTCTATAGGTAGTTCAGTTAATCTTTGCATTGGCTTATTTTCTAAATCACATACTTTTAGATGGAATGGTGGAGTGTAAGATGATTTAAAACTAATGCAAGTACGAAACGAAGAAGATAAGTGTAAAGGAGAAATTAGCAAAATTCATAAATTAAGAAATTTTACGTTTTAACTTTATCTATAAACTTTTCTACTTTCTGATAGTAGTTTTTAGCATTTGGCATGAGGAACTAACAACTTTAACTTTGATTATCATAATGAACGGAATACCTGCAATGCAAGCTCTTATTATGAGCATCTTCATGCCAATGACTAAGCTATTAATGACTCTTTTTATGACTTTAATTTTAATGTATTGGTTTACAAGTTGGGCCTATTTTTCAGAAATAACTGAGCAATATAACTTTGGAGTTGATAACTTATGCGAAAATTTGTGGGAATGCTTCAAAACTCATGTAAGCCAAGGATGAAACAACGCTCCTTCTTTCAAAACTTATAACTACTAGTATTAAGATGACTTGAACTTAAATTTATTCAAATTCAATTACTTATTCTTCATTAACATGCTTACTACTGCTATCATTTCCGGCTTAATAATTGATACCTTTGGAGAAATTAGATAAGCTTAGCAAAATATTCAAGAAGACAATTGCAATAAATGCTTCATCTGCTCTCTTTCAAGAGATTTCTATGAAAGACAGTCAATTAACTTTGAACTCCATAAATCATAGGATCATTCTATGGATCTTTATTGCTGGTTAATTATGTACTTATATTAGAAAAAGAAAGAAGATCTAAGTGGCGCTGAAGACTATATTTCAGAGTTAATTCGCTAATAAAAGTTTGATAGATGTATACCCATTGGAAGAAGTTGGCAGATAGACAACAAGAAAACTACAGAAATATATTGATAACTCAGTACCTTTTTGATTTAAATTAAATCTATCTAATTAAATACTCTTATTATTAACCATTCAATCTAAAGAAGACTTAAGAAGGAAAGACGTTTCTAATAATAAGACATTAATAAACTTTAAGTTATTAAATGTAAAATATTCCTACTATTAACTGATATAACATCACTCTCAGCTTACCAGAGGAAATTAAGAAATTTCATAATAAGCAGAAGGCTAAAAGATCTAGGAATATCTTTTTAAATAAGTATTAAATATTAGCAATACATTCTAAACCTAACTTAGGTAAATATAACTAAAGTTTAATAATGATTTTTTAATAAGGAGATATTAAGCATTCAATATAAGCTTTATAGATAATATTAATAATTAAACTATCAAGTTACATCTATATAAAGTGTTAATTAATTTCATTTAGGAATGTGATTAAAATACTAACAATTTACAATATTTCTTAGTTAGTAAATATCTTGCTTTAAGAATGGATTTATAATGAAAGCAAGAATTATAATTTTATATATTAGGAAATAAATATGCTTTATTAAATTTCAAGTGAACAATCGAGTAGAATTAGAACAAATTAGATACCAAAGTACATAAGTTTAATTAGCAACATCGACTTATTATAAGTTTAAGCAAAAGACACTTAAATTTCCTAGTTGCTTATTTCCAAAACTTCTATTTTAATTCTAAAAATAAAAATGTGTATGAGTTTCTAAAAACTAGATTATATTTGGAACTAATTTTTAAAAAAGAAGGAATAATAGAAAGGTAGATATATAAAGTTAAGTAATAGTTTGAAATATAGATATTAACTAGATATGAATATAAAATAACACATTTCTATTAGTATGATATATAGGAGTCTTATGTTTAAGCAATATGATAATTTAAGTATAAAATCTGAAGTTTTTTCTTTGCGTTTATTAGTGATTACTCACTATAGAGGGTTTAAAATTAATATTTCTATATAGTCAAGCATGTAAAGGTATTTCTTATAAAGAATAGCTCTAGCTCGTAACTTAAGTTCAATTCTAAGTGCAACTAATGCCAAATATATGGAATGAATGTATTAAAGCTGACTTGCAAATCCTTCTTGCATTTAAGACTAAAAACTTTAAAAATATTTTGAAGGTTTAAGCGTGAAAGCATAACCTTCTTAGAAATCTTAGTAGTTTGCTTTATTTAAATAAGCATTTGAATAGTATGGGCATTTGATAGCTAAACTTGATCCTTTAAATAGAATCGAAGAAGCTTTGCCTTATGAGCTTGATTACTAAAACTATGGATTTAGTGATGGAGATTTGGAAAAGACTTATCAAATAAATGATTAATTAGGATCCATGAAGTTGAAGGAATTTATAGATCATTATAGCAAGATTTACTCAGGATATTCTGCTGTTGAATTTATGCATATTTAGGATCATAACGAGCGTGAGTGGATTAGAACTCAGTTTGAGCAGATGAAATAGAAAAAGTTCTCTAAGGTTGAGCAGATAGATTTGTTTGAAAGACTGCTAAGAGCTGAAATTTTTGAAGAAACTTTGCTAAAAAAGTTTAGAACTGCAAAGATCTATGGCTGTAAAGGAATTGAAGGTATGGTTCCTACTCTTAATGCGTTATTATAAAGAGCTGCAGATTAATAAGTTAAGTATGTAACCACTGCTATGGCTCATAGAGGAAGATTAAATCTTTTGGCTAATATTTTGGAAATCCCAATGGAAAACTTATATGGTTTATTTTAGTCTTGGCCGATAGACAACGAAAAAGATGAAGGAGATATGAAATATCATTTAGGAAGAACCGTTACTAGAAAATTTGAAAATGGAAATTAAATAAATATCTGCTTAATACCAAACCCTAGCCATTTAGAAGCGGTTACTCCAGTACTTTATGGAAAAACTAAAGGAAAAATTATTAATGATTATGGAGGAAATAAACTCTCAGTCCTTCCTGTTTTACTTCATGGAGATGGCGCTTTTAGTGGATAAGGAATATTATATGAGACAGTCTAGATGTACAAACTAAAGCACTTCAGAATTGGAGGATGTATACATATAGTTACTAACAATTAAATATAGTTTACCTCTGAATCTTGTGCTGGAAGATCTACAAGATATGCTACTGATCTAGCCAAATCATTCGACTGCCCAGTTTTTCACGTTAATGCTGATTAAATTGAAGAAGCAGCAAAAATTGCTCAGTTGGCTGTGGATTATAGGTAAAAATTTGGAAAGAATGTATTTATTGATCTCATTGGGTTCAGAAAATTAGGTCATAATGAGTAAGATGATCCAAGTGTAACAAATCCTAAACTATATATAGAAATAGCTAAACATCCAGGAGTTGTTACTGTTTTTAAAAATAAGTTGGTAAATGAAGGAGCTTTGAATGACTAAACTTACAAATAACTATATCAAAAGTGAACTGATTTTTATAATTAAGAGGCTTAGAAAGGTAAAGATTACAACTATAAAAAGTTCTGCAGTTATTGGAGGGATAAAGAAAATACAAAATGGGGAAAATTTGTTCAATAAAATAAAGGACAAACAGTGGACTCTTGGAAAACTGGAATTCCTAAAAAGAAACTTGAGGAGCTTGCAAATAAAATATTTAGCTTACCAAAATAACTATAAGTATCAAAAAGTGTTTAAAAGACTTATTAGGAAAGATTGGATTCAGTTATATAAGGTCATGGAATTAATTATGGAACAGCCGAAGCTCTGGCTTTTGCAACGTTACTTGCTGAAGGAAAGAGCATCAGAATCTCTGGAGAAGATGTATCTAGAGGAACCTTTTCTCATAGGCATGCCAAAGTTTGGGATTAAAGAAATCAAGATTAATATTCTCCTTACGAAAATTTGGCTAAAAATTCAGGAAAATTCTATAGTGTAAATTCTCATTTGAGTGAATATGGAGTTTTGGGATTTGAATATGGCTATAGTCTTACTAATCCTGAAGAACTGACTATATGGGAAGCTTAATTCGGAGATTTTACAAATGGAGGATAAATAATAGTTGACTAATTTGTTTAAACAGGTGAAAGAAAATGGGATCTATAAACACCTTTTATAATATTGCTTCCTCATGGATATGAAGGGCTAGGAAGTGAGCATTCAAATGCTCGTCCTGAGAGATTTTTAGTAAATAGTTAAGATAATCCCTTAGAAATAAATGAAAAATGGGTATAAGAAAAGACTTAAATCTATAATAATAATATTTAAGTTCTAAGTGTTAGCACGCCTGCAAACTATTTCCATGCTTTACGTAGATAAATGCATCGTGGCTTTAGAAAACCATTGGCTATGTTCTAAACCAAAAGAATGCTAAGATCACCTATTAGTAAAATTTAAGAGTTTGAAAATGATTAGTTTGTTCCTCTTATTCCTGAATATAATAAAGAGCTCAAAGATGATAGCAAAATTAGAAGATTGTTTATCTGTTCAAGCAATATCTCACATGAATTGGCAGTTGAAAGAGACAGGAAAGATCCTACGACGTAAAAGTGGCATGACGATGTTGCGATAATTAGACTTGAATAATGGGCACCCTTGCCTTATAAAGAACTAAGGGAGTAAATAAAGAAATACAAGAATGCTGAAGTTTACTGGATTTAAGAAGAGCATTTAAATTTCAGTCCTTGGATTTATTTACAACCAAGAATCAACTTAGTTTTAAGTTAAATGGGAAGACCTAACCTAAAATATATGGGAAGAAGTCCAAGCGCAGTTGCTGCAACTGGTTACAGTTATAATCATAAGAAAGAATACGAGGATGTTCTAAAAAACGCCTTTAAGTGACTTTAAATAAATTTAAGATTTTTAAATCAATCTCAAGCTTTAAAATAATAAAGTTAAATTTCTCATTAACTACTAAGAAGCATATATGTCTTTCTCTAAAGAAATATATAAAAAATAATAGAGAGATTTCTGTTGGCATATATTATTATATTTTATTTAATGTCTGAATAAAAAAAGAGGAAAATATAACTTAAGAGAAAAATAATGAAATCGTTAGATATTTCTCCGGTTCCTAAACAGAAACAAAAAGTTATTTTAGCTAGAAAAATACATAGTCCTTAATAGTAAACATTTTAAATCCCAGGTACACTTGAAGCTGATTGAGCATTTGAAAAAACTCCTATATAATTTCTAACCCCTTAACCTTAAATTTATTTTTCTAAAAAATTTGGTTCTATTGATGAAGGAAAAGGACCTAAATATGATTAAATGGGAAATTTAATAAAATGAAGTATAGTTGGATCGATAAATTCTTTTGAGAAAGTGCTTGATACTCATATGAATACTGAATAGGGTGAAGATTTATTTAGCACCGTAGATTGAGAGAAAGGAGATCTTTCTAAGACAGCTATAAATATTAAGCACACTAACTCACTTGGCTTATTTCAAAATAAAAGAACAATTTCCAAAATTGATTTTCAAAGTGAAAACGAAGCCACATAAATTCATCTAAGAATATCAGATTATAAAAAATAAAGGAATGCAAGTAACGAAAATGATGGTTCACAATAGTGTAGAATACTAGAAAAGTTTGAAAAGAACATGGAAAAATGAGATTAGGTAGGCTAGAAGATATAGAAAAAAATAAAAAAAGATCCTCAAAGAATTTTACTATTTTCTAGTTAAAAGTTTAGGTAAAGGATGGAAGAGTGTGAGTGAGCAGATATATAGCAGGATGAATAAAAAAATGTGTATTACTGATAATATAACCTTAGAAAAAATAAATTTAATAAAAATTAACAAACTTTTGTACCTCTAAATTCCGATTTATATCAACCTTTTTATATAAGGGAAAAATCTCCCGTCACTATTATTAGAAAGCCAGGAATTAATGCCTCAGGTGGAATCACAACAAATAAATATTATAAAGAAAAAAATCTTTAACCTTTACCTAAAATTCATAAACTAGCTGAATGCTTATTCCTCAAAGGAATTTCCAAATTTGACGCTGAACTTCAATGCGCAGATAAATTGGGTTATAAGAAAGTTTAGCTTAACTAGATACAGCATTATTCGACGACTCAAAGGAATGCAATCCTTTCAAAGTTATAAAATAAAAAATATAAAAGTATCGATTTACAGTATTTCGAGAAATCTCCAGCTTATGAAGAAGTATTTGCTAGAAATTCTGAAAAATAAAGGTGAAGATGTTCATAATATTTAGTAAAATCACATTTTACTATTTATTACTTCAATTCTAATTTTCTTAAGTTAAAGCATAATAGCAATCTAATTGTTTCTCTATATCAAAAACTATTTTAATTTTGCATTGCCATAAATATTCTTACAAAGAAACTAAATGATTATATTTAGCAAAATGGAATGTTATTAGTTTAAAAAAATGCTTAGAATAACTTTAAATGAGCCATAAAAACTGCAAAGATTACATAAATTTAGCTTAATCCTTATTAAGAAACGATAAATAAAAGATGCTTAATAAAAGATTGTAAAAGCATTAATAATAAAAGTAAATATGAATCATAGTGAATACATTATATACATCTACTTGGCTTTACTCTTAATTATTATTTAATTAAGAAGACTAAGTAGAATAAAACCTTTATACCTTAAGAGGATATTGATTAATGCTATATAGTAAAATAGAATGATAAATAGTAACATCTATTTAAAAATAAATGTAAGAGTAGGAATTAGATATAAGTATATTTAAAATAAATTCAAAGCTAAATGGTTTTACTCTAGTTATATAGTTTTGCTGTAAATTAAGTTTCTTTAATCTTAGTTCTAGATTATTATATTAAAAGTCTATATATTATAAGACTATTTTTGCTTAAAAATCAGGTTTAGAGAATAGATGTTCATTAACAAATAAAGAGCATATATTAGATTTTGATTAGATTTGATATAGGTATAAGTATAAGATAGCTAAATAATAATAGTTAATAATTAAAAAATAGGCTTAATGATGAATAACTATCAGAGTATTAGGATTATTAAAGAAAAGTAATGAATATATTAAATAACTTGAATAGAAATAAAGCTCAATATTTATAAAGAGAAAATGGATAAAACTTATTAAATAGCGGACTTAGATTTAATTACTAACTATACATCTCTTGTGGTTCCTGTTTAGAAACAACCTTTGTAAGATTATTCTGAATAAACGAAGGCTGAAATCTACAACCTGTTGACTATTTACTAGAAGTTTACAGAACCCTTTCCAATAAAGGACGCAAAGGAAATAAGTAGAAAAGAAAGAGAAGAGTAACAAATAATTCAGCTAAATAAGCTAACATATGGAGAAATTGATTTTCTTTCTTTCGCAGAGTGTTTTTTAATGCTTGAAAAGCATGGAGGATTAAAGTAAGGAGGCACTTTTATGGATCTTGGGCACGGATCAGGAAAAGCTCTTTTGAGTGCTTCTCTGTTACACAGTTTCGAGAGTATATATGGAGTAGAACTTTTGGAAGGATTGACAAATCTTTCCATAAAATAGTTTGAGTATTATGATAATAATTTTGAGTAAATTATAGGAAATGAGAATTAAAGTCTTAAAAAGATTAAATGGAACATTATTCACAGTGATTTTCTGTAAGTAGATTGGCCTATGTGCAGTTTGATTTTTGCAAATAGCACTTGCTTCGATAATTAACTAATGACCCTATTATGTGAAAAAGCGCGCAGCTAAGAAATCGGAACTTTTTTCATTACACTTACAAAAAATTTGCCAGATTCAAGATGGTAAATTCTAGAGAGTGATAAGAAAAAAATGAGTTGGGGAGATGCAACTGTATATATTCACAAAAAGATAGAGTGATCCATATAAGGGCTTAAAATCTTATAAACATTAATTAATCTTAAGTATCTCATAATCATTCTTTCCTCAATTAACTGTTAATCTATTTATCATAACTGTCTACTTTTAAGCAATTCGTTTATATCTAGCAAGGCATTAAAAATATTAAAGCTAAAATTGCATTTAAAAGATAACTTAAAGGTTATTTTATACATATAATTTATCTTCCTTTAGTTAATTAACTAGTTTTTAAGCATGTAGCTTTCATTTTAATGAGTAAATAGTGAATATGAAATCTTTAAATAAACCCTTGAAAAAACAATAGATAACTTAATACTAGAATCAGTGATATTAAATAGCTAATTATATCATAATAAAGTAGAGTAATTTCATTTATCAGTTTACTTTATCTTTATTATAGCATTAAGATAGATAGCTGAACTACTTATATGTTTAAGTTAATATTAAAGCAAAGGATATGTAAACTTAAAATTAGCTTGAATAATTAGTAAAAAGTATTTAGTTGGTACTCAAATAAGAGTTTAAAAACTAACAATGGATAAAATAAATAAAATAGCTTACTTATACTTAGAAGCTTAAAACTAAGCATGACATTTATATAACTATAAGGGTCTTTTCTATAATATTACTATATTATTGATTTTCAAAAATTATTAACTAATATCCAATTTACATCAAAAGAGCTATTAAAGTTAAGAGAAAATTATAATGCTCTAATTTTTAAAGTTAATAGAAATTAATTTAGTAAGAGTTCATGGTATATATATTTGAATTTTTACTTTTTCTTTGTAATAAAATCATAAGATATTAATAGTATCCCTATTATTAAACCATGGTCTTAGTATCATATAATATAGATATAATTATTTATAGTTAGAAATACTTTAAAAATTTGGCAATTCTAACTTATGTTTATATATCTCTTTCACAAAAAGAAAAAGGATTCTAAATAGCCTTCGTATTATTTTTTAAATTGTATTCTACTAATTAAACTTACACTTAAAATAAGTTTAAAATTTAAGCTTTAAGGATAATTAATAATTGGGATAAAGCTTTAATAAGCTAGCCTACTTGTATAGGTATAATTACTCATAGCATATTAATATTTTAGTAAGAAATAGAGATAAAATTTATAGCTAGTTACTCTTCTTCGGTACTTAAACTATTAAAGGAATATATCTTAATTTAGCTGAAGTACTAAAATAGAAATAGGTTAGATTAGGCTAATATAAGTATCTTAATGCTTATTTTATAGGATTTATTTAGAATAAACTGATTTTATTAACTATAGTACTCAAACCTTTAGAGTATTTAAGTCTTTAGCTTTACAAGATTGTTAGAAACTAATCTACTTCAGCTTTTTGAGCAGTTTATGTTTGTTTCCTAAGCCTTTAAACTTCTTCCAAATAAGAAGTGTCTTAAAGGCGGGGGTTGTTGAATGAAAGATTAATTTAAAAAGATGTAGATAGAAAACAAAATAAAGCAACTAAATTTATATTCTTAAGTTACTGAGCAATTCAATAAATTAGTAAGCATTTACTATTTAGGTAGAGTGAAGTGGACAAAGTCATATTAATATCAATGAGGCCTATACAATAGAACAAGTGGATATCTTTAGTTAAAACGTCTAATCTATGAATGCTTTTTGCTTGTTCACTTAACTGAAAACTTTAAGTCTCATTAACTGCAATATTTAAGAAATATCTGGCTTGGAAGAATGCTTATAACTAGAGGAAATTTTTCTTAACTAGAACTAGATTTAAGTGATAAAAGGAATTAACAAATGTCGTTAGCTGAAAACATTAGTGCTAGATTTGAACTAAATTTCTACTATAGAGAATGTTTAGTAGCTTTATAACCTAGAGAAGCTTTGAATTAACTCAAATAAAATTGAAAAAATCCAGAATTTAGATTCTTTGCAAAACCTAAGAGAACTATGAATTGCTTAAAACCTTATTAGCTAGCTGAATTATAATCTATCTAATCTCATAGGATTGAAAGAGTTAAATATTTCAGCAAATAAACTAGGAAATTTAAAGGAAATCTAATATTTAAACTAGCTATAAGGATTATAAAGTCTATACTTGAAAGATCCTCATTTCGAAGAAAATCCTATCTGCAAGCTATCTAACTACTAGATTTATGTAATTTATCACTTGAAGTAGATTTAAACTCTAGATGGTATGATAATAGATTAATAAAGTAGATAAGAAGCTGACTTAACCTACATGAAAAAGAAGATGTATTACAACTTAAGAGTAAAGACAATGCAAAAGACATCCAACAATGCTATAAAATGCATTTAGAAAGCAAGATTTATTAAAATATGAGATATCAATAGAAATTTATAGCTTGTTCAGAAGATAATGAACGATTACAAACTAAAAATATGGAATATTATTCAGAACAATTGCTAAGAATCTTAGTTCATTTTTACTAATGTATGTCTGACTAATTGACACCAGCTAGAAAAATTCATAGAGACTAACTATGAAATAGAAATAAAAGAACTCATAGATAAGTACGAAACTTATAAGAGTAAGCATTTGTAATATTCAAATACTTTATCTACTTTAGAAAAGATTTTTAACAATATAAAGAACTAAATTATTGAAACTACTGAAATGAATGTAAAAGCTATCTATTTAGAATAAGATACAGGAGGGAATATTAAATTTGAAGAAGGCAATCTGTAGAATAATTACTTCTCTCTTGCTTCTGAACTCTTAAAATCAAGAATACCGTTAGATTCAGAAATTTTTAGCTTAGCAGATATATATGTTAACAGAGTAATCTATGTATAAAATAAATTTCTTAGGATCAAATTTGAAGATTATGCTGCATAGTTTCAAACCAAAAAAAATAAGAAGAATCAGTTTGAATACTTATTCCTTGGTATCTCTTAATTTTCCTGATTGTAGACGTTTAATCTGATAGAAGAAGGGTTAATTTCTCCTAATAATAAGAATCCTAAACTGCAAGGACAGAATAATTTCATAGCGCTTACTAACAGTATATGTACTGCATTAGGAATGCGACAATGAGGAGTTTAGAATATTCCAATACTAAACGGTAAAATACTTATATGCAAAGTATTCTTCCAAGAATAAACTATAACGGTAGATAAGGAATTTTCTTATTATAATTCAACCAAAAATATTTAACAAATTCTGCTTTAGAAACCCTTTTCAAGATAAAACTATCGAACTAATTAAACTGTCTTTCGGTAGAATGAAAAAGAACAAAGATAAAAGATTTGATTAATTCAAGATAATTACATTATACTACCTGAATATATAGCTGATTTTGAATTAAAATACAGTCAAAATAAAAATTGGTTAGACTATAAAACATTAAACTCTTAGATATAGTAACTAGACGCTGAAATAGAATAATATTCGCTGTAAATTACTGGAGAAGTACTAAAATCCGAAGATTTATAAAGAGATGGATTGAATAGTGCAAAAAAATCAATAATGTAATTTATGCTTCTTTGCTAGAAAAGCGAGCTAAGCTAATACAGAGAATTGATTGGAGATTAATTAAGAACTTCTTAAACTTTAAGAGAACATGAATCCAGCTAAAACTTACAGGCATCGTTTAATTGAAGCAAAATAGACTAAATAAACGTAAATTCTGAAATATTAGCACTTAATTTTCATTTCAATGGATTAACCAGGATTCAAGGGACCGAATAATTCATCAACATTCTAATTTTAATCCTTAGTTCAAATGAAATTTTCGAGATAATAGGATTACAAACTCTTAGAAATCTAAAGTACTTAGATATTAGTGATAATAAGATTAAAAAGATCTAAAATTTAAAGCTAAATGTGAATCTGGAATATTTAGACTTATGTCATAATCAGATCAATAATTTGGATTAACTAGTTCATTTATCTTAGAATTTAGCAAAACTAGTTAATTTATATTTATTGGGGAATCCTATAACTCAGTTAATAGAATATAGGTAGTTAGTTTTAAACTAAATACCAAATCTATAAGAACTGGATTTTCAAAGTGTTTTATAATTAGAGAAAAATTTAGCTAAGTAGATTAATAATGAAATCACTTTTGAGTTGATTAAAGAAAACTGCATTATCAAAAATGAAGAGAACTTAACTGAGCAAGATGAGTTTTGGACATAACTTATAGAAACTTTATATTTAAATCATTTGAAAATCATATCCATGAAGAGTTTGAGTCAGCTTAATTTAAAAATGCTTTTGAAGTTGCATTTAATAGATAATTAAATTAGCTAGATATAAGGACTCGAAAACTGCGTTAATTTAGAAGAGTTGAATCTATCAGCAAATAATATAGCCTCAATCTAAGGTCTTGAAGCTTGTAATAATATTTAATGCTTAGATTTATCTAGTAACTTGATAAGTCATCTAAAGGGACTAGAAACTTTAAAGAAGATTAATATGCTTGATGTTAGCTTGAATAAAATATCAGACTTAGATGTTTTATAGTGGTTGAATAATTTAATGGTTCTGTATATAAATAATAACATGATTCTTGATGTTAAGCAAGTTAAGTTTTTAGAAAATCTTCCAAAGTTCGTAGTTTTGGATATTTCGGAGAATCCTTTTTAACAAACTTATCAAAAGTAAGGAGAGTGTGAAAATTATGAGCAATTTATAATTTTTACTCTTAAAAGATTAAAAATTCTAAATTAGAAGCAAATAGAGAGCATTGACTATATTTAAGCTAAGGAAAAGTTTTAGGGAAGACTAACTGAAGAATTAATTTATGAAGTATTAAAAGGAAAAAACTCTTCTGAGATTGAAGAAATTGATTTCTCTAATTGTAAGCTAAAAGACTTTGATAATATGTTCAGCTCTGCTCAGTTCCAGGCTATTAAAATTCTCAATTTAGATAACAACTTCTTTACAAAGCTAAGATTCATAGGATTTTTACCATTTCTTAAGTAACTGACTTTGAAAAATAACAAAATAACCACTTTATAAATAAAAAACAATAGAAAGCAGCTAGGATTAGGTTCTACTCCAAATTTAGAGTATCTAGACTTAAGTAACAATCTTCTAGTAGATTTATAAGGTATTTAGCACTACTAACTCAAAAACCTAAAAGTCCTCAATTTAGAAAGCAACAATATTAAAAAGATTCAGTATTTACAGCATCTTTGGAGTCTAAAAGAGCTACATTTATAGAACAACAGAATAAAGTTTATAGAAGAGACTACTTTTTTGAATTGTCCTGCTCTAAAATATGTCTTTTTAGATGATAATTTCCTTAAATCGCTGGTATACTTTGACTAAATTCCTAAATTAACAATTTTGAGTGTAGCTAACAATAAAATATCAGAAATAATAGACATAGATTAACTTATTTTTTGCTAGAATCTTAAAGAGCTATTGCTGATTAATAACCCTATATGCAAAAAGCCTTAATATAAACTTTATATATTTAAGAAATTGCTTTAATTATAAAGGCTGGATAACGTGGTAAGTTTTGATATTAGGAAATAAGCTAAGACCAAAAGTAATAATGAGAATGCTATACTCCTGACTTTTAGATACAGCACTTTAATTAACTGGTAAGCTATTACTTAGAACACTAACTCTTAGAGCTTAACTAGCAAGCTTAGGTCAACTGTTAACTCTTCTAATAACTAATCCTAAGAAATCTTAGTATAAAATAATTAAACTTAAGGAATTAATGTTTCTTAAGCAAATTCATTCTAAAGAATATACTAAGAGTTAGCTTAAACCTAAAAATATGTAAACCATCCAAGAATGTAATCTTAACTGTACAAGCACGATTCCATGATTTTTGCTAGTGACTCTGTTTAGAAGTAATCAATTAACAATTGAAACGAACTAAAAATGCTAATAAGAGAAAATTCTTAAAACAAGAGTTAAAAACCTAATCTAAAGTCAAGCATGACAATAAACACTAATGCAGGTCGGAAATTAGTATTAACTAAACCAGCTAAAACAAGATACTTGAATCAAGCCATATTTCATTAGAACTCCAACCAACTTAACTTCCAATCTAATCTTATAAGCGAAATAAGAAATAGTATCTAAATGATTTAGCAAAACAGAATAAAAAATTTAATTCCTATTCCACCAAGTAGTGAAAAATTAAAAGGAACAAGTCCAAGAATTGCCGGTTTTGTCAAAAATAATTAGATAAAAAGTCAGAGATGAGAAACTTGTATTGTATATTAAATGTAACCAATAATAAATACTGTATAAGCATATAAAATAATATCCTATAAGCTTAATCATTTAACTAGTACTTTAATAGAGTATCTTATTTTCTTAGTATCATATTACTAACACTTCTAGCTAAACTCTAATAAACTGTCATTAAACATATTAATTAGCATAAGCAAGATAATTATATCTCAATCTAATGGTTTAGCCTTTTTACTTTCTATAAACTTACGTTTACTAAAATTAGGAAGCTTAACATTATCTGGTAAATAGAGTATTAATAAATGTAAGCTAATCAAATGATGAAAGATAAATAATTAAGTAATTAAGAATAAGAACTTATTAACCAGCACTTTGAATTTAGAAAGCTATTAGGCAAGGGAGCTTTTGGAACGGTGGTATAGGTATATGATCCAGAACTATAAGAAGATATAGCAGTTAAAGTATTTATTAATATAGATTATATAAAAAACCTAGTAATAATAAGACTTTAATACTCTTATTTCTGAAGCTCAAATTCTTAAGACTATCAAGCATCCTAACATCGTTCAATACAAAGGATTTGATGCTTCTGATTAGTTTTTTCTTTTGAAAATGGAATTAGTAGAAGGTGGAAGCTTGAGATAATGCATAAAAAGTAGAAGCATGCTGAATTAAAAATTTACAGATGAAGAAGCTGCTAAGATAATGCGTTCTTTGTTTAATGCGATAAACTACCTGCATTAAAATGATATAGTGCATAGAGACTTAAAGCCAGGTAACATTTATTACAGTTCTAGATAATATTCTATTATAAAACAGCAATAATTTGGAAAGCTTAAAGGTAGCTGATTTAGGCTTAGCCGTTAAATTCAATTCTGAGTCTTATTCTAAGATTTTGACAGCTTAGAAAGGTACACTAATTTATATGGCTCCTGAGTAAGTAAATAAAGGCTAAGTATATTCTAAATCCGTGGACATATTCTCTTGTGGACTTATTTTATACCAAGTTATAACAGGAAAGCACCCCCTCCATACTCCAGAAGATGATGTAAAATCTTATATTCAAAAACTAAAGCAGCCAAAATGAAAATTTCCAAGTTACTTTCCAAAGCTAGCTTAAGAGTTATTTCTTCGTCTGGTAAAAATAGATCCAGCAGAAAGATATAGTGCTTAAATGACTCTTAATCATCCTTGAATCACAAGAAAAAATAGCGAAATTCCTTAAACTGCTTTAGAAATAATGAAAAAGTATAACGACGAAGAGATTATTATAAAGATATTCCAATGCTTATATTTCATTGGGTAATAAAACCAAGTTTCTAATAAAATTTCAAAAAATTACGCTGAAATGATTAAAGATCCTGAAGAGTTTCAAAAGAAGGAGGAAGACATAAAGAATTTAAAGAAGCAAATGATGATTAATAAATTGAGGCTATAAATTTAGCATGGAAACTAGATTGTATAAAGAAAAAAGATTAAAAAGAATACAAATGTGTATTAAACACAATAGAAGCTTAAACTTGAATAAAGGAATAATTCTTTTCTTGAAAGAGTGCGAGAAGATAATTAGAGTAGTAATGAGGAAAATAGAGACGAAAGCGCAAACAGAGTAACTAGCGCTTGCAATTACTTGAAGCCAACTCAATCTTTTATGATTAAACATCAATTAAAAACTAATTTGATGCCTAAAGTTACCAGTGAAAGTCCCAAATCTCATAGAACGCTTGAAACCAATCAAAGTTTTAAGACCTTAGAAGAGAATCGTTCTATGCCTAATAATCTAAATGATAATGGTAAAATAAAATAATTTAAGAAAACGGATATGAAAAAGAAGAACAAAGCATCTTTAGATACAATGCTTAGCAAATAGCATAATATGCATATCACTAAATTTTAAAAACTAAAAAGACTTACTTATGAGAACATAAATAATACATAAGAATAGAATGATCCTAGCCAATAGCCTGAACTTTAGGAGAACAGGTCAAAGCCACCTAGAGATACCAAAAAGTTAAACTTAATAAAAAGAAAAATAATAAAATGATAGACTTTGTATATTTAGTAAATTAATATATAATTGTAAATATGTCAGTGATGTAAAATAAAATCATGGTCTATGCTACTTTTTTTTCTTATTACTTAGCTAAACGATGGTAGTTTGGGCAAAAAATTACAGGCTTTGTATGCATTCTAAATTGTCTCTTGAGTAAGTTACTACTCTATTGTTTTTATTGAATTGAAATCTAAATTATTGTTCAAATTATATTCACTTTCTTCTTAGCTTTTGCGTTAATTAAGGTGTTATTTGATCACATTGTCTCTAAAGGACTACTTGTAAGTTTTAAGAAACTAGTACTACTTTTTTATTATATCAGCGTTCTTTCCTGGAAATTCTTTTGCGATATTTTCCCAGTTGTATCCTTCAAAGCGTTTGATGATGATGAATTTTAATTGGTCCTTACTCAATTGCTAATCTTTCTACTTTAAAATTAAGAATCTTGCTCTACATTATGTGTTTTTTCTTATGGTCTCTCCATGGAAACGCTTGTTGATTTCCTGAGCAATAATTTACCAAGAGTTGAAGTAATTTTTATTAAGTTCTAGCAAGCATTTATCTTCTTCAGCAGTTCACTTAACCCTGACCGATTTTTAGCCCTTAGAATCTTTCCTTTTGTCAGACCCTTTGAATTTCATTTTATAAAAATAGTCAATTTAAATGTAATTTAATTATTCTAACCTAATACGCCATTTACATTTTCCTCATATTCCTATTTTTACCATTTACCTCATCAAACTATTTTTCCTCCCTAGCTTTTATGCCATAGTTCTCTTTGGTATGACTACCAAATCAAAAGAGAGGGTGGGCGTAGAAGAAAAATCTTGGAAGTTTAATAAACTAAAAATAAAACTTTACAATATTAGAGTCAAATAAAACGTATAGTGCAATTTTAAATAGTTTATAGTTAAGTAATTAAGAATTTGTTAAATAAACTAAATAAGATTTACTTAATTACTCTTAATTTACTTCATTCTATTTTACTTTCAGTATTATGTTCTTTCTTACGCCTAATTTATAACTACTTATTTGTTCATTCCTTATATCTTTATTTTAGTTATGCTTAAGTTTAATTTTGCAATTGTTACGTTTATTTTGGTCTTTCTAAGTTTATAACTAGTAATTTCGTTATTGGTTTAAAGCATTTATTAGTCGTTTTTAGGTTGAAAATCAATTTTATCAAAATTTGAATTCTAGTAACTTTACTATCTTAAGTAATTCTAATCTTGAAGCTTGGTATCTTAAAAGATTACCGTTCTAAACAGCAAGAAGATCAGAAATAGATGCTCTGCTACTTCTAAACTCAGTACATGGTCAAGAATATTGAGTATAAATATAAGGTATATTTGCTCCTATAATCTTCCCTTGCTAGCATATTTAAAGTCTATTTATAACTAAGAAATTAATTTTCGGCATTAAGAACTATATTAAAACTGTTAACGCAACAAGATTTATAATAATTCAGTCCTTCAATTTATGTGATTATTGATAAGTAATTGCATAGACGTCAGCATAATACTTTCATGTTATCATACTAGCCTAATTAAGCAATTTCTCCCTTTTATATAATAAAGGCTTAAACTGTATTCGATTAACTGTCATAATTTAACTTCTTAACATGATATGTTTAATACTAAATTTGATATCTATATAATGATATATTCTTTTCATCAATTTTGCTAGCTAAAATACTAAGAATACATTACTAATATTATTTAAAGCATTTCTTATGAAAGAATGTAAAGGTCTTAAAAAAAGTAGCATGTCTACTATATACTTTATCTAAGAATCAATTATTATTGTTTAATTTTTACTTTTTTTAGAATCACAAAGACCTTTTCAGCGTGTTTATCGCTTCACTCTAAGCCTATTTAGGTGTTTAATTATAAGATTAACTGATATCATACTAATTTCTCTCATTTGTAAATTACTGCAATAAACTAGGTTAATGCAGAGTTTTGAGTATATTAGTAGAAAGTAATAGCAAACATAACTTAGAAATGACTAACGTTAACTATCTAATTTTAAGACTCTCTACTGTTTATTATTGTTAAAAATGGATCTTTTTAATACTATTATAGATTAATTAACTCTACTGAAGCTATCAATTAAGAATCAGCATACAATGCATAAAACTAGCTAATTTTTATTTCTAGAATAGTTTAAAAATACAAACACTTTGTTAGTTCAGCATTTTTAAATTGAATGTAAAGCGAAATAGCTTATCTTGCATAATTTTTATCCTTGATGGATATAGAAAAAATATATACATTAGAACTCTATAATAAAGCTGCTACTTATAGAGCAAAGATAAATGCTAGCTAACTTATTAGAATTTTTACTTATATATTAATTAATTTTTATTATTTGATATACATGAAATTCTCATCTGGCGTCTCATAATCAATTAGTACTTTTATACTATTAAAGTAGTTTCTTTCTCAGATAATCTTATTAGCTTTAATTTTATTAATTTACTGATTAAACTTTAGTATCTTTAAGGCTAAGTAATCAAGATGCGCTTTGTTATTTATCAAGTTCCTTATTTTTATAATGTATAGCTATTCAATCATTATCGATTAAATCATTTCCTTGCTATTGCTTTAATTTTGTAAGGATAATTAAATAACTTATTGCATTAGAAATCCGGTGATTTACTCTTATCTAAACATTTGATATTTAAGATGAATTAGTAAAGGTTTAATGAAGGAATAAGTAGTAAAGGCAAGATTTATTAATTAATTAAAATTGGCATACCAGAAATGGATATATTGGTATATTAGAGTTGTATAGGCATTCTATATTGTTTATAAGAGGATAGTATAAATGATATGTACTTTAATAATTATTAAAGGAAAGTAAAGAGAGATAAGTATATCCTTTATGTCTATTAATATAACTACTAAAGATTATTTTGTTTGAAAAAAATGAATTTGGAGGGAAAAATAGTAGCTATGAATTACTTTATTTAGACAGCTGAAAGATTCTAATAAGAGTAATAGTTGTAAAATGTAATTTACTCTGTTAGCAATTGCTATTCATGTAAGAAGAAAATCGATTGTGTAGATTATATAGTTAAGGATTTTGAGGAAACTCAAATCTGGAATTGCTTGAAATGCTGAGCTAATGAAACAGCAAAGGACAAGACAGTTAGGATTCTTAAATCTTAAGAGCTTTCTTTTGAGGATATAACTGAAGTTAAGTGATTTTTTGAAAAAAATAGTGTGGAAAGAGTAGTTTTTAAGCCAATAGTATAGATTTAGTAATAATGATTAGAAAGGCATATAAAGCAAAAAGAAAGCAAGTATAAGAGAGCTTTTAAAGAAATCTTTAAATATTTTTCAGGGAAATAAATAGCAGGAGTTTTACAACAGGTTTGCAAGGAGTGATATTCCATTGGTTGAGATTTAGAAATCTGAAATTATGTTTGTCATAATGAATTTCCAGAAAAAGTCATAAAATAGCAATTAAAGGATTTGGAAAATAATAAATAAGGCAAATAAGAGTAGAAATGGAAAATGTTGTATATTACAATTAAAGATAACTCTTGCCAAGAGTGTGGCTAACTTTTATAGGATCCTTACTATGATTTAATATTTTATAAGAAGTACTGTGGAGACTGTTTATTTGGTCCTGTCAGATTCAAAATTGAGCAAATGGATCTGGATGTTAGAAAACCAAACGAATAAGATCGCCCTTTTAAATATAGATTATTGAATAATAAGGAAATTAAGATGATATTTTCAAAATCACCTAAGTGAATGGAATCTAATAAGAAATTGATATAAAGAGTATAAGGCTCACATAATTAGATAGTCACTTATTGCTATGTAATTGAAGAAGCTTTATTATTTTATATGCGACAACGTTATAAATAGATAATTGATACTTTGTAAAGCTTTAACTTAAGCGAAAAACAAAAGGAATATATTATAAATTTGAAAGTTTCTTAAATGTTTTATTATAGGAAAACAGAGGAGTATCATAGCAATGCAAGAGTTAACGAAGGATATGTTTCAATAGATAACTGTAGATTTTCTTTTAGATTTGACTGCAAACCAGAATACAAAGATCAAAACCTTCCTTCAGTTTTAAAAGCTATAAATTCTTATATATATGAAGGAACTCCTACTCTTTAATAGCTAAAGAAACAATACGGAAGTAATAAAAGGAACGAGAAAAATGAATTAAATTCTTAGTTTCAAAAGATGAAGAAAGAATGATAGTAGAATCTAAAATTTTCTAAGCTTTTGGTTTATTAATTTAATTTGTGCGTTATAATTATTCATATTTATACTATTCAATATACTATTTAATTTACCTAATTTATTGCTTACTCTTCTTTTCATAAAAAGTTTATTCCAAACTTTCTATAACTAATTTAACTAGCAAATTTTTAGAATTTGCCTAATTTTCTAGCTTTAGTTTCTAAATTTATAACTAATTTGTTTAACATATTCTGCATTAGCAGTGTATAAAATTATAGCTATCTATATATTTAAATTAATTAGTGAGTAAAGTTTTATTTATAATAGCAGGTTTACTATTAACCAGATATTAATTTACTCTAAATTTAAATGGGATATAAAGTGGACTATTTACTTTGGTATTTATTATATTAAAACTAATAAAATGCTGATAATTAAAAAACCTATTTTTTTAGTAACTTAATTTAAAGTAGAATTTTAGTTAAAAAAATGAAATAACTATAAGTATTTAGTATATTATTTGGAGTGAACAAAACAAGGACATTTAAAAATAGAGTTTATTTAAATAAATCTTATATATGATTACTTTTAGCCAATAGATTACAATGATAGTATGCTTATATTATTTATATAAGTTATGTTAGGAATCTTATATTCTGAAATAATAATATAGATATTATCCCATGAAATACTTTTTAACTTCTAAAGTCACATTTTATATTAAAAGTGACAAATAACTGAATTATACTTTTAGTTTAAAGTTATAAATCAAAATATTTTGATGAAATTTCCATTATGATTCAAGTTAGGATTCCTTCCTGTTCTGCTGCGCAATCTTGATTAAGATGGGCTTATGCTAAGCTTTTAATTAATATCAAATACAATTTATATGTTTTTGATTTTTAAATCTAGGAATTAATTATCGATCAGATTTTTTGATCTAGCTGTTTCAGTGAGTAAATGTTTCCTTTATTTGAAATCAATTTTTTATTTTCCTATTTTAGGTGACGGAGTTCCGAAACTTTTGGCTTAAGTATTACTAAAGTTTTTTGTATGATTAGAGCTTTTCATTTATTTTGCATTTCCAATACTTGACGTAAGAACTCGAGGTTAATTCATAAATTGTACAAAATCCCCTTTGACATACTTAGGGTTTTTGCTTTAGCTTCACAATCTTCTATCAAAGATATTAGTTTAACCTATTTCTAATAAAGGCAACTGATCTAAATCTTTAGCTATTGCTTAGTTTTCGAAATTGGTAAAATCCTCTTCTTTTTTATATATTGGTTTATTCCAATAAAATCCGTTATAAAGTTTATTATCAAATGACATTTTAGATCTTCTAAGTTTGCATAGCTACTTCACTTATACCTAGTCAGCTTTTAAACTCTTTTTCATTTTTAATTATAAATTAATCCTTTAATGTCTTTTATTTTTATAAATCAGGTTTACTGATTTTAAGTGATGTCTCTATAAAGTATCACATCCTTTGATTTTAGTAATGATTAAATAAGTTATAGTAATATAAAAAGTATTTCTTTTAAGAATTTTAAATTGAATAGTGAGATAAACTAATACTCTTTACTGATGCTCTAACAATTTTAATAGTATATCATAATCATTTATTATTATCTTTATAAGGGTGTATAAGTTCTTAAAATAGCATGCTCTAAAAATTAAGTGATAATATGAATTAATGAGTTAGGTAGTATTTGTTGGCATATACTATACTCGGAGGGATAGAGAATTAAATAAAACTTAAATAGTAATGAAAGTAGTTGATACTTCGATATTATTAAACTAAATATATAAATAAGATACTTTAGAAATAATTTTCCATAATAAGCAGTTTCCTAGCTTTAATATGAATAACTCACACTTTGATATAAATATACACACAATAAGATAAAATTTAAAAAGGGAATTTATTTGTTTGGCTCATTATAGTTGTTAATAAGTTATTTTCTTTTTATATCCTTAAATTATATTTTTTTATTTCTATCTAATCATTTTTTCTATTTATCTAAATTTAAAATTTCCATTTAGTTCTTCTTGTTTTGTAATTATCTTCTTGCATTTTATAAATTATTTAAAAGGGCATTTTTAATCTTATGGCTATATAATTGTAATAATTCTTATAGTATCCTCAGCAAACTAGAATTTTTGCTTATAAACTAGAAATAACTTCTAATAAAAATAATTAGCTAATCTAAATATATAATATAAAATTAGCTCTTTATCTTGCTTCTTTATATAATAAAGTATGTAATTTTCATACTTATTAAATGTTATTTCCTTGTCTGGTTATTTTAATTAAAACTAAGAGATTTTATTAATTCAATCAAGTATATTATTAAATATAATATGCATCTTTTATGCTTTATAACTTTAAAATTTCTAAGCGCTAAATTTTATTGGAAGCTGTAATAATAATATCGTACCTACCTTGAGTTAATCGAATAGGTATGTCTATCTATTAAATGATACTAGGTTATCCTCACTTTCCAAAAAGTAAATAATTTAATAAATAAATTAGGTATTTAAGAAGCATTTATCTAGCCTACATTATATTAAGTATTAGCTATATTTATATAAGTCTATCTATTCTTATTAGCAGTTATAGTGATAAAAAGGAAGCTGCATAACTATTTAGAAGTATAAAATGTTTAGTAAATAAAGAAGTTAGTTGCTATTATGGTAAAGCTACTATATTTCTATAAAGCTATATTAATTTAATGCTTTACTTTATAACTGTATAAGTATCTAAGTGAAATAAACTACTAGAGGATAATAACTTAATTACTAAGATTATGTAAACTCTTATAGTAACTTTGTAGGATATTATATGTATAAATGTATTCTCAATATAGTTAGACTTGCTCCATTAATCTAATAGAACTATCTATTAATATGCAAATGCAACTATAAATCTATTTAGAAGCATACACTTAAAGCTATTTAGCTATTTATTAGATTTAATGCCTAAACAAACTAAGCACTAGTTATAATTAACTATATATGAATATCTTATAGATAAAAGAAAGTAGATCTATAGGTATATGGATCTGATTATCTATTAATTGAACAATATACTTGATAGTCTTTGAAGTAATAAGGATATTAAGCCTTTATTTAAATAATCTAGTTATAAAAATTTAATAATAGTAATCTAAATGTATGGCTCAGAGTTTCATTATTATAAGATTCTTTAAATAATTTATTTTATTTAAAAGAGAAAGTTAAAAATATCGTTATATAGTAGTAAGAATAAAAGATAAAGAATAGAGTAGATTAGAAAATTAAAGCTGTAAAAGTTAGAAATTAATGCTATTAAGAAAATAATTTAATTTTATAAAAATGGGTTGTTGTGGGCAAAGCTAGTAGCAGAATAAAGGTAATGCAGCCAAGAATAATACTGTATAAGAACCAAAATAAAATTTGTAAGCACCTACAAAGGAAAATAACGCTTAGCCTTAGCCAGAAGCAAAATAACCTGTAGTTTAAGCTTAATAAAATAATGAAGTTAAGCCTATAAATGTCTAAGAAGTAAAAATTTAAGTGAAACCTTAATAAGAAAATACACTAGAAAAAAACTAGGAATAGAATCTATAAAAACCTCCTATTGCTTAAGAATAGAAGAATGTATAAGCTTAGTCTTAACTCTAAAATGCTCCTAAACCTGAATAAGCATAGTTCTAGCCTTAAAATACTTCTAAGCCTGTAATTTCATAAGCAGAAAAGTTATCGCTTAATATTTAAGGAAATTAGTAATAAATCTAATAAAATATAGATTCCTTTATCGCTTAAATTAGCTTTGGATGTCCTAAACATCTTGAATTTTAAAACTTTACTGATCAAACAAATTTTAATAAATTTCCAGGATTTAAAGAATAACTGCTAGAAGCTCTCAACAAGAAAAGTCCAAGAGATTAAAATTTAATGATAGGATAAGAAATTAAATATATTCTAATCTTTGATTGCAAATCTGGAATTTTTAACAGTTTGGTAAATGATATATTAACTGCTTGTTCTAATATTGAAGATTTATCAATTCATTCTGAAGGATTTTCAGTAGACTAATCCATCAATGAAGATCAAGTTAAAAATTTAACGAAGCTGAGATAGCTAAAAAAAATAAATTTAAATGGAAATATAGAAGGGAAATTTTTAAACTTCTGCTTAGATATGCAACTTAAGTCACTTTCTATCAATACTAAGATGAAGCAAGAAATAATAATGCCTTATTTAACACAAAAGGGTAGTGATCTAGAAGAACTTATTCTTTAAGATGTAAGAAATTGCTCTGAAATCATTAAAAAATGTCCTAATGTTACTAGATTAGAATTTATTTAAATCAGCAGTAGATATAATGAAAAGGATATTCAGTCAATACTGGATCATTCTAAACCCTTTGTATCTCTAAAGTTTATGCATCTAGATCAAATTAACGCATAATTCTGAGAAAAGCTGCTTAAAAAATAACATCCTGAATTACTATTTCTTAATTTACCTGGATGCAGAGAATTTTCAGATTAATGTGTTAACTTGATAAACTAAAATTGCCCTAAATTATAAAATCTATGGCTTAGCAAGTGTTCCTATATAACTAATGAAGCAATTCAAACTTTACTTATAGGAAACAAATCCATAACTTCTCTTAATATTGAGAATATTCCTAATTTAAGCAACACTTGCTTAGTATTTAATAGCAAAAAAGAACTATTCCAACCATAAAATCAAGGAGAAAGTTTGGAAATTTGGAAAAAGTTATCTGTGCTAGATGTAAGTGAATGTAATGGAATAACTGAGCAGTATATTTAAGATATGAAAGCTTAGCTACCTAATATCTCTATAAAACAAAGAAAAACTTTCTTCAACTTAAAGATTTGATAGCTACATCCATAAACTAATGAAACTCTGTCTTAAGTTTTTATTTAAAATAAAGCAATTTAAGTTCTTTTATTCAAACTTTAATTCTTTATTACTTAACTAAGATTAAGATAAAATATTCTTTTAAAATATACTTTTTAGTTAGAAATTAAGTTAGAAGTAGTCTTTAAAGATATAGAAGCTGTATTAATTTATTAGGTAATCTTGATATATGTAATAGAAATCATGCTTATATGGAGTAATATCAGTTAAAAGTGTGAACATATTTATTTTTAAGTAATTCAAAGAAAAATAGAGTCCCACCTCCTAAAAAGGCTCCATAAAAGTTAGTTCCAGTTCCTTTAAAGAATTCGGAAAAGTTTTCTTAACTAATAACTTATTTAGCACATTGTAAAAATCCTTTATACTTATACCTATTTAATGATCGCCTAGTTTTTTCCATTTATGAGTTCAGATAAGCAACGTTCAAGGATATTAGTGATGTTAAATAAGCTAAGCAAAATACTTGAGATCAGAAATCTAAACTACTATTTCCTTTAATTTGAACCTTACAGCTATCAAATAGACCAAAGTAGCAAGCTCTATAGAGAATTATTCCTGAAAAACTTCCACTTGCTTCATAAGTAGACTAATAGCAGTATTACTTAAATAATTATCTGTAATGCTTGCTCTATAGTAAATCTGCAGTTTATATCAGTAGCTATATAAATTTTACACATAAACCACCTGCTGACGCTCCTGCAAGCAGATTTATAATAACTTGTGAATAAATCGAATTTTATTTCTCGTTAAAGTTCAAAACATCGTACTTAATTAAATCCTTAGCCATAAAACTAAAAGCCTAGATAGGAACATATCATTTGATATATCTTAAATTTCCTATTCAAAACATTCTAATTCCATAAATCTAATATTCAGATATCATAAAATCCCAAAAGCTTCTTATATTCGATTACAAAAGGTTTAGCTAAGCTTTTTCCTGGTAAAGATAAGTTCAGTTCACTATTTTTGTGATAGGACGAAATGTATAGACGGAACATGCAGTGGAAATACCAGACAAAGCAAAGTTATCTAAAGAGTTGAGAATGTAATTACTTGAAATTTATAACTTATGCTATTGCTCTTATTCTTATTCTTTCTCTTTTTTTTCTTTTAGTTGTCTGATGTATTAAGAATTATAGCTCATTTACACTACTAACCTATTTATTATAAATCTATTAATAAAATCTCTTTTTTCAATAGCAAATCAATTCATTTGTTATTCCCTAGGCTAAATACTTATAATTATACAGTTAAGAGAATCAATTTATTAGACAAAAGCCTCATAAAGAGATAAGAAAGAGTAAAGGATAGCTTATAACTCTAATTATTAAGTAATAATTAAAGAATTTTAATCTAAATAAGCTAGTCTAAATTATTTAAGATATAAGCTTTAATAACATAGTTGCAAGCAAATTAATAGCCATTTAAGAGTACTTAGCTGCTTATAAAAGAAAGCAAGTTATTTATAGATATTTCAAAAATACAGTTACAGCCTTTGCAATTTTAGTTATTAATTTTAAAATAAAATAAGGTTAATATAAAAGTATTAACTTATTGTTAAAACATTTTATAATGCTTTAAAGGTATAAAA
Organism: Loxodes magnus; assembly: GCA_946699065.1. Classification (NCBI taxonomy): domain Eukaryota; phylum Ciliophora; class Karyorelictea; order Loxodida; family Loxodidae; genus Loxodes; species Loxodes magnus. Next base: position 287,372 of record CAMPDV010000104.1, read on the forward strand.
ATAAGACAATAGTGCATAAAGTTTAATATGCATTCTTTAATATAAAGAAAGTAGATAGTGAAAGAAAGAAACCTTTAATAATAAATTTATTATTTTGCTTAGTTATATTCCTGTTTTATTATAGCCTACTATACCTCTATTTGTCTCTTTTTCTAAGATATATATTATTTTCATTCTTTTCTTAAGAGATAGTTTAATCTGATAAATTTTTCAAAGGCTCTTTAATAAATAAACCAATAAATATAAATAAACTACTAATCTAGATTCTATGTAAGCTATAGATAAATTTTAGAGGAATAATTAAGATAAAGCAATGAGTTAAATAAAACTATTTAAATAGTAGGAATAATGAAGAAACTTATTATAGCACCTAATTAGCTTTTTATATAAGCACTTATATTAGCTATATCTATTATAAAAAGCTATAATATTTCATTTCTATCTTATTTAGTTTCAGTTTTAGGAGTATTTAGTTTATTTTATCTTTGCTAGTTTAAGAATAATATTAATCTTATAATTTTCTCTATTATTTTAGATGCCTAGCTAAGTATTATAAGCAGGGATATTATATATAATACTACCTATTATAATAACAGAAAATGTATATTAGCCTTTGCAAAAGTGTTTAGTATATTATAGATAATTATTATGCTTTCTATCTTACTTGTATTGTAAGTTAGTGAGTGATAGTTGCTAATACTGCTGTAATAACTATAAAGAATTATAGAAGTAGTTTTAGAGTTGAAAGCATTATATGCTAGTAAGAGACTTTATATTAAAGAAAATGTCTGATACTTTTAATACTTAGTGTAGCTAGTAAAAATCTGATAAACTCTAGGTATCTCACTCTTCTCCTTCAGAACCCTAATTGCTTAAAATTACTAATAGTTAAAAGAAGTCATTTTAATAATGTGACAGAAAATAATGGAATCAACAGCTTAGATCTAAGTCCGATGCGAAGAATCTAAATGAGCGAATAAATTCCTAAGTAAGTGAACCTTCGCTATACAGCCAAATATTAACAATGAATCAAAATAAAATGAATCAAACCTATGATAATTTCAATATTTCTCCAATGCTCATAACAAGCAAAGATTCTTCCTATTTCACGACTGAAGATATTTAAGCGGAATTAGTTAGAACAAGTAAAAGATTAAAAGAAAAGAATAATAAATGTGAGTAAAAAGTAAAGACAAAATCTATATCTCCTTCCTATAAACGCGCAGGTAAACAAACTTTGAGTAAAGTAGATAGTCGAAAGAAGCTTTTTATTTCTCCATAAAGATGTTATAATTAAAGTGAAGATGCAAAAGGTTAAAATTTTCCTTAGAATTAGGTTAATAAAGCCTTGCAAAATTTAAAAAAGTAATCCTCACAAAAGAGAGTTAATAAGGGATTTAAATAATATAATACAAAATAAAAGCTGGACAAATTTATTAATCACTTACATTCTAAAAATTAATATTATATTTCAAAGGATTAAAGCCAAAGCATATCTTTCGTTATAAAATCGCCCAAAGAACATTCACTAACGATTTAAGAAGGAAAATAAGAATTCCTGCAATTATCAGAAGAAAAAGAAAGCAAAAAGAAATAAGAAATTAGACTATGTAATTAGAGAAAAAAAGAAGAATAGTAAAAAGATTTATTAAGCAGAGAGAGAGGTATAGAACAAAGGCCATAAAATAAACTTGAAATATTAGATATAGTAAATAATACGTTTAATAGTACATTCGAAACTGATAAATATGAATAAATAATGTTTTAAGAAATGCAAGTACAGAACGAGTAATTAAGGAACTAAGTTTAGATTCAAGTAAAGGAAAATGAAATTCTAAAATAACAAAGTTAAGAATTATAGAATAAGTTAAATTAATACTGAAAAATTAATGAATAGTATACTAACTAAATTTCTAGTTTAAAGGAAGAACTTTTTAAAGAAAAGTAATAAACTATTCAATTGATGGTTGAAAATAAAGGATTTTAGTAAGAAAACGCTCAATTTAAGTAAAATTTCGAGTAATGGTAGATTAACTAGTCAAATAATTAAATAAGTTCTTAGCAAGATTCAAATAAGTTTGAAGATATAACAAGTGAAGATTAATTCAAAGATAAATAGGAATGAGTTTTAGAGGTAGAAGATAACTAACTCAAATATAAAATTAATCATCTTATTTAGACCATTTTCAAGTTTAAATAAGAAAACCAAAATCTAAAGGAGAAGATAACAATAATCTGCAAGCAGAATGAGGGTTTAAAGCAACAAGTAGATAAATAAAAAGAAAAAGATATTTAGATTTATGATGATTTTCATAAACTAGAAGTAAATGCTAAATAATATAAAGAGCAGTTGAAACTTCTTCTTTTAAAAATATCTAACTTATAAAGAGAAAATCAAAAATTAAGCTAAGAAAAAGAAGAATTAGTAAAATTTAAAAACTTTTAGGTAAGTTAGATGAAAAAAGATATTAAATTATTGATTTAGAAAAATTAGCAAGATTTAATGAAGTAGCTCGGAAAAATAGTAAAGCAAGTTGAAGAAAAGGAAAAAGAAATAAATCGAATGAATATAATTATCTAGCAAGAATGATAATTAAATAAGTAGATATATGCTAACAATTAATAAAAAACCGAGCAAGATTAAGAAAGCTAAAGTAAATTAAAATTTTCCACTAAAAGTTTGTATTTTAATGAACATAGCAGATAAGAGTTGAAGCAAGTAAGAGATTAAGAGACAATTTTGCAAATGAATTCTAGTTTTGGAAACTTGTAAGACAAATTGGTTTAATAAGAAATTCTATTGCTCTAATCAGAATAATCTAGTTAAAGTTTCGATAATTATGAGACAGAATAGAAAAATTAATCAGAAGAACTATTAAATAAGATAAAGAAGGTAGAATATTCTAAAAATAGTTAGCTTATAAAAGATAATGAAGACCTTATAAGATGTAAATAGTTATATGAAGAATCACAGTTAAGCGATTAATTATAGCAAAAAGAGAAAAGCTTCTTAATTAAAGATAAATCGTCCAATTAAATCAATTTTCAATAGGACGATATTAATTCTTAACCCTAAATGCTTTATTGCTAGCAACTAAAGGAAAACTAAAATTTAGAAAAATTTAGCTTCTAGGACAACTAGGAAAGAATATGAAGCAACTTCAAAAAATAAATAGATTTGGAAAAAATGGGCAAAAAATAGCTAGAAATAACTATCAAATACTTGATTATAGAGCACTAATAACTAAAAAACTTAATTTAGTAATACTAGGCTAAATAAATTAAGGAAAGTGAATAAGGTTATTAAGAAATAAATAATATATAAAATAAAGCTTAAGATTTTGTGAATTAAGATGTAACGAATCTATCAAAGTTGTATATTTTTTAAGAAAAAATCAAGCAACTAGAGTTACAAAAGAAGAATTAAGACTAAATTGTCTTTAGATTATAAGAGTAGCTAAAGAAAAGCTAGATTTAAACTAAAAATAATGAATAAGAACTCTTAGATTATAGTCAAGAGTCTAATAGTAAAAGTAAATGACAAGAGAAATCAGTTTCTGATTATTAATCAGAGTAGTAAAATGAAGAGAATAATTAAAAAGAAGACATTTTTATCTTAAATCTATAATAGAAAAACATAGAACTAGTTCATGAAGTTTAACTTTATCAAAATTAGCTAAATGATTTAACTTTAAAAATGAAAAACTTAAACCAATAATTGGAACTTTAGAAAATTGTATCGTAGTAATTTAAATCAAAACTTGAGATTAAGAAAAAGGAATTAAAAAGTATAAAGCAAAAGGAAGAACAAAATTAGCAATTAAATAGAACATAAGAATATTACAAAGACCAAGAAAAAAGTTCTGAAGAAAATAGGCAATTTTTAAAGGATTGTATAGACTTATAAGTTGAAGGAAATAAAAAGTTAATTGAATAGTCTAGTATTAAACACTTTTAAAACAATAAATCTAGCTTATATAGTAAAAGTTCATCAGATTTTATAATAAATAAGTAGATTGATATAAAAAATATCAGTGAAATAATATAAAATAAATGATAAACTGACTTATTAAAATTGGCAAGTGAATAATGTGAACAATAAGAAGAAAATCTTTTGAAGTAATTAAAAAACTGCGCATAATCAATAAGAGACATGGAGTAAAATATATCAGTTCTTTAGGCTTAAGATTATTAATAAAATATTTAAGTTACCAATCTCCAAATAGCAACTTTGTTGGAAGAAGCTGAATCTGTAATATTAAAAATGCAAAACTTGAATTTAAAATATAAATAAGAAAACTTTAATATTTAGAAAGTAGTGAATAATATGAAAGAGGAATTAATATAATCATAAGCTACAAATGAGTAGCTTAATAAGATAATCTTAGAGTAGTAATAGAAATATAGTGATTAGTAAATTTAACTTATTAGTATTCAAGAGAAATTCTCTGAAACGAATTCCTTCTTCTAAGATATATCTTCTAAATATAATCAAGTATGTACAGAACTTTAGCTTTCAAAAATCGAAAAAGAAAATTATCAAGAAAAAAAAGAAATTTGTGAAACCGAAATTTAAAAAGCGAAAATATCAGTTGCTAGTAAAAAGCAAGTAGTTATAAACCTTAAAAATCAAATTTAATGATAGGAAAAATAAAACATTAATCTAAGTTAAGAAATAGAAAATCTAAGAGTATAAATAGATAGCTAGCAGTCTACTATAGAATAACTAAATAATTAAATCTAGATAGTAGAATAAGATAATATTTCTCTAATTAAGAAAAACAGTTAATTAAAACAAAGTATTGCCAATTTAAATTTAGATGAAAGTAAATAAATCCTCAATAAGTAAATCTAAAACCTTTAGTAAATTATTGAAGAAATGTAGAATGTTCATAAGAACTAATTGCAAGAACTAAAGAATTAAAATCTAAATTTATAGACTTAAATTTAGAGTTTGGATTAGCAGAACTAATAAGCTTTTTAGAAAGGAGAGTAGCAAGTAAACGAAAAAAATAACGAAATTAATTAACTAAAAAATAATTAAACTTTACTTTAAGAGTAAATCGCGTAACAATAAAATACAATGTCAGATTAATAAAACTAAGTCAAGGGTTTACAAATTTTGAAAGTAGAATTGAAGCAATAGATTTAAATCAGTAATCAAAAGATTAAATAATAAGAGACTCAAATTTAAAAGCTTCAGCAGTAATTAAAAGAATAAAGACAGATTTTAAAAGTATAGGAAAAGTAGCTGAAATATTAAAAGAATGGGGTTTTAAAGCTGTAAGATCTAAATTAAAATTAAGAAAAATGCATGGAAAGTAACAATAAATAATTAGAAATACTATAGCAATAATTAATTGAAAAAACTAACACTAATGAATAACTTTCTAGTGAATTACTTGAATTATAGGATAAATAAAAAAATATTAAAATTATTACAGAAAAACTTAAAAGTGATATAAATGAAAAAGACTAAAATTTATTAAATCTTAAGTAGCTTAATTAAGAAAACGAAACGTTAAATTAGAGTCTATAAGCTAAACTAGATAATTAAAAAAAGTAATTAGAAGAATTTTATAATTAAAAATAAAGTCTCTAGTACTAGCTAAACTAGTCGCAATCTTAATTAAAGCAACTTAAAAATGAAATTAAAGAATATTAAGAAAAAACTTAAGTCTTAGAAAATAATAATCATCAACTTCAGTAGGTTAACGAAACTCTAAAGTAAGACTTAATAAAAATGGAACAAAATTCTAAATCTCAGTTAACGGCTAAAGAAGATAGTATAAAAGCTTTGTAAAAAGAATTAAAGTAAAAACAAAATGAGAATATAAAATAAAAAGAAGAGCTAAATCAATAAATTTTAAAACTTACTCAAGAAAAGCAAGAAGCTGGTTAGATTTTATTAATAAAGCAATAAGAAAAATAAGATTTTTCTGATTAATTGGATTAATAGAAAAATCTTATCATTCAAAATAACAAAAAATTAGATCAGATTACTGAAGAAAAGCAAAATTTAGAAAGAGAAAATATAGAATTCTAAAAAAATAAATTAGCATGTAGCGAGTAGATTTAATAATACAAATAGGAAAAAGATAAAATGGAGAAAGAACTAGCTTTACTTTAGAATATTAGCAAGTAGTAAAATGAAATAAATGAAAAGGAAAAATTGAAAAATTAATAGGAAATATAGCTTTAAAAAGAATAAATATAAAATATCGAAAACTAGTTATAAAACGCTATTTTTGAGAACTAAAATTATAAGAAATAAAACCAAGACAGAATTCTAGAAATAGAAAACTTGAAATCCAAAAATGGTTAATACAATCATAATTTAGAATAAAGTCAGAAGTAATTGGAGATTATTATTAATTAAAATAAGGAATTGGAATAGAAAAATTAGTTATTGCAATAGTAGGTAAATTCTTAGTCTTAAATAGAGATTGAAAGAAAAGAAATCTTAGAAAATAAAGAAAAGGTAAAGAATTTGCAAGAGCAACTTTAAATAATTACAGACTCAAAGGAAGAATTATAACAACAACTCAAAAGTGAAAAAGAAAAGTATAATACCGATAAAATTTTGTAAGAATAGGCTACGAAAGAAATAGTACAATAAATAGAACAGTAAAAAGAGTAAATTGCTTCTGCATAGAGTGAAAATAAATAACTTATTTAAAAAATTACTGACATGGAATCCTTAAATTAAATATAAGAAAAATAAATTTCCTAGCTTTAGTAGTAAATCAAAGAAAATTAAAATAGTATAAATGAGATATAAAATTAAAACAAGCAGTTATAAGAAGAACTATAAAGCCTCCAACTTTAATATTAATAACAAAAATCATAAATGAAGGATAAAGAAGTTTAAAGTACGGAAGAATATTTTAACTAATAAGCAAAAGAATCAGATTTGCTAAAGCAGAATTTATAGATATAATAAAAGGAAAACGAAAAATTACTCAATGAAATTGAGTAATTAAAGGTTTAATTAGAAACAAAACTTCTTAAAACCTAAGAGTAACTTATAAAAGTTAAAATTTAAGTCTAAAATCTATAATCAGAGAACTAATAAAAAGAAAATTAAGCTAATTTATTAAAAGAAGAAAATTAAATACTAAAAGCTTAGATAGACCAAACTAAGAATTCTAATATAACTCAAGAAGCCAATTTAATTAATTAGGAGTAAAATAGATAAGAAATAGAGCAAAAATAGCTTATAGCTGAAAGATTATCTTAATAGTAAAGAATATAAATTGTTGCAAAAGATTAAATTTTAAAAGAGTAAACAATTAAATGTAACTTTGAGGGGGATTCTCCAATCTATGCTAATAAAGAATTAGAATTGAAGATATAGAATTTATAAGACTAGATTCATAAAGTAAAGGGACTAGATAAATGAATTAATCAATTATAATAAATTCTGAAAATACCTTAGCAGGAAATTAAAGAAACAGATTTCATTCTTTACCTTGAAGTTATGCTATAAAGCATTTCCGAAAAAATTTAGGAATTAATGACTTAAAATGAGAATTTAGAAACTTTGACAAAAGATACTTCAAATGGAAGTTCAATAGATAGAGTTAAATTACTACTAGCTACACATTGTGAAAACTAAGTTAAATAGATAATAAGCAAAAACGATTAATAATAATAGCTTTAACCATAATAAAACTAATAGAGTTAAAAAAATATTTTAAAGATGTAAGAAAGTTTTAAAAATGATTACCAATCTCAAAAGAACTTAATAAAAGGAGCTTAAGAAGATGTAAAAAGGCTTCTTTCATTTTTTTCTGCAAATAATAGTGAAAACTAATAAAGTAAATAAGAAATTTCTAACTTAAAACTAAAGATTAATATAGTAGGTAAAGCTATAAAATTCAATAGTGATCAAAACCAGGATCAGAGTAAAGAATAGCAAAGTGAAAATGAGAACTAAGACACATTTTCTTAATTTATCTAATAAACCTATAATTTTGAACTTTTTATTATATATCTGACTAAACTAATTTTTAATGATATTTAAACTTTTTTTCATAGTTAAGAAATAGAATTTAATTGCTTAACTATTTTTCACAATTTATTAAATTCTCATATGCCTTTAATATTTTGCTAATCAATATTTCATTCCTTTGCTCTTATTTGAATATTTCTAAGAGCTTATTTCTTATTTTAAGACAAAATAAGTATATATAACTTCAATTTTTGTTGTTTTAATAGTAATTAAAAAAGATTACAATTATAAGCTGTAGTATGAATATTTTAATTAAATTAAATAATATTATAATATCTAGGGTGATTAAGGCGTATTTCATGCAGCTTTAATTGTATGAGTGAAATTAATCTATAATTAATTTAAAAAACTAGAAATGCATTAAGTAATTACTAATAATCAACTACTAGTAAGAAAATAGAGTGTGGAATCTATATTTATTTACTATTTTTGATATACTAATTATATATCTCTTTTACCTTTCTATTAGTAATAGCTAAAGAAAGTTAGTTAAAATAACTATCGCTTATGAAAGCCTTTTGTTATATCAGGGAGTAAGATTTGTATTAGAGATTTTAATATTAAAGCAAATTGCAAGTCTAATTTAAAAACTTAGGATGATTTAATCATATTCTAAATAAATAATAAACTAATAAAATAATTGAATTAATAATTCATTAAAGATAGCTAAATTATCAAATTTAACTGAGAAATTAAATTAAACCTAACTTATTTCTAAGTGTATTAGGCTTTATTCTATTTCATTTACTTATTCAAATATAGCAGAAAATTATTTCAATAATAATTCAAAAGTATTTTAATAGGGTAAATCTTCTGGTCACTTATATAGAAAATTAAAAAATTAATAACTCTCTATCATTAATTTCTATTTTACATATAAGAGTAATAATAAATTATAATCAATAAAGGAAAAATAAAGCTATAAAGTAAATGAAAAAGTGGTAATTATTGACTAGGTTCGTTATATATAGATTATTATTGTAGTTTGTGATTAAATTTTTAAATTAAGTTAGTAATTTAAAAAATATAGAAAGTTTAAAAATAATTAACCCAAAAAAGTAATATCAAAGATCAAGGGATTTATAACCAGAATGGCTCTAAGGATTTCGCTATGAACATAGTTATGTTATTGCAACTCCTAAAATTAATGTTACGATAACTAGTCCTATTATTAGTATTGAATTAAACTCACTTTCCTCTATAATAAATTGATTTAGAATTTAAAGGTGGAAAGTGTTTAAAAATTCATAATCATTAAATCTTTCTAAGCAAGTTAATTATTTTTTTTGTTTTAAATAGTCAAGCTGTACAAGAATGTAGGCAAATTTAGTATAAGTATATCATTGGCAAACTTCTATTTAATCCATTATTTCATTTTAGCATACACTCTGAAAAAGCTCATAATAAACATTTTCTGAAGCATGAGTCTAGCATCTACCTCTTTTTTCCTAAATTTATCTAAAAGGCACACATTTACACTTATTGGAAGCACATTCTGAATTGCTGTTACATTAGCCTCAAGATTTAATACTTCCTTTGTGATTTTTTGGTAGTCTTGCTAATTAATCTGCTAGAAAATAGGAATAATTGCATTCTATTTGCTTAAATTATTGTAGATAAACATATCCATAAGCATTATTATTTTTTGCTAATTAGGTTTTAATCTAGCAATATTTATCACATTTAAGCTGTTTTTTTATTAATTTAGTAGTATTACTATTGCATAGTCTACTTAAGGCTATTTCTATAGCTAAATTACTATTTATATTTTTTTCTAAGTAATTATACATCTCAGCTGTTTTGTGAGTAACCTTAATATTTTCTATCTAATTGGCATATCTTTACTGCATTTGGTATTCATCATTATCTGTATTTACTCATAAAAGTTCGAAGTTTCTATTATCTATACTCTCACTTGCTTTTTATTCTTCAATATTTTGCTGAAATTTAAATCTCCTAGAGTTATTTTAGGCTACAATATTGAAGTTAAGTTATGTATGTCTATGCTTTTTAGCTTAATTATTAGAGTTAAAATTCTGTTAATTGTCTTCTAAAAGATAAGAATAAAGAATGTCAGAAATCAAGCAAGCATTCCTAGTATTATCAAACAAGCAATTTACTTCCACTTTATCTTAATTACGTTATCAGCACAATTTAGAATTAATCTATGTTCTTTATGGTATACAAACTCATGCAGGACACTCTAGTATTTCCATTGTCTACTCTTACTTTGTTTATATCGTTTAATCTATTGTCTGTTTTACTATCTAGTTACTATAGCCAGGCTAACTTTTTTAATGAAGGGATAGGAGGCTATAATGACAAGGAATTTTAAGGAATATCAACAAAATTAAAGATTCTAATTACATTTTATAGAATACATAAGAGTATATAGTAAATAACTGATATCCCTATTGAAACTCTTAAACTAATTAAATTCAAATTTTAATACTAAGCAAGTAAAGCTCTAGATTTATAAACTAACTTGTAGCAAGTGATACCTATTTTCTCTCCTATTTAATTAAAAAAAACTTTTATGGCTTAGAGTGAATATAGTAAAACAATATAATTAGCCTCTGCTAGAGCTAGTAATTAGCTTTAATTTATTAATTTGGGTTAATATTAAGATATTAATTATTAAGATTGAAGTTACTTAGAGAAATAAATCAAATTTGAGTATCTTTACTGAAAGACATTTTTATTTTGTTACTTATCTTCACAATTTCACTAGTCTGCACTACTTATATAGTAGTTTATCCTTTAATTTACTCTCTTTCGTTTTCATTTTCATCCACATTTTTAATCTTTTTTAAGCTTATGTCATATATTTTAAGTCCAAACAATACTATGATAAGCCCTATTCATCCTTTAATTCCTAGCTTCTGCTCTACTAAATCTGCGATAGTAATACTACAGAGTCTTCTTAAATTGCTTGAAATAGCATAAGTAAGAGTATTTATTTATTATAATAAGAGCAAAGCAGCTAATCACTAAATGAGTGAGTAGGTTGATTCTATTGCTAAAAGTGTTACTTTGTAGCTATTAATTACTAGTGTGTTTGTACCAGTAGATAAGCTATCTTCAAACAAGTTAATGTTAGGTAAGTCTATGAATATTCAGATTATAAATAAGGTAGGAAAGGATAGTAGAGCTATTGTCAGCTGAAAATAAGAAGTCTTTACTCCTACTAATTTAATCCAAGCTCTTTTAGTGAGTATTCCTTCAAGCTGCTAAAAGGAAATGTTTATAAAAGCCATACTAAATCCAGTATAGCTAAATTGATAATCCTACTATGTACATATTAATATTCCAAGAATAATAGGGATTAGAGATAAGTAAGACAAGCAGGTAAATTCTTGCACCAATTCTTTTTCCTTATAAAACAGGAATTTACAATAAATGACGTTTATCAAAGGAGCAAATGCCTTTATAATAAGTACAAAGCATAACGGTGAAAATCATAGTGCTGAATAGTAAAAGAATAGTTTAAAAATCCTAATGATAGATACAGGAAGTAAGGTTATTACCATTTCGAAATTAATTCCTTAAATAAATTGCTGCTTCAAATTATTTGTCGGCTTTTCTTTCTTGTCAAAAAAAACTGTATACAAGTATACTCAAAAAATAGCAAAAAGATTACTGAAAAGTGATATTGTTATTGGCATTTTAAAATTATTAATCGCTTGCTATGCAGAAAATCCTCTAGTTAAGCCAACTACAAATCATATTAGAAATATAAGAATCAGTCTCATTTTAAAATATCTTTTATTATAGTTTAAATTATTTCCTTTACCTTTAAATCCTCATATTCTTATTTAAAAACTACTATCTAAATTAAGTTCTATGTTACCAACTCCTCTGTGATTGATCATGCTCAATAATATTGATTAGCTTTTATCTTTTGTTACCTTACTTTATGTAATACTATAATTTCTAACTTTACATAGCTTTTGAGGATGTTTAATTCTTGCTGCTTTATTTTGAAAACTTTTATTGATTAATTCTTTTATATCTATAGTTAATTAAGTGACTCCCTAAGTAAAGTCTTTCAAGAATATTTTGACTTATATAACCATATTTTAATTTAGACGCTTTTTTAATAGATTTATGGCTCTTTAGAACGTAAAAGGATAAAACAGTCTATAATATAGTAAATTAAGCTATTAAGTATTTCTGCACTATTATCTTAATAATTTATATTTCTTTCTCTAAATTGAGACTTAACCATCTACTAGTTAATGTACTTGTACTTAGCTAGAATAAAGCTAAAGTATTAGCATATTATTATAATATCTTTTATAAACTAATGCACTAATTTCTTTTATATTAGTGTTTAGCTAGTTAAGGCTATTCAAAAGGAGTAATATATTTGTAATAACTTGACAGAAAGAGTATAAATTACTGATATCAATAAAGTATTCCATATCCTTTCTATTTCTATTCCTTATAATCTAAATTGCTTTAGCCTTTAACTTATAAAGCATAGGTATTTTTCTATCTAAGTGAACTAATAATCTAAATAATGTAAAATAAAAGTTATAGGCAATAGAAATAGCTAGCTAATTATAGCTTCTATTAAATTACACTAAATTACTTGCAGCTTTATTACTGAGAATTAATCTAAGCAAGTAAGGATTTTCTATAACTAATGCTATTTAACTTTAACTACTATGTAGATTTGTATGTATCAAAGCTTTTATTTAGTTTTAAGTAATTAGCCTTAAAATCATTGCTTCCAACCATCCTTGTTCATATAACCAACTATTAGTTGTTCTATATACTTAGCATTAATAAATGCTGCTTTACTAAGCAATTTTAAGAATTAAAGGGAGCATTTATATCTCTTAATTTACTACAAGATAAGGTAATATATAAATTATATATTTATATAGAGTTAAGATTAAAGCATCAAATGTAAAGCTTATAGGTTAGTAAATACATCATACCAAAAAGGACTTTAGTAGTAGGTATTAAGCAAATATTAATCAATATCTTACTATTTGCCTCTGCAATTTAGCTTAACCTTATAATATATTTACTTCTAGGAAGTTTCTAAGTTATACAAGTCTAAATTGAATAAAGCTTTAAATTTATTAAACTAAAGCTAAAGCAAAAATGACTTTAATAGCTATAGTTATTGATACCAAGACTGTATATAAAGTTAGATTTTGTTATAATGGTTTCAATTTCTCTTTTAAGCTAAGGATAAAAATTAGACTGTATATAAGATTAATTAATTAGATATTAAAAAGGTATTTAATGAAGGATAGTAAGTAAGAGACTTAGTATTAGAAGGCTGTTATAAATATATGCCCAGATTATGGAACTGATATTAGCAAAAATATCTAAATTATCAAAACTTAGACCATTTGAGCTCCCTAGCTATAAGAAGATATTCTAGCTGCATGACTTTGACTTAAAAATAGTTTGAAACATAAAGGTGCAGGAATTGTGTAGATTTTGAAGCGTACTAAGACAGAGATCAAATTGTATGGAGGAATTATTGTTTATATTGATTAAAGTCGGGAAAAAGCTATAAGCTTGTGTGGATGGTAAAGTCTTTAATAGCAAAATATTGTTTAAGAGGATTAAAGTGAGAGAAGTGCTCTTTATCTAGTTGGACATTTATTACTTGCTTAAGCAGCTAAAATTGTAAAAAAATTTGGAAAGGAGGGATAAATAATATCTTCAATCTTACAAAGCTTCAAAATAAATAAGGAGGAAGATAACCAAAGTTTACAGTTAGTATGTTCTAAACTTGCTTTTTAAAACCCTTTCTTAAGTGCAATTAGCTGTATCTTATGTAATGACATAAGTAGAATAATGGAACTTAAATAAATTCCTTTAAGAGACAGAGCAGCAATTGCTTGTAGATTTGCTAATCAAGACTTAATTTGGAAAATAATGTAGGATTTCTAATAGCTTTAGGGTTTATAAGGTCTCCTTATAGAAGGAATAAAAGGCCATAATAGGATACTTGATCTTGTTTCAAAAGATCTTCAAACAGCTGCTTTATTAGGCTTCTATTTGAATATAATTGAAGATTAATAAAAATTTTAGCCAATAATTGATGAATATAAGAGAATACTAATTGAAAACAAAATGTTCCATCAAAAAGCAATGCTTGATATCTTAGTTTTATAGGAAAAGCAAAATTAGGAATAAAATAGAAATTTGAAGAAATCTGGTTCTTTCGAAGATAAGCAAAACATTGCAGGATTAAGCAATCCATTCGTTACAGTTTAGAATCCTCGTCCTGAAAAGATTTTTATACAAACTTAATAGCAAAAGTCAAACCAACTTTCTTGTATGATCTGCTTACTTCCACTTCCTTCTTTGGTAGATCAAAGTAATCACCTAGAAGATTCTGTAGATGAAAATTAAGCAACTAAAGAAAAGATTAAAAGTTGGGGAGTGTGGTGCTAGAATTGCAAGCATGGAGGACATGCTATTCATATAATAGAATGGTTTAATTAGGAAAATAAATGTGCAGCAGCTGGTTGTTTATGTCAATGTAATTCCATTGATCAACTTTGATTTTACTTTAAATTTAGATTATTTATCCTAATAATTATTCTGCCTTAAGTTTAAATTCCTTTAATATTTCCCTTTATATATACTTAGTAAAACTGCCTCAATTAAAAGAATATATAATTTAAAAGATTTTTAGGCATTAATAAGTTGATAAAAATAAGAAAAAAAAGGTTAATAAAGTTTTAAACTGCTCTTCCACCTATTATTCCATGTCTAATGGGAGGAGTACTTCTATACTAATTCATATAACTAATTGTGCTAATGTTAGCTCTTAAAAAGTTCAATCAACATGATCTACGCTCTAATAGTCCTATACACTAAAAAAATAAGTTTTTTAGAATTAAAATAGGGTAAAAAACAGCAAAAATTGTAAGGCTTATTAAAGTAAAAAAGAGAAAGTGGAAAAAACAACAACAAAAATATTTGATCTATTTCTTTGCGTTACACTCATCATAATCTCTTAGATTAAAAGAAGCATTGTGTCAAGGTATATATATTAATATAAAAGCTATTATAAAAACTGGATGTAAAGTAATCACAAAAAATCACAAAATTATCTTTTGTCATCTGTTTAAATAATCATATTTACTGCAAACTCAAACTAAAAATTTTTCACCATGATGCAAAGGACGACCCCTTTATCCTTAATTAAATACGCAATTTATAAAATGTTTGCCACCTCAAGTAGCTCTACAAATGAAACAAAATTCATGTTTACATCTGCATGTCATATGATCACATCCATGCGTTCTTTCAATTCTCAAATAGCAATTCGGACATATTTATATATCTTTGTCTTAAGCTCATTGAGCGTATTCTTCGTCAGATAATTTTTAGCAATCTTTTTCTGGGTGTCATTATCGAGTGCAAAAATAGCAGAAATATAATTTACATTTTTAGCATTTTATTTTTGCTTTTTTCGGATTCCCAATTTCATAATTACCACAATCAGGAGTAGGACATCAGCGCATTCTTGGATCAGAGTTAACTTGGTTATTAACTTTGAATTTTTTATACCTTTCTAATAGCTACTAATCAACTAACTTTTCAATTTGAAGACTACTAATTTCTTGATCGCATTCATTAAAAGGGCATTTTATAAAATCTACTTTACTTTCCATAATAAGAGTCTTCAAATAAGAACAAATGCATTCCATGCAAAACCAATGATTACATCCAGCTTAAAAGCACTATTAGTTTGGAATAGACATATAGCATATACTACAATCTTAGGTTTCCATATTTTGGCTACTTTATTAAGCTGAGGGGGATTTTTTCAATGAAAATTGACTAATTATCTTAGGCATTTCTTAATTAAGATTAGACTATTACTGCTAAAATAATTTTTGAAGTGAGAATGATCTTTCTTCCATTCCTTTGCTGCTCCATTATTTTAAATAAGAGGCTTGATGCGTCATTTCTTATATCTTTTGCTGCCTAATTTCATTATAATGCAGATGCTTCTAAGAATAGCATATATAGCAAATTTCTACATTTACTTATTTTTCATAATTACTTATCGGAACATAGCTATGGAATCAAATTCCTTCTTAATTTTAAACGGAATAATGAAAAAGCTAGTTTATATCCAAAATTCCATAGTAATCTAGGCATCTGTTTACTAAGCCAATATCTAATTTCATATGTTTAGCTTCTTATATCAATTTCTCTTTCAAAGATTTAGTTAGTTTTTTTAGATCACTTTCAGAGTTGTTGTAAATCAAGGCTTTGGAAGTAAAATTTTAAACACTTCAATTTCTTTCTACAGCATTTTAATTCCTCCTTTTTTCTTAACTATGAACTTTCCTCAAAGGAATAGAAAACGAGTCATTTTAGCTTGGATTTCTTTCCAACTTAGAATTTTCCTAATTCATTTCTAAAATTAAATCTGTCTTTGGAATCTCAGTTTGTCTTTAGCTAAAGTTTGAATTTTTAGATTATTAGTCTGATTTCTATTTTTTATAAACCAAGTGAAATTAGTCCATCTTTATTATCTAAAATCAATCAGAATTATGAATACCTAATAAACAGACAAAATTAAATTCAAATAATTAATATTTTAACCATTTAAATATACTTCACTCCTATACCCGCTTTATACTTTAATTAACTCTTATTTTATTTATTTCTTTAGTCTGCTATTGATTTGACTATTTAATTATAATGCTTTTAGTGTTTATTCTATAGAGGAAAGCTAGATTAGCTATTTTTAAGAAGTTAGATATGTTTCTAGATTATTTGAATGTAAATAATTAAAAATTTAACTTATTTTATAAAATAAAATCTGAGCTTCATTTATATCATCAAAAGAGAGTTTGCTTTTTATTTAGAAGCGAGCCATCTTTAAATGTTTCATTACATGAAACGCATAAAAGTTAATCTTATTTATAGTTTATTGATCTTCAAGCTAAGTCTCAAATTTACAGTAAGACACTATTTACATTTATTATGAAATAATTTCTTTATGTCTTAAGTATTATTAAAAGATAGAATCTAGTATATAAACAATGTAAATTCAGCAATATAGAGATTCATCTATCTTTATGTTTAAATATTTTCTTCTGTAAGATAATTCTATCTTAAGATATATTTCTATAAGCTTTTGCTTAAAACTCTAAAGTATTTAGTTTAACTGATTAATATTAATAGCTTATATTTAAATCTATTAAATAAGCCTTTAAAGTCTCATTTAGATCTACTAGTTTATATTTATTTGCAAAATCTAAGTATTTTGTTATTTCTTATAATTTGGTTATTAGAATCTTGCTTTAGTATTTTCTTTATTATATATAATGGCTCATTTCTTAGTTTTTAGCTACTTTTATTTCTTTAATATTATTAGTTTTCTTTACCTTAATTAGAACCTTTTAATTAAAAGTAAATCAAAACTATCATTGTCTTCATAATTACAATATATTTAGAGAGTTTAAAAGATAAACTAAACTATTTTTATAGCAAGATTGATTACCATATTAAGATGTGCTCTATTCATTTTACTACTAATAGCCATTCTATAATTGCATTATTTATCATTAAAGGCTAAAAATACCTATTATAGTTCAGACTTAATAAGGTATAGCATTTTACTAAAAATTGTTTTAATTATCTATATTGAAAGCTATTAAAACTGATAAATGCCTTTGTAATTCTTTAATGTTATTTACTTCTAAATTACTATTATTATTATGAAATAAATTTAACTACATACCAAAAACTAACTATTTATATATGTTTTAAATTGACTCTTTTACAACTCAAATTTTAGTTAATAATATCTTTGCTAGATTAAATTAGAAATAGCAAGATTATACATGTGGACTGTATAGTGAAATTAGTAGAACTATTTAGATTCCTTAGTAGAATAAACTATTCTTATAATAATTAGAAATTAAGTTAAAATATAATAACTAATACATAGCTATATTCAAACCTAAATATTATCAATAGTCCTTTTTAGTTAAACGTATATATCTATAATAAAGTATCATTATGTTATTAATTGAATAGCCTTTCCATTTTTAGATTAAAGTTATGAGATATAGATGCTTAAAAATACGATTCTTAATTATTTTCCTAATCTTTACTTAAAATAATGTATATAATCCTTTATTAAGACTTATAGTTAAATATAGTAAGCTAAATACTTTTTAAATTAAGTAATATAGAGATTAGTTATTAAATTAGATTAAAATAGAACTAAGAATCATGCTTATGTTATGCTTTCTTGAAGAGCTTTTATGTACACTTGTAAAATAAGAGATTAAGGTAGTTATAATATTTCTTAAGAGGAGTTAAAAGAATGGCATCTAATTATTACGCTAAAAATTTTATTGATGAGATACTCTAAAATTAAATAGAGAAAAGTTATATATTGAATAATTCAATTTTTAGTTTATGCAGGTTACTGAAAAAAGCAATAAGAATAAAATAGCATTTATAATGAAATCAGTTTAGTTAAAATTAAAAAGGAAAGTATAGTTAATATTATTAACTGAAAAATACAGTTATTTAAGATACTTCAAGTTTTATTATTGATGAGTAAGATGTTTTGAAATTCATCAAAATTCACGCCTCCACTTTTATCTACATCTAAAATATCCATTATTGCTTGAACTTCCTTTTCTTCGATTACGCGATTTTCCATGTAAAAAATAGTTTTCTTTATGTCTTCTTTAGTAACTACGCCATCCTTATCTCTATCGTAAATGAGAAAAAGCTCTCAAAGGATTGAAACGTTAGAAGAGTTTTGCATTTCTTACAAGATTTATAAGTATTTCTATCTTTAATATCTATTGAATGGATTATCCATAAAGTCTAAGTATCTTATAGATCCTTTTCTTATTATCTATTCCTTTTTTTACTCATTTACTTTACTTTTAGAAGTTTCGTTAAGCTCTTCCTTTGATTATGGACCATGATTTAAAATAAAATTTTTGCTTGAATATGAAGAAGTAGATTTTGGAGAATTTAAAGGGTTTCCTTTTTTATAATTTTGAGTTGCTGAATATGGTCTTTTGTGTAAATTAGATTCATTTTTATTCTATTAGCTGCTTTTTTCTTTATATACCATTTTATTATCGTAAGCATAATTTGAGAGCTTATTAACGTACTAGTTGAAATCCTTTTCTTTTTTGAACAGATGTTTAGGAATTTCTCCCTCTGTATGTAATACTTCATTTTCATTCTTCTAAGACTTAACGTTTTAATATTGTCGCTTCATTTTTCTTTATGAACTTTCGAAAAATGTATCTGGATAACTTCTGGAGGGAGAGGCATTTCTTTATCTATTAAACGAGCGGATTTTTCTAAGAGTAAAGTTTTCATTTTTATTCTGATACTAAGCGTTTCTTATGTTTACCTTAGAAATATTTGTGATCATCTGTTTTGTGTTCTTTAAAAATCACTTGTCTATGTTATTCTTAATCTTATTCAACTTTTTACCTTTTAGTTTGCCTTTATTTATAGTTAAATCTACTGAATTCTCTATTATATCATTTTTTTTATACTGCTTTGAGTTAATACTCCACTCTCTTTATATATCCTAAGATTTTTTCAAAAAATCGGATTGATTTTAAGCTTTTGTTGTAGGAGAAAGCTGCTGCTTTAGTTTCTAATTAATTAATTTATTTGTAATTTTTTCCAGTTTCGTTTACTTAGGTAGCCTTAATTTAAAGGAAGATCCCGTTGTTTTTCTTTTATCCGGAGATGCTAAACTTAAGTTACACAATTTAGATGGCTTAATTTAGTAAAGCTACTATATGTCCATTTAATTATTTAAGTAGAGCAAAAACAAATTTAATGCCTTTAAACGTTTTTCTCTTAAACGTTAATCTCTCATATTTTTCATTCCTTATAATATATTCTATATATGAAACCTATTCCACTCCTTATTGATTACTTTTAGACTAATTTCATAGCCTTAGACTTTTCAAGTTTTAATATCTTAAATTTTCATAGATGGCTAAATTTAGGAGTAAAGGAATTATAAAGGAAAGTCTTATTAATTATCAGAAGTGTCTCTTTATGTTAATATATTAAGTTGCTCTTTTTATTAAGGATAAGCTTTGAAGTTTGCTAGTAGCTTAATCTTAATATTTAAACCTAATGTATATGAAAAATCCTTGCTTATTTCATAAGCTTTAGTTATAATATCTAAGATATTAAGTTGCATTCCTTTACTACTCTATTTTTACAACCATACTTCTTTCTTTTTCAGCTACTTAATTTTAATGCTTATGATAAAAATAAATAGCCCTTAAAATTCATAAAGTGATAGTAGACAAATAAGCAAAAGCCAATATAGTATGATATAAAGAAGTAGAAATGAGTAACATATAACATGATAAATCTAATGCAAACTCTTAACTAAAAAGCAAGCACAGAGATTAACATTAACAAGGTATAAAGTAAGTATTAGCCTAAAGAGGTAGAAAGCTATAAGGTAAAATAAGAATATTGATATAATAATAGAATATTATTCTTTTTTGATATTTCTATAAATGATGTAGTACAAGAAAGATTCTTCAGACTATCAAATTATTTACAAGCTTGCACAGTTAATCATTTCTAATGCTTTAGAGCTAAACTAGGAGTAATTCCTTCTTGAACAGTTCTAGAAATAAATGTTGGAAATAGAAAACCTTTTTGATTTGGAAATCGAGCATTTCTTTTAAATTTTTAGCGAGTCTCTGTCATATAGCGAAATAACCAAAACAATTCATGTTTCTACTGCTGTTATGAATAATAGAAGGCTGATGGAGGATGAATAAACTTTTTTGAAGAAAGTGGAAGATATAAAAATAGCTAAAGATATAGCCAATAAATAAAAGTATAAGCAGGTATTCAAAATCCAGTAAGAAATAACTGAGGATGACTAGCAAATTAATTTAAACGCTATAAAAGTAGAGTATTTTGAATCTCCAAACAAAATGAACAGTAGAATTGAAGAAATTTTGATTAAATGTGAGTGAATCAAAGATCTATTCATTTTTTCATTTAACCTGTTTATATATCCTAAAATGAAAGGCTGCTATTTTATTTCCTTAGCTACTTATAATACTTGCTTAATTTGCAAAATAAATGCATTGAATGAGATTAAGGAAAGTGGATGACTAATTTGGCTGCTAGAAGGCGAATAAGCTTTTATGATTATGAATTTATAACCTCATATTTTGCAAGATTTAAAGGAATTGGTAGTATTTAATAAATGCATAAACATAAGTGAATTTATTGAGGATGTTTACTAATTTAAGATAGAAGAAATCATATAAAATGAAAACTAAGAAAAACAAATTTTCACATTAAATGAATTGAACATTATCATGAAAGGCTCGTATTTCTATGTGGATAATACTTAGGAAGTATTTCTTTCCAAGATGAAGTCTGAGTAACCAAATCCCTCTTGGCTTTAAAATGTATGCTTCTAAACCACTAACTTGAGAATATTATTCTATAGCATAGTCTTGCAGATGATATTAACGCAAAAGTTCAATGAATTTAAGTTATATGGCACATCTCTCGAAGATATATTGTATGTATAAAATTAAGAAGAACTAACCAATTTTTATGCCTTCGTTAATTCTTACTACATACCCTATAATTTATTATCCTATCTGTGAATTAAGCATAATTTAATCTCCTAAAGCTCTTAAAACCTAGAAAATTTGGCAGGCTATTTATTTATCATCATTACAATTCCAGAATTAATTGATTATGAACATGAAATAAATGTGAAGCCATCACAGATTTAAGGATTTAATGTTTTATAGAAATTTGTTTTCTATGATGTCCTGATCTAGCAGATAGAAAGAGGATTTAAGAACTAATTTATAACGAAGAGTGATATATATGAAGAACTTGAAGTGTTTTTGAATAAAAATTTAACTACTTATGAACCTCAAACACATCAATTAGAGTTCCACAAGCATCCTAAACTTAATAATGTATTCTTAATGAGGATCTACAACCATCACTTTATTAATTAACATTTTAATAGCTTACGTCTACTTATTTTAAAGCTTTCTTCAAATCTTATCTTTTAAGTTATTAATTTTAGCTTTAATTTAAAAAAAAAGGTAATTTGATTTTCCAAACTAATAATTAACTGCTTTTTAATAGTCTAATTTAAATATTTTATAACTACTAATAACTTCATCAAATTTTGAAAAATATAAGTAAAATAAAGGCAACTATAGTTAATCAGATCATACTCTTCATGACTATATATAAGAATAATGTTATGATAATAAACATCTATTATATGGTTTAAAATATTTCTCTTTCCTTCCTCTACTACAACATATTTACCTTAAAACAACATTTAAACTAGTACTTATTATCAGCTTTAATGTAAGATATTATCATAACTTTATAATTTTTATCTTTGTAAGCTTTGTCTCTTTTCCTTTTTAAATTTAATTAGTTAAAAGAGTAAGTCTCTTTAATTATCTAGATAGCGTCTTTCTGAAAAGATAAATAATTTTGATGAGAGTTTTAAGTTTAAAAATATAAGGGATTAGAATTTAAAACTCGAATATCAAATTTAAAATGTAGATTAAAAGCTTTTATTTAGATGAATCTAGATTGTAAACATAGAAATAATATAGTTAAGATAGCTTATGCTATCCATTATGATATTATAATTAAGATAACAAAAGCTCTATAAGCTATTTTGCTTAATTGGACTCTATTTTTTAGTTAATATCAAAATGAGAAATAGTGCCCCAGTCTATTTCGAGTTTATTTCAGGATTAAAAGCTGAAAGAGTTATTAAGCTTAGATGGAATATTTTAAAAAGAAAAGTAAAATATAAAAGCGAAATGAAAAATCCCCTTCGAAATAAAGGGAATGAAATATAACAATTTTAAAAAGAGTAATTTATATTTGTCATGCATTCTACTGATTATTTTTACTGTTGCTAATACTATTAGTTTGTACTACCTATAAAGAGCTTTCAACTAAAGCCCTCTTCTTTTATTTGAAGCAGCAGCATAAGCAAAGACATATGTTAATTCTATTTTCTTTCTTGCATGCACCAGCACATCCTCTTTCCTTTTATCTTATTTCAGTCAAAAGTAAACTTGAGCCTAAAACATTTTAAGATTAACTGTTTTCAGTTATATCAACGTCTTCTATCATACTAGAATAATTAAATGTCTCTTCAAGAAACATTGAAGCAGTATCTGATTCTTCAGTTGGTAATATGGACTTTTTATTTCTAGCAGCAACATTTTATCTCTTCTTCTATACTTCTTCTTGCTGGTTTTTGCTATAGCGTTCGTGTGTAGTTAAGTCATACATAAGATTTCCAGAATGAATTATAATAAGAGAGAAAACAGAAAGGAGCACCAAAAAGGTCTGTAGCAAGTTAATGGTGGACAGAAAAAATCCTCATTAGCTGTTTAAGAAAACATTCTAAGTATCAATAAATCCAGAATATCCTGCATTAGAGTATCTTACTTAAAATACTAAGCACTATAGTTAGAATACTGTCTGTAAACATAGAAAATAGAAACATTATGAAAGTATAATAGTTTCCAACTCCAACACAGTTGTAAATAAAAGGACAGTGATGATCAAATTTTCTTACACATCTATTGCAAATATTACAATGACGTGCCCTGTGGGGTCTTCTACTCACACATATAGGACATACAAATTCGGCATTATAAGTTTCTAGCAGCTTCATTAAGGTAACATCTGGCTTTGGTTCAATGTATCCTGGGTTTTTGCATTCACAAAGAATTAAAAGGAAAGCAAGAGTTAAAAAAACTACCAAATCTATTGCTCAGTAATACCAATAATTAATGTCAAGTGGAATTGCAACGACCCAATTAGTAGTTTACCTGAAAATTATTATCCATCAGACGAACATAATTCCCTTTTTAGAAGTATTTATAGGCTTTAAAGGAATTTTACATGGATTGTATTCTTCTAAGCAATCTCTATCTTCAGTTAAAATGTTTTTGAAATCATCATTTTTTAAATAATCTGCAATGTGCCATGGAGACTGTTACTCATTATTTTAAATAGATCTTTTAGCTCCTCGTAAAAGTAGAGCTCTGACTATTCTTATGTTTTGGGATAAGGTAGAATAATGTAAAGGTGTGTTACCTTCATTATCTTAAACATCAATATTAGCATATCTAGGAATTAGAACAAGACAAGCAGTTTCATGTGCTTATCTACAAGCAAGATGTAAAGGAACTCTTCCACTAAAATCCCTGCATTCAATAATTTGATTATCTTTATTATCCTCTAAAGTTATTTGCCTAGCTTCTGCATCTAGTAGTATCGAAATCTGGATATAATGTCCATTTTAGCTTGCTAAATGCAAGGGAGTATATCCATACGCATCTCTTGTGTAAATAGACACTCCAATTTCCAGAAATTTCTTAATTAGAGTACGTCTATCATGTTCAGCTGAAATATGTAAAGGAGATCTTGAATCTTTCTTATTAACTTTTTTTAAAGCTTCTCTAAAAATTTATTCGACAGCATTATCATCTCCGTTAGTTCTTTGTCTCTAAATGTAAAAGAAAGTTACATAAAATTCTTATAATTCTCTTAGAAACTCAACTTAAACTTAATCAGCCGCTGGGCAATATGCTATTTCATGGATTACTGATTAACTTTAAAAACTTACCTGTGTATCCCTACTCATCCTATAAACTTAATGGATCTTAATCCTTATTTCCCTAAAGAATTGTCCTAAACTCTAAAAGACGCCCATAGCGAATTGCTTTGCGGATTTTATCTTCAAAGATTTAAGACATTTTTAAGTTAAATTTTAAGGTTAAGTTATATCTTTAAATACTTTAGTTTATACTTTAAATCATTATACCACTACTGATTTATCTTACCCTTCTCTATTATTACTATCTGCTTTTATACTTTAATAACCTCTAATTCTGATTCGATTTCTTGCTGGAATTCAAAAGCTTAGCCTTTGTTTTATGCTTTTTAATTATATCATTTTTCTTCCACCAATTTCTATTTGCACGTATTTTAAGTTTTAGTTTCATGCTAGTTCTTTCAACTTGTAATGCAAAGGAGAAAGTATTAAATATCTTAATCTAGTAAATTAAAGAAATTCAAAAGAACTAGTAAGTCTTGCTTCTAATCTACAGTTTACTTCTAAAAAAGTAGTGATGCACATATATAATAGTGGTATATTAAACAGTATCAGCGATATTCCATAATACCATTCCTATTGTAGCTAGCAGGTCGCAAGACCATTATTTAGTACTTCCTTGCATTTAAAAAAGTCAAAATTACTTAACAAGCTAAACTATTTAAAAAACTAATTAGATTCTTTTCTTTTAGTTATGAAATACCTAACATGCTTTTAAATTCAAAAATAGAGAGAATAATTTTTATTTTCTAATGAAGGGTTAAAATTGAACATATAATTAACGCTTAAAATTAGAAATCATAATAGAAGTAATTTCTACTACTAAACAGCACTGAAATAAAGCCTATGTACTCTGACTAACTTTTAATAAGCTAACTTAACTATTTTAAATATTAAAAAAGCTTTATTAATTAAATCTAATGGCTAGTGTTAAAATAAACATAAATCGATTAATTCAAATTAACTTAGAAATCAAGCATTCTATTTGGATAGAAAAGCGTTTAGTTTAATCTTACGATCTAGTAGTTTAACTAATATACATTTTTAATGTTTATTAAGATTAGTTAAGAGAGACTTTTATAGTTCAATGTTGGTATTGTAATAAGTAAAGCGATTTTATGTTTGTATTATACTTCATATTTAGTCTACTTGCCTTTTTAACAATTCGTAAATACCTTTTACATTAAAATTTATGGTAGTTACCAAAGCTTTAGTCTAAATGAATGCTATTATAAGGGATATGAAATTACTTAGTAATGTCTATTTATAGTTACCTTATTAATCCTATAGAGATAGCTGATTTCTTTAAAGCTTTTGTATCTTTTTTAATTTTGATATTCAAAGTTTGTAGATTGTATAGTAAACAAAGGAGAATTCTTTTAAGTTCGTAATAAAGATGAAGTAGTTAATATGTCCAATTTAGACATATAATTGGGGGGTTTCTGGATCTTTAAGCTTTATTTACAAACTTTTAAAAGCTTCTAGTCCTGAATCTTTGGTGAAAATAACAGAATCTACTCCAATCGCAGAGCTATGAATGGGTACACATAGTACTGCTACTAGTTTGATTAAATCGCCTGAATTTCCTGCATTGAAGCCTTTAAGTGAAGTAACTCAACTTAAATTTTTATTTAAAGTACTGTGTGTTAATATGCCTCTGTCTATTTAACTCCATCCTAATAAAGAACAAGCTGAAGAGTTATTCAAAAATCAGCCACAAGTATATAAAGATGATAATCATAAGCCAGAATGTACTATTGCATTGAGTGACTTCTATGCCTTTATAGGATTTAGACCATTATAGTAGATAATTGAAGACTAAAGCTTGCAAGAATATTTTTCTGAACTATATCAAATACTTAAATAGTCTTAAAGCCTCAAAGAAGTTATATCAGAGATATTTAGAGATGAGTAGAAATACATTGCCATTACTAATAACTACTTAAAGTCCCTTGAGACTAAACAGGCTAAAACTGAAAGAGAAAGCTGAATATTAGCTTCCTCTAATCATTTCCCTAATGATATTGGAACTCTATTTTGCTATTTCTTGAACTTTTTACACCTATTTCCAGGAGAATGTGTCAAAATAGATCAAAATATTCCTCATTGCTATATAAAAGGAGACTGTCTTGAAGCTATGGCTAATAGTGATAATGTTATAAGAGCTGGATTCACACCGAAGCTTAAAGACACTAAGTTACTAACCTAACTTTTAAATTATTCAGATTGTGAGGAATCCTCAATAAGAATAATACCTCAACAAATTTCCCAGAATCTTCAGATAATTGACCCTCAATTTGAGGAATTTAAAATTCTTAAACTTGAGTTATAAAAGGGAACTTAAGAAGAAGTAAATCTATAAAATGAGTCTATTCTAATAGTTCTAGAAGGCTGTGGAGAAATTCAACAAAATCAAGGAGAAAAAATAAATATTCAGCAAGGTTAGATCTTTTACCTAAACGGTGGATCCATACATTATACAGCCATTGAAGTTTCTAGAATATTTATATGCGTTCAAAACTCTTGAGAAGCTAAAAAGTTTTAATTTAATAAATTAAATAAGTAAAGATTTTAATATATTAGGTATTATTTAAAGAGTATAATTCAGACTTAAAATGATGCAGCATTTATAAATCAGGTTTCCAGATTAATTACCTTTAACTTCTAAATTCCTAAAAAGGAATAATAACAAAACCTGTGATATGCCCTAGTTGATAGATAACTTAGAGTTTTCCCCTAAATAGTCTCGAAAAGCTATTTAGAAATAAAAGAAATAGCATTTTTATCGTGAGAATAATCGTCTTTACTAGTAAAGAACTTAGTCAACTGCTTAATCTACTAAGAACTTCAGGAATGAGGGAGTGTAAACTTTGTAAGGAAATTTATTTGAATCATAGCCTATAAATTGATAGTTTATACATGTTTAAGATATTAGCACTGAAGATCTTAATATTCAGAGCTTTAGAAATGAGAATGGAAGATAATAACCTAATTCTGAAGTATAAAAAGTCGCAAATAAATCTGTAGATAATTTACTTAAAAAAGATTACTTAAAATAATCAGTTAAAAATCACCAAAACCCTGCTGAATAAGTTTAGCGACTTATAGAAGCGAGAAAAGCGAAGATGAATAATCGAAACTAACTGATTTAAAACCAAAATTAAAATTTGACTAGCAACATCATTAAGAAGAATTAAGAGCTAAAATAAATATAGCGAAAAAATTAAGTGCAGGTTTGTGAATAATAAGAGTAGCATGACTAATAAATCACATAAAGTATAGCATTAAAAAGTTTATACTAATAAAATTAATTATTGTACAAAGATATTGATGATTACGAATTATATCTATAAAAGCAATTCCAACAAGTAAAGTAGAAACAGTAAGCAATTGAAAATACGAAAATCGAAAAATAAATGAAGCCGTTGCAGATAAAAGATATTGTAAACTAAAAAATAAGGACAAATTAAATTTAGAAGAGATAGCAAATTTTAGATAATGCATATAATCCTCAGACTACTAAGGTAATTAATGTAAATAAAAACAAAAGTAGCATTCTTTTTAGCAACAAAAAGGAACCTAACTTTAATAAAAATTAGTGATTTTTTATTCATTTTTCAATTAAGATTAATCTCTTAAATGTTTATTCAGATATGATTTATCTTTATCCTCTTTAAAAAATAATAATCTTTATAAATTAAATACTTTATATTAATTTTTTAACTTTAAAAATATAAATCAAAAATATTAATTTAATTAAAGAAATAATTTAAAAAGCTCGCAAATTATATATATCAAAAGGAATGTGAAATTACTCAATGATATTAAAATATTGGTTAATCACTATATCATTACTATATCCTTTAATTATTAGAAATTAAAATAATTATATTAAGCAAAAAGCTTTTTTCAATGTAATTTTATTTAATTTAGATATGTTTTTAATATGAAATAGTTATAGTCATTCTTAAACTTTATTTATTTTTGTATATATATGAAAATCCTTGCCTCATTATTTGTTCATTTTGTACTTGACTTTTTATATCTTACTTTTATTCTTAGGTATTTAGATTGAGATTTTAAGATATTTTCGTTTAAATAAGTAAAAGACCAATATTTATCTATAATTAGATTAACATAATAAGATATTTAATTAAATTACCATTCACTGGAACTTGATAAATGTCTTACCAATAAAGCTACTTAATGAAAGTTAGATATACTTCTTTAGTGAATAAGCTTAATAAAAGTAATATTTAAATTAAGTATTTCAGTTTATAATGTTTAGAGCGAATTCTTTAACCTCATTCTTATAAACCTAGTCAATATCCTCTTGCTTTATTCCTTATTTACTTATCCATTTCCAAGCTTTTTCCACAATAAGTTCCCATTCTTCCTTTTATTACTAATATTTTTCACTTAAAATGTATATCATAACAAGAGTTACCCATACTTCAAATTTATTTTGCAACTCCTATGGGATGTTTTAACTGAAGTCGTTGATTGTATATTTGAAGAATTTTGCGACCTGTTCAGATAAAGGTCAAAATCCTGCTGTTTTCTAAAATTTAATAATCTACATAAAATCTTTTGAAGAACTTTATTGTCCTAAAATGGTACTGATAATCTAATCTGTTTTACCTTTCAAACTTCCTTAGACTAGATACAGTCTTCCTTCATATTCCTTAAAAGACATTAAAGACTATTCATTTGTTAGCTCTTTTTTTCCTAAAAATATATGCTATTAATCTTTTTTGATATTGAAGTGTTTTTCAATGAACTTCTTTACTTTAGAAATTTCAGGTCCGTCGTCTATGTTTAATATACTAATTTCGTTAGTTGCTAGGTTTAAAAACTTAATTTTGCAACCAAATCCTCCACCTCTCAGGCGTAGAACTAAGTGTAGGGTATCTTCATTGCCAATATTATAACTTTAAATTGTGTTATTATCTTCTAGCTATCTCCCAGCAAATATTATTCTTTACTAATCTGGAGGAATTCCCTCCCTATCCTATACTTTTTATTTAATTTATTCAATTGACTCATTCAAATTAAAATCTATTGTTATTGTTTTACCAGTTAACGTTTTGACATAAATTTGCCCACACTTTAGTTGTGAGATATTTATTGACTGTATTTTAGATTTTTCCTAATTCTCATTTTGCTCAATAGCAATGAGCGAAGTATAAGGGCTTAGAACATTATACTTTTTAGATAGCTCTATAACTTAATTTCTATTTCTTTCTTACATATATTAATTTATGAACTTTTTGGCCACTAATTTGTGAAGTTTATTATCAACTGTTACTTCATTAGTGTTTATAGGAACTTGCTAAGTGTGAACTTCTTAAGTCTAGCTGTTTTTGCAGTTTATTTATAAAACTCCTTATTAATTTCCTTGAATAAAAGCATGGAAAACACATCTTTCTCCTCTAAAAATAGGTTTTAGATTCACTTCTGCTGTTTAAGCATCTAGATTTTTCCATTACAATTTCCATTATTATAAAGATGGCAACATACTGAATTTTAAAGCTCTGATAATCTTAGGTTGAATTTTTTCATTTTCATCAATAAAGAATGCATTTCCATTTCCTGCTTCAGCCACTCCTCTTACTAAATGAGTACTTGCACCTCTTCCTATTCCTAACGAGCTTACATAATTATTAAGCTTAGAATTTTATTTTATTAGTTCTATCACTTCTTATGGGTTGAAAACTGCTCCGTCAGTTATTAGGAATATATATCTAGTTCTTGTTGGAATTTATTCGAAAAGCTCTTATAATGGTCTTAGAATTTCAGTCCCTCCTAAATCAGCGTCAAATTCTTCAATTTGTCTAATTGCTTCTTCAACATTCTAATCATTATACTCAACAGAACTTTAGAACATGAACTAAAAATCAGAGCCAAAAGAAATTACATTAAAGAAGGAATTTTCTGGTAAAGATTATAAGAACAGGATGGCAGCTTCTACAGCCATTTGCACTTTCTACCCATGCATACTTCCACTTCTATCAAGAACAAATATATATTCACAAGATTATTGCTACTAGCTTTCGTATATTTATGGAAAGTAGGAAAATAGAGCTGCTATTTCATTGGTAGATGGATCTTTTTGCATAATTAGTTCTGGTTCAAATACTTTCTAATTTTTAAAGTATAATACAAAGTCTTTATCTGTAAGATAATCTCCTGAAGTAGAAATCTAAGCATTGCAAAAGTTCTCAGTATATTGAATATCTATTTAGTGACTTATGCTTTTAAGTTCTTCTATTTTACTACTGCTATTGATTTATCCTTTAAAGGTAACAGGTACATTCTACAAGTATTCCTAGCTTAATGCCTGTTATTAGTTATGTTATGGAATGTATTTAGGAATAAGAGTTTGTGGTACTAATACTTTCCAATTTAAATTATCTATTTCTAGACTATTTATTAGACTTATTTCAATGGTAATACAGTCTTATGCATTTAGATTTCCAATATGCAGCATAACCTTATCTGATGATTTGTCTTAATCATAATCCATCATAAAAGCCATCTTTCCTTGACTTATTGCATCTTCATATGATTGAGCAGCCTTTTCTTAATCCTCAATGAAAGCTTTAAGTATTTTTTAATTGTGGTATATAGTGAAATCATGAAGAGCAGCATGGAAATCTATAGGGAAGATATATTCTACTTCAATATTTTCCTATGATAAGTTTTGATATTTCTAAATAATTAAAGTATGCTAAAGTTAGTTTTCCACCTTTAAAGTTATATCTACACTTTAAATAGGCACTAAGTCATTATTCTTAGAGGAGAATAAACCCCAACTTATTTGTCTCTTTTACTATTCAGGAACATTATTTTATTTCTTCTGAACTTATATTTACTATATTTGCTATTGACCATTCATATTTAATACCAAATGAATTACATCATTGTCTTATATTTAGCAATCAGATATAGTCCCTGAATTTATTATTTTCCCCTTATAAATCGTTTTAAATTAATACTCAGGCATTTGAACTATTTTAGCTATTTTATCTCTCAAATCTGTGATTCTTTCTTGAGGAGTTGTTTATACTTCATAAGTCTATCCTGTGAGAGTTTTTAATTAAAGCTTCATTGTAATTATATGCAAACTGGCTTTTTAAGGAGTTTAATTCTGCTTAATTCTTTTAAATTGTATTAAATAACAAAAAATAATAAAATTTTGCTCAGAAATCATTAGCGCTCTTTTTGAAGCACAGCATCAATAAAACTTATAATAGCATTTACATTTATATATACCTTATCCCCAAGCTATAAGATTCATAATCTCTATATATAACTAGCTTAGTCTGCTTTACTTAAAAGATTAATAAATAAGCTTCTCTATTTTAATTCTGCTATGAGTTAATAGATCAATAGCTTTTCTCATTATTAGCTTATAGAGCCATTACTATGTTCCTGTAATAAGGTTAGTATTACTTAGATTTCTATTTGTACACTTAAGTGATTAATATTTAACTTCCTTTTCTAAGCATCAGACTAATATTCTTCCTTACTTCTTTTACTTATTTCATTTAATTTACTTTTTATATGCCTAAGATAATATAGTGCAAAAATAATTAGAATATTGATAAAAAAGCTAAGTGTCTATTAATTAAAGATACGACTGAAAAAATTAATTATAAACCTTAAAAATTCTCTTAGAAAGTTAAAAAGCACTAACTTACTAAAGCTTCAGTTAAGATATAATTAATAAAAGAATCTTCATAAACTAACACTAGCAAATAAATGCTTAAACCTACTAAAATAACTATTAGCTATAATTTAAAACAAAGAAGCGTTTGGAAATTATAATAAAGTAAAGGTATTAGTATCTATTACTCCTATAAAAGATGATAATAGATATATATCTCAGTTTAGTTTATAAAATGTAAGTAGTTTATAATTATATAAGTAGGTACAATATATAAGACTTATAAACATAATAATCATAGCACTGGAATTAAATTGTTATAAATATCTATTAAAGATTTATATTTATTCATTTATTTATTCTTATAATTTTAACCTAAGTGTAAAATGGGATGCTTTTGTTCTAAATCCAAAGTCAAAAAAAGTAGATAAAATAATAATAAGCCTTAATAAAATAAAACTAATGTAGATAGTTAACTAAATATATCTGAAAATAGCTAAAAATAGTAGACTGTCCCTTAATAGGAAAATAACCCACCTAAAGTTGAATAAAAATTTTAAGGAGAAAATGAATTAATTGATAAGCCTGTTCCTGTTTATGGAGATAAAGTATAACAAGAAAATTAATCTGACCGGCCAAAGAAATAAAATCTGGTAAATTCAATCTAGATAATTTAAAACTTGTTTAGATATTATATTACATAAAAGTAAAACAGATAAAAGAATTTAGTAATGAAAGCAAATTCAAATTAAATACTTTAAAATTAAGATAAGGCAAATCTACTTAAAAATAACTAAGAATAAGATAATATTAAAGATTTAAAATAAAAGGAAGCTAAAATAGATAAAGAATAACAATAATAAGATTGCTAAAATGATATAAGTGATAAGACTCAAATGTTAAAAAATAAAATAGCTAAAGAAATAGGAGTTTTCTTAACTTCTGATGAAGAAATATTTTAAGATCCCATTTTTAAGTAAAAATTTGATTAATTTGAAAGGCTTGATTTTTCAGATGATAAATGCACTGTTCTTCCTCCTGTAAAACTCTAAAAGAACTAAAAAATTTACAAAGGATCTTGAAATGAAAAAGCTGAAAGGCATGGATTTGGAATATATTGCAGCTAGAGTGAAAGTCTTTATGAAGGTTAGTTTTGGAAAAATAAAAAGTAAGGATATGGAAGAATAATAATTATAAATGGAGAAGTATATGAAGGATTTTTTTAAAATGATTAATTTGAAGGTAAAGGAACTTTTTATAGCAACAGAGGATGAAAATTCGATGGAGAATGGAGGAATAATTAAAGAAATGGTTTAGGTAAAGAAGTTTATTAAGATGGAAGTCATTTTGAAGGTACCTATGAAAATGACAAAAAGCATGGTGCTAATTGCAAATATATATATGCTAACGGAAATTCATATTAAGGAGAATTTCAAAATGATTTAATAGCGGGACATGGAACCTTCATATGGTAAAAAGGCAAAAAGTATACAGGAGCATGATTAAATAATAAAATGCACGGGTTCGGAAAATGTGAATGAAGCAATGGAATGGTTTATGAAGGATTTTTTGCTGAAGATTAATATGATGGTGAAGGAAAAATGAAATTTGAGAAAGGTAAGAAAATAAATTTTAGGTGATTAATATAATGGAAGTTGGGCGAAAGGAAAACAGCACGGCATAGGAGTTTATATAACGCAAAATGGAACAGAAAAGAAAGGCATTTGGGAAAATGGAAAATTTATAAAATGGATTTGAAACTTTCTAATCAATCTAATAATTTTTATCGTTTATTTCTTGATAGCACTCTTTTCAATCCTTGATGCGGATTTATTAGTTAAATTATTCTCTCACGAAAAATATTTCGAAATTCTTCAAATGTTATATTTAGTATTAATAGTTTAATGCTAAATCTAATTTCATAGCTTTTACTATTACCATTAATTTTAATTTATATACCTTGCTAATTTAAGCATTATTTAAACATATCATTTAAATCATACATTTATAATTAACTTGCAAATATTAAATAATTGTGCTTCTATTTTAATTTTTATTCAATGCAAAAAACTCACAGCTCATGCTCTATTACTTTCAATTTAAATTATTAATCTCCTTATTAGCTTAATTATTTCAAATATAATTTAATTAGGCTGTTTATAAGTTACTACTGTAGTCTCTTTTCAATAATTAAAATCAGTTAAGATTATTTTACATTCAGTTTTATATAACTAATATT
Organism: Loxodes magnus; assembly: GCA_946699065.1. Taxonomy (NCBI): domain Eukaryota; phylum Ciliophora; class Karyorelictea; order Loxodida; family Loxodidae; genus Loxodes; species Loxodes magnus. The sequence continues at coordinate 321,960 of CAMPDV010000104.1, forward strand.
AAGCTATTTTCATAGATTGTAATTATTATTAGTTTTTATCGTTAAAATTAACTCCTTAAATTACTCTTAAATTTACTCTTATAAGTCTTTATTTTAAACTAAAGCCTATTTAATATAATTTATCATTAGCTTCTTATAGTTTATACTTTATCCTAAATATCTTCTTAATTGAAAATATCTTGTTTAAATACTAAATAACTATTATGCAAACTTAAGAAGCTAATATAAAAGCGCTATTACTAACCCTAATTTAAAGATAGGCAGTTTCTTTTAAATTAGCTCTCGATAGAATTAACTAATAATTAATCAATCGCTTTCTAGCATTTATCACTAACTCTTTCCTTATCCATTTTTCTTTTCGTCTACTTTATTAAACTGATATAGATAATTTGATTTCAAGCACTTTAAACATAATTTTTTCTTGACCTTCATCTGTATTTTTATCTAAAATTTTAAGTTTAAAACTGTTTCAATCTTATTTTTATAGTTAAAACTTAGAAATTAGCAATCAATCTAGCCTTTCTAGAATCATTACAGCTTAATGATTCTGCCTATTAGTCTTCCTGTATAAATATCTTACTTTATTTATAAAAACTTGCTTTGTTTTTATACTTCAATCAAATATTTCTTTTTTGGATTTTTAACTTACTTGCTAAATTGATAACCATGTTCATTTAACTTACTTTAATAGCTATTTTTAACTTCTCAAGTAAAAAAATTAAAGGCTGATAGAATAATATAATACTAATAACTGAATCTAATATCACTAACCTCTCTAGCATACAAAGTTTATTAGATAAGCATACTAAAGATAGATATTGTTCTCAAGTTTATCATTTATAAGTTAGATGTACTCTTTTTTGATTATATTATTTTTTTTAAATAAACAACGAAAAATGAATAGAATAAATTCAAAAATAGGTCCTTTAATATAATCCTACTATAGCCTTTCTAGATGGTATTTATATAATAATATCTATTTTATTATAACGTTCCTACTTCTTAAAGCTATTAAAAAGTTTTGTTTTTTATATTAGTTAAAGCATTCTAAGCACTAAAAGCCTTAAGTTTATATCTTTAACAGCTTCTTTCCCTAATCTATTTAAATTAATTCTAAATTTACTTAAAAATACTTTAATTTTCTTCTTTTAGTTTATCTTTAATTTTAGGATAAAGATAGAAAATTACCAAAATATAGGTAAAAGTTCTAAAACTTAAAAGCTAGACTAATATATTTTATGCTATAAGATTTAATTAATAATCATTTTTAAATCTTACAGAAAGGCAAATAAATAACTAATAATTACAAAGGTTACAATAACTTAAGCATGTAATGGCTTATTATTTATAAATATCATTTTAGATATAATAATAACTAGCATAATATATCTTTAATGTAAGTATAAGTAATCAGATAAGTAAATACTAATTTAAATAAATAAGTATTGCTATAATTATAAGCTATTAAGTTATACAAGTCTTTTTATTTAGATTTAGGAAGATGAAAAATTAATAGTATTATGAATTTTATTTATTAGATTTTTTTATGAGTATAAAGTTTTATATCGTTAGGCTTATGTTCATGATATTATTAGTTTTTATACTAAGATAGAGAGCTTTGACTTAGTTAGAAGTGGCTTTAATGATTCTTTACTTTAAGATTGAAAATATAAATATCATGCGGTAATTTTGAATAATTTATGGATAGAGGAGCTTGCAGAATTTGCTATGATTGATGTACTTTTTACGTTCTTTGTAAGGAAATGTTTGAAATTCCATGTAATACGAACTGAGCAACATTTTGATGATGGAGATAGTTTTGATGTATGCAGCGAAGGATGTGCTACATCATGAATGAATAATGGAATGTGCTAAAGAACTTATAAAGTAGAAGTACGTAATTATGATGGATAAGACAGCGAAAAATATATGCCTCATTGTGAAATTAATTTTTAAGGATATGAAGTTTGTTAGTCTTAATAAAATTACGCCGATGCTATAAATATGAATGAGATTGTATAGGAACTTAATATTAATAAATTTTTGGGACTTGCCAATTTGCTCTATTTAAAAAAAATTTACATTGTAATTTCTAATGAAAAATTCCTTCTTTGTTATATGGATAATGATAAATGCTGATGAGCATAATGTGATTGTGTAATTCATAAAGCAGCATATTTACTGTTAGATGGCATTTATGATTTCGAGCTTAGCAGTTTTTCATGTAGTTGAGATGAAGAGAATTTTTTTAAATCTTGCTTATGTTTTGATACATATTTGAATGACCTTTATTGCTAGTTAGAATGCTTTACACCTAGATGTAACTGAGTTTAAGGAGACTGTGGTTTTTAATAATAATTTGAATTAAAAATATAAAGAAATATAAAAATTAGAAAATGGTTATTGCAAAAACGTTTATAGAACATGTAAATTTATTTCCTTTAGTACCTTTCTAAGCATAATTAACTCTTCAATTAACGTAACTTCAATAACACTAGTTTATTTAGTTGGAAGAAGAAAAGCAGGAAAGGTATCTGAAAATAATGAATGAAACAGTAAAAATTAAAAGTGGAAATTCTTGACAAATTTTTTAAAATTATACCTAAAATAATAGTAATATATTAACGTGGCGTCACCTTTATTTGATTTACCACGAATTAGAGTTGTAGAGGTTTGTAATAATTAATAGGTCTCGAATTCGTATTCTTATGGAATTTCTGGATCATAAATCCTTATAACTTACTTGTTTTTTCCTTTTTTTTAAGTCTGGAAATCAATACAATATTATTATTTTTCAAATTTTCTAAGTGTGGCCATAATGTTTGGAGTTTCTAATTATGGTTAGAATCTTCTTTCTCGAAACATCTTTCGCTTGGATAGCAATAAATCCTGAAGATATTTTAAATTCCTCTTTCCGTCTCTTAATATTATTTTCCTTAAATTATTAACACTTTTCCCCTTATGGCCAAATTTTTACAGGGTAAACTTCTGCTATTTCTTTTCTAATATGAGAAGCTTAAGGGTTTATTTTGTACTTTTGATATAGGATCCGATTATTAATAAAGGCTGGCATGTTTGAGTTAGTTGATCCTTTGACTCAAAATTTATCTTCATTTCATTCGATTTCATTAAACTAGCTTTCCATCTTTTAGAAAATAATCTAGTAGTTAATAACTTGCTTAGGATTCTAATAATTAATTAGTTAATTGTTATCGTAGCAGATTAAGTTGTTTATTTAAAATCTTACATTTTGTTAATTAATTTCTAATTATCCAATTGTAACAAATAGAAGTCGTTGAGGGGTCTGGTTAGTTATTAAGTTTTACTGGAGAGGTCTGTTATTTCTTAGGAGCCATTTTTTTATATATACCTAATAACTTAAGTATTCTTGAAAAAGTTTTTTTGTTTTAGAATTTAAAAGTTAGGAAGAAAATAAATTTTAGGTAGATTTAAACTTTGACTTTCTGAATTTATTTTCTAGCATTTTCAATTATAAGCGCTATTAGTATGGCTACTATTATAAAGGGATAGCGATTAGGGAGGCTGACTAAATGATTAATAAAGTATATAATACCATTGACTATATAAATTATGCTTACAATCCCTTATTTATCAATATTATTCATTTTTTCTATTCAATTATTTGCAGAAAATTATAAAAGTTAAATACCTTTTCTAGCTTAATAGAAATAAGACTGATTAATTAAAATTAAGAGTTTTAAGTTAATCATTTCAAATTCTCCAATTTTAATATCTTATTGCTCAGGTTAGCATTTTAATGATTTAAAATTCTTAATTGCCAAAGATACTTAAAATAAAAAAATTTGTTAATAAAAAGTTTAATGATAATTAATTAAATAATAATAATATACTAAATTAAAGTGTTCATATCTCCGAGGATTTTAAACCCCTTCAATACATACCTCCAGAGTTCGTTCCTTAAGATTTAAAAAAAAGCTCGATACTCCCTTGAAAAAGCTTCCTTCTAAATATTCTTCTATCCTTGTCTAAATAAATTCTTAACAGTTCTTTCCTTATCTCTTCACTGTTTCTTCTCTGTTTATCCAAATATATCTTACATCTATCTCTTGTATGTGCGAATCAAGATTCACACAGTATTACAGCTTGACGATCCTTCTGGGAGGTTTTTCTCTATTGGATTTATGTATCCTAGTTTCATTTTATTTTCAGCATAAGTTTAAGGTTAAATTCTTTTTACTCCCAAAAGTTTCTCTTTGATTTCCTGTTTCATTAATCTTTCTTCATTGTTTTAACTTTTCTATAATAATTTTTTGGTTTTCTTTCTTTAATATTTAAACTTGTTCTTATAAGTTTTGTATAAATTTCATAAGTTATTCTTTTATTAGCTATTTATCATTTTTTATTTCTACATTATCTTTTAGTTACCACTTTCATATAGTTGCTTGCTCGTGGCTACGGAAGTGAAAAGTTTAGCTTGTTTTAGTCAGTTTCTGTTGATTTAGTTTCTTATTCAATTTAAGATTATCTTCGTTTTCAATATTTGGGGATTAAAGAGCCTAAGAAAATTATTATGTTACTAAAGAAGATGTGATAGAAAAATAATTAGAGGTCTCTGGTTTTCTTTCGTTTTACTATGGAGCTGGAAAAAAATCCTTAATGAGACTTTCTGCCCTTTTTATTCTTTGATAATTAATTTATTGGAATGAAATTATAAGTATAAAGTTATAAGCATTAAATAATTAAAAGATAATCATTTAGGCTTTTATATGTTTATATTTCTTATTTCTCCTTCATCGTCTGTCATATGAATAAAGTCAACTTTCTAATTTCGTTGATATTAGTATCCTCTATTTCACCTTTGATTTCTTCTGAGATGTAGCTCTAAACCTCAGCATTACTTATAGCGTATATTGCTTGGCTACTATTTGAATTTAGATTAGAGTCTACACATAAAATAAAGTCAATTTTATCTATTTTTTATAATTTTTCGTTATTGTCTTGTTAGCTGATCAAATTAAAGCACTTATTACATATTAGTCATTAGTTAATCATTTTAAAGATTAATCTTTGAACATAGATTTTATATGGGGTTTTGTTTTTATTTCAATTACCGTATATGCCAAAATAAATTTAGTTGATATTAATAACTGTTTCTTTTTTCTGCTTTATAAAGTTTAAAGTTTTTCTTCTGTCAATTCTGATTATTTATAAGTGGACATTTTAACACTTATTTATCGATATCTAGCTGACATTTTTTTTCAGATTTCATTAAAAATAAAGATTTTCATGCAAATCATAATAAAATTTATTAATATACTATATTTTAATCTGTTATACTTTTAGATTATGTTATTTTTTATTTTTCAATATTTGTTATTTAATAGATTCTTACTAGATTTTAAATTTAGGTATAATAAAGGAGTTATTTTCTCTAGTTAAAATGTATTACAACATTTCCATACTTATTGAACTTAAATTTACTTATCTCTACTATTTTTCTTTTTCCTTAGTATTTGAAGTCTATTTAATCTTCTATCGTATCAATTAAACTTTAAACTCTAGATTGTTCCAAAATTTTGCTGGCCGCTTTCTTAATTACATTTACATTTAGATATTTCTTCCAAATCTTATAATTTATTCATTAGTTAATATTACATAAGCTAGTAATCTATCTAATATTAACTATAGAACTCTTCCTTTTTTAAACTTAATCTATAATATCTTGCTTCTATTTAGATTACTTTCTCGGATTTATGGAAATTTTCGAGGGATTTAGTATTTGTTTGTCTTCAGATTTTTTCTTAATCGAATATAAAAATAAAAACATTTCCTTATTGGATGTTACACAAAGTTGTTTATATATAAAGGTTTTTTCTGTCAAAAGTCTTGATAATTTGAAGGTTATTTTATTTATTTTTTCCTAAAGCTTAAATCCCAATAATTCTTTACGAAATTAATTAACTGCTTATTAGATATAGTGAGCTTATTTGTTTGCTTGTAATATTTTTTTATTGTAGAGTAAATCTTCTTGAATGCAATAAATTCTAAATAAAATTTTAATTTATTTTAATTTATTATTTATTCTTTTTATTTTAATTTGCAGAAATTTCTTAATTTAATTCTTTGCAGATTGTAATATCAGCATATCGCTACTCTTCAGTAGAGATTTCGTTAAATTGAGGGTTATTGTTCTATTTCCATTGGATCTTTTTTATTTAGAGTTGTTCTAGCTTACAGTTTCTATTATTTTAATTTCTATTACGATCAATTCTGTCTATGTGATTTTTCTTTAAATTTGTTGCAAGTACTTAACTCCTATAGAAAAATTGAGCATTTCGATTTTAAATTTTCATAGAGTTTTTAAAATAATTAATTGTTGATAGTGATCTCTGATAGCCTTTGCTAATTCTTGGTTTTCCATCTAAATGAAATATAGATCTTTTACCACATCCTTCTGAAAGTTATTGGTTTTCTTGGGAAGTTTGATACTATATAGATACCATTTAATTTTTATATTTATCAATATTAAATTTTATATTTTTCTAATCTTAAAAACTTAAATTGAAACTAAAATTCCCAAAATTTTCTTTTTTGAATTTATGTTTAATTTTTACTTTTTTTAATAGATCTGTTTACTATCACTCTTTGTTTTGCTTTTCTTCATTGTTTAATCTATTTTATAAATATCTTAGTTAATGAAATTTATAATGCCTAAGAAATTTAATTTTAGATACTTGAGTTTAAACAATCATAATTTTTAGATTTTTTAAAGTTGAAAATGCATAAAAATTACTTTCTTCTAAATTTAACTATAGTCATTTATATCATTTTAACTTGCCTTTGTTCTTTTTTTAATTTCATCTGTTTCTTTCTTGTATTAACAAATTTATTTTTATCAAATGCCTCTTTGAGAAAAAATCATATATAATAAAACTGAACCTCTTAAAAAATTCGAGTAACTATGTATCATATTAACTTTATATTTCTTATCTTTTTAAATTTTCACTATCTTTTACGTTTTTTATAGCAAAAAAGCTTAGATTATAGAGTACATAGCACCTTAATGGAGCATAGTCTTATAATAATAACAATTGAATATAGTAGAAACAATTTTCATAATTTCGAAACTTTTTGTTCTTTATTAATATGTAAATAAAACTACTTTTCCTATTATCTTCTTTATTGTTTTAAGTTTCTGTCTTAATCTTCCACTCATAGACATCATTATTTCATTTTTTGGGTTTATAAATTCTTTTAATGGGCTGGAATTATATTTTTCAATATCTACCACACTTTCCATTCTGAATGATCTCTAAGTATTTCCAAAGTTTCACTTTAATGTTACTTTAGTTTTTTTTTGCTAATTGAAGTCACTCACAAGAAAAATTTATGAGCGATGAATTTCGACTGAAGATAAGGATATTAAAATTTTAAAGAGCTGAAAAATGGCTCTTTCATGTCATTCTTTTTCTTTAGAGTTTTCTGCTTGAGTTTATAAGCAGCGTAGGTAGGAAATTAGATTTCCGTCCAAGCAAACCATATTTAAAAAGCAATTATATAATAAAACAAAATAAATAAAAAAAGTCCTTAGCAAATAATGATTTTTAATTTGGAAATCATACTTAGTCTGAGGGTGAAATAGAGAGAGACATCTTTATATGAGATTGGGGAAATAGAGAACTTATAATCAACTTTCATCTTCTTCTGCTATGATTTTGTCTCACAATACAAACTGTCATTGACCTGAAAAAAATAAAGAAGCATTTAATTTATCAGTATTGAACAATAAAAGAGCTGCGCACTATAATCTCAGCTTTTTAACTAAATTTTTAAATAATTTATTTGGCTGAGAAGCAAAATAAATTATAATATCTCTATTTTTGAACATTTGTTTATCTTTTCTTATGCCTTTTAATAAATCCCTAAATTTCTCATAATGTTATAGACAAATTTTCCTTAATTATACCATTTATTTTAATAAGCTTTATGGTAAATTATTTTAGATATTTCTTATTAATTTTATAGGAATATTAATAGTTTAAAGTAAAATATTAACTATAAATTACTAAAGCTTATTTTAAGCATTTTATAAACAAATTAGTATAATAAATGTTTGCTTCTCTGAAATATAATTATATTCTTATTATTTTTATGCAAAAAATGCTTATTTAAAAGGGAACTATATAATAATTTAAAAAGCTTTTATTAAAGATATAAAATAATCATTCCAAATTATAATGCAAAAGATATCTTTTTTATAAGTTTAATTAGAAAACTTTATCTACTAGATATATATTTTATGGTTTAAGGCTAATAACTATGTTAAAAGCAGAGTGATATTTGAATCGATATGAATAAAGACTAATAAAATTTTAAGTTATTCATTTAAAATTCCAGAACTAGTTTTTAAAGAAGCAAAAGATTAATTTCAAATTAAAAAAGCTATAAAAAATTAAATCTAAAGAATGCAATTAATATTTCTTAAAAATACTAAATTAAGGATAATATTTATAGTTGCTAAAAAGAATAATTTTTATAAATGATTAATTCTGTGAAAATGTGAAAATAAATATTTTTTAATAGATAAAATCAATTATAAAATATTTAAATTTAGATGGCAAGTAGCTAATAGCAAATATATTGGATCTCAATTAAATTAGTTTAGCTAAAAACAAATCTATTTAATAGGAGAAGCTAAACCTTTATGAAATTTATATAAATAAGGAAATAAATTATGCTATAATTATTTTTTAAGTCAATTATAAAAGAATTAAATCTACTAAAAAATGTTTCAATCTGGGAAAGATACATAAATTATTTAGATTTATATCTAACTTAATTTAATAAGCTAGAGATAATTAAATATATGTAATTTATTTTATAAGTTTAGATTCATTTATTTTAATACATCAAGATAATTTGTATAAGTCATATAGATTATTAATAAATAAACTCTAAGCTAATTTTAAATTATTGAATTTAAATTTTAAAGCATTAATTAAACACTATTTACAACAATTTTTTAGAATGTATATTTAAATTTAAAGGTTATCTTTTATTTAAAAATTAAAATTAAAATTTACAAAGCGAGTTAGATAGTAAATGCTTTATAATTGAGTAAAAGAATAAAATATTAAATCTATTATAGTTGAAGTTAATTTATGATAGGGTTTACAAAGGAATACTAAATATGAAGTTTGGCCTAATTTAAAATAAATATTTCAAGGATTTTTCTACTTTTAAAAAAGATAGAAAAATCAACTTATTTGATAAAGATGTAACTTTTGACTCGAATTTATAATTTAATAATAGAAGATATATAAACCTATATTGAGTAAGTAAAAGAGGTAACTTTTGAAATATCTGGAGGTAATCAAATTAAAAATGATTCGCAGTGTACTTGGAAGAAAATTATTTAAAATTTGGAAATTTAATATTAAAAAATGTTTTATAGAACAAATTTTAGTTAAAAGAATTTAAATTATGTTTTGGACTTCTCTAAATACTGTAAGAGGTTAAGCAGATATGAAATTTTTAATATTAACAAGAATATTTCACCATCATTAAGCAAATAAAAACATATATACATTTTTTTGGATGAATTAATTACTCATGAAAAACAATGTTTGTAGAAAATAAATAACAGAATATATTCCTTAATCTATCAAGAGGCAATTCAGAGAAAGTAGCACAGAGAGAACTTGCTGTTCAAATACTTTCAAAGTTTATTAATTAAATTATTAATATACTTATTTATGTAATGGCACTACTTTAGTAAAATTAAATAGATTTAATTTATTCCTAACTTTAAATTTTTCAATCAAAAAATACTTAAAATATATAGTACGTAGCACGTCAATGACTCGCAGTTCTTTAAATTATGTTTTATAGTCTCAAAAATTTCTATTTGAAAGATTACCCCATTACTATCATTCCCTTTAAAAATTTTGTCTTCCAATAGGGACATAGTGGAATGTTGTCCCAAAAGGCCTAATCTTCTGCCATCTTTCATCTATAATGCTAATTTTATACCACCAGTCCTTTCCTTCTTGGCTTCTGCCGAGATTTTTGGAATATTCTTACTATTCGAGTTAATTCCTTACTCTAAAATTTGCCAATCTCAGCCGGAGGATTACTCTTCCCTATATAAATTAAATTATATAATAATAATATTAAAATAGTTTCACTTTTAATAGGTTTGACTCATTTTTCTTAATAAAAAATTATTTTCTTTTTTTACTTGTCCTAGATAAGTTATCTTGTTACAATTGGATATTCTTGATATCAATTTATTCATTTTAAAATTATGAATCTTCTATGTTCATTGATTTTCTCGTTTTCAAATCCTACAACACTTCTTGATACATCAAATTTGCATACTAAGTATTTTAATGCTAGAAACTGAGATGATTTACTATGAAAATAGGTTTGACTTAATTGAGAAACTTTACGGAGTATTATAGCTTAATTTTGAAAATTAAAAAATGAGGTATTTTATGTGGAATTGATTTACTTTCAAAGTATGTTTAGTTAATTAATTATGAAAATAAATTTATATGTATAATGGTTCTGGATATTTTACTTTAGGAAGTAATAATTAAAGTTATTTATTAAGATTTCTACAAAGTCATGATTAATGCTCTTGAGCTAATGGATTTAAATAATGAAAATTAAAGTTTTATGTAAGATAGAAAAAGAGTGAAAAAATTAGATAATTAAGGTAAAGAAAGATTTTCCCTTTGACTCAGATTGAATTATTTTTCCTTAAAGAAATTACATCCAGAAATTAAAAAGAAAAGTAAATCTTATTAAAAATCTTTTGAGGTTATTAAGCAGATCTATTTTGCTACTACACTAGAATCTATTTACACTTTAGTCAAAATACTCTTGTTGAAATTAATTGATATTAGAGATGAAAGTGAGTCCATCAAAACTTGCTATTTTTATCAAGATAAATGAAGATAAGGGGTGTAATGACTCTTGCTTTAAGATTTTTTTCATCATTTTTTTATTAATTTTTCAAACTGATTTATTAAATCATCATTATTTAATCTTTTTTTATAAAATTTTCCTTTAAGTAACGTTATAAAATATTCTATCAACTTAGAAAATGTTGAAGAATTATGATTCAGTCAACTGGAAACAAAAGATTCATTTTAAAAACCATAAAATTCAATAAATCAGAGTTAGCTAAAAGAATGAAACATAACCCTTATAAAATAATATAAGCGTACAAAGAGTGATTATCAGTTTTTATCGTGGTCTATTAAAACCATGATATTGAATGATTTAATTTCTTTGAAGTAAATTGGGAGATTAGAAGAAAACTTAAACTTAGAATGCCAAATGAAGGATTATATATTTACTCAGTTTATATAGATATTTTTTCAGTCACAGCATTACTATAAATATCTATCTTTTATAAATTGAAGTTTCTTCGTCTAGCTTTTATAACACATAACAACTCTCTAATTTTCTCTAAAGATTGAGAAAAAGCAATTTCAATTATCTCATAAGACTCAATATTAAAGACATTCTTTCAAGCATTTTCTTTAATTTAAGAATGAACTATAAATTTTGTTAAATTTAGTTGTTTTATTAAATTATTTATAAAAGCATAAAATAAGCAAATTCTGATAAATTTCAATAAACTATTTGATTGAATTTTAAGAAAAGTCATAATATCTCTATCACATGATGCTGCACTTTGAATCCTAGCAATAGCATTGATTACGATTTTTACAGTATTTATAACTCCTGTCTTTTTATTTTTTATGGCCCTTACATCCATCACATTTTTTACATTTATTACTACAATATTTTGCAATCGCAGCAATGGCAACCACCCCTGCAATAAGTGCTAATGGTGCTAAATTATCCATCTTTTATAAAAATAAAATTATTTTCAGAATTTAAAGCAAAAAATTAAAAAAGTATTAAAAATTTAGAACAGTTTACTTTAAATACAAAGATGAAAGCTTTTATTCTTATAAAAAGGAATGTAAATAAGATCAAATGAGCCTAGTACTTTATTTGAAGATATCTGCATAAAATCACTATTTAGAATTTTATTTATGTAGTTTATTTTTTATTCTACTTATTTTTAAGTCAAAATGTTGGAAGAAATGGGATAAGAAAGTATAAAATCAAGCACTAATATCAAAAAATGAAAAAGAAGAAATTTTCCAAATAATAGGAACGGAAAACGTAAAGATCCATAAGAGGTATATGACTAATGCAAGAATAAATTTTTCAAAATTGATTGAATAACTTACTTCAATTAAGATTTATAAGGATATATTTGACTGCAAAATTCTAAATAGAATATACCAATTTAAAAATTAATTTAAACTATCTGAGTGAGAATTTTTAATAGAATATTAAAAGATTTATAATTCTAACTATAAGCTTCATAATGTCAGTTTATAAGAAGGAAGAATTATAGACAAAGTTAGAAAAAGATAATAGATTAAATTGCAAACTTTAATAATTCCCACAGAACGAAGAAGTGTTTTAAAATACTTCAACTATAAATTATACAATAAATCTTAAAATTAATAGTAGATGTAACTAAAAGGCAAATGGAGAAGCAGATATCACAGCTTTTTAAAATAATAGAAACATTTCATAGAATCTAGAGTCCAACATGTCAAAAAGAAAAGCTACGATGTATCTAGCTTAGAAAATCAAAGAGATACCTAAAAAATTAGAATAAAATAGAAGGAACTAAATTGAGTCATCTCATTTAATGTCAGAGTAAGACTTGCAAAGTGATAAAACTTAAAAATTAAAAACAAAAGAAAGAAACACTAATAATTCTCAATGATACTGAAACTATTCAAAATAACTAGAAGTTATCGAAGGTAATATGAATGAGCATATAATCTAAAAAGAATTAAAATTTAAAATAGAGGAAATGTTACAAAATAACCAGCATCTGATCACAAAAGAAAATCTAGCTAACCTTTAAAATTCTAAGATAAATTTAAGTTAAAAATAATTTTTTCAAAATATCGTTAATTTTTAACGCTAATCTATTAACATAAGATTATCTTAAAAACTTAACATAAAATACTTAGAGTAAATATATAGAAATTAAATTAGCAGATGAATCTTAACTAAATAATAAAGAGCTAGGTAATAATAAATTATTTATATTAAAATAATTTATTAGCAAGATTATATATTATTTTATAAATAACTTTTTTTACTGTTAAATGGGAACATCTTAAAAATAAATTCGTGGAAGTCTACCTCTCTTAGGACTACCAAAGCAGTGCTCACATATTCTATGAGTTATTTCAAGATGGATAAACGTAAGAATCGAAGTACATTCTGTTCCAGGTTTTGGGAATCAGTCAAAGCAGAAAAAACAGTAAATTGATCTTTCCAGCCTCTGGAAGCCATCCTTTTCTTCACCCTCTCTTAATGGCTTCCAAATTTTTTTACTATTTAATAATAAGTAGTTGAACATCAAAGAAACTATGTACTAAGCATAAAAACGACAAATGCAATGACAAAATAAAAACTAGTAATTTTTAGAATATAAAATTAAAATTAAAAAATAAAAAGAATTGGAAGATTACAGATTCACTTTATAACTGAATAAAATGTAAAATTAAAATAAAATTACAAAAAATTATCAATAAATTAATTTGCAGCAATCATAATCAATAGAGAATCTAAAGATAAAAGTGAAATGAAAAGAGCAAATATAATAAAAAAAGTAACAAATAATAAATTATATAATAGCAAATAAGCATAGATATATCACAAATAATAGATTAAGATTAAATAAAAATAAAATATTTTAATTTTTAGAAGTAAAGTAAATAGAAAATATAGAATTGCTAGAAAAATACCTATAATCAGTTGAAGAAATATTATATTTACACAGATATGAACTATCATAAAGAAGGATTTAATCACAGCAAAAATGAAGCTTTTTAAATAAAAGTATTTATAATTAATTAAAAGAAATAGATACAGTTTAACAAAATTAAGAAGAGTTATATTAGGAGAATGTATAATATTTTTGAGTTTTGATATAATTAGAATTAATAAATGATTACTCTCCCACAACCTAAGATTTAGCACAAATTTTGCTCTACAAAGATGGTCTATGTCAATTCTTTCTTTCTAAAACGATCAAAAATTTAAAATTCTAATCTCAGGATATTTAAATGAGCTTATTCTTTAATCCCTAAAAATGAATTGATCAATTAAGACAATACATATTAAAATTAATTAATAAGTTTTAACTAGATTGCTGTGACCCATTTAAAGACACAACATATATCATTGCATAAGGAAAAGAAAGATTAAAAGACTATTATTTTCTATTAGATATTTTATAGAATCTATTATTAAATAAAAATAAATCACATCCCTTCTATAGGAAAAAACTAAACAACCTTAAACATGAAAAAATTAAAAGGAGATATAGTAGCCTTTCATAGTGAATTAGGTACTAAAATTTAAATCCTAGAATTAAATGAAAAAAACTAGGACTATGTAATAAACTACAGTGAAGATACAAAAAAATAACTAAATAAAAAAGGAAATTAGCAGAAATCAGAAATTTAATAGTTAAGCTTACAACTAAGACAAATAAGAGAGGCTCAACTAATTTACATTATATACATGATCAACAACATAATGAATTTAAAGTAATGAAGACCTTTTGGGTATTGAAAAAGGGCAAAAACATTTTTACACCAATAAGCCGAGAAATATATTATATAATAGGATTTGAAAATTATAAAAATAAAATACCTAATTAGATAATATTAATCATCAACTAATTGGCGAAATGAAAAGCAGCAGGACCTGATGAAATACAAGTAGGCACAATATTAGCAGGTGGGAAAAAACTAACAGAAGTAACATGTAAAATGATAGTTAAGATGATTTAAGAGGGAGTAATACCTTAAGAGATGAAATAATAATACATAATATTAATATACAAAAAAGGAGGACAGATGAACCCGATGAATTATAGACCAATCTCTTTACTGAATCATCCTTTAAAAATAGTAGATGCATGAATTTTCTAGCAACTATAAGGATATCTGCATAATGATGAAAGCGAATATTAATATGGCTTTAAAAAAGGAAAATCATGCTCACTATTAATTTTCAACCTAAGAACAGTATAGGAATAATCAATACGGAACAAAAAAGATGTTTTCGTAATATTTGTTGATATTAAGAAAGCGTACGACTCGGTGCAAAGAAAAGATATATGATAAATCCTAAACGATCTAAAAGTACCGGAATAGATAATTAAACTCCTAGCAAACTTCTACTGTGAAGAAGAAATTAAACTTAAAATCAATGAATAAATAGCAAAATCATTCGTGACAAATAAAGGACTAAAACAGGGAAGCATAACGTCGCCAAGACTATTTAACTTAATAATAGCAAGACTTCTTCATAGCTTGGAAGATTAAAAGCTAGGAATTACGATAGACTTTAAAAACTAAGAGGGATGAACACAAGAAATATATGCAGGATGTTTTGCATATGCAGATGACCTAACCTTAATAAGTGAATGAGAATAATTAGAGGAAGTAATCAAAAATTTAACCTCATGGGCAGAAAAATACAAACTGGAAATTGCAGATAAAACAAAATGAATGATATGAAAAGCAGCAGAAAATAGAAACTGAGAAAATATAGGCAATACTATTGAGGTGGGAAACTTAAGAATCGAAAGAGTAACGTCCTTTTAGTACTTAGGGCATATAATAGAAGAAACCATCAGCTTTGAAAAACACATGGAGAACAGACTAGAAGCAGCATAAAAGATGTAAACATGAATACTGGGTAAAATAATAATGAATAAGGGATTAACACCATATAACGCAGGTATAATGATAAAAACGTTCGTAAGCTCAGTATTCAGCTATGGGACAGAAGTTATCCCATATTGTGAATAATTTGTAGGAAAATAAGTGATGGAACAATTAGAAATAATATAGAGAAGATCTTTACGAGCAATCATAGATGCCCCTTTCTAAGTGTAAAATGAGATGCTAGAATACGAGTTACAGTTTATGAAATTTAAACATTACCTATGGCAGAAAACGCTGAGATTAAGAGGCAGACTAATAGGTAACTAAGGAAAAACAGTAGATGGATTAATGTTCGACCTAAGTAAAGAAGAGAACTTTATTTTTGAACAATACTGCACGACAATAAAATTAGAATTAAAAATTGAAGACAAAAATAAATATATAGATGATGGTAATAATAATCAAAAAGGGAAGAAAAACATTAATCGTGCAATTTGAGAACATAGAGTATACATAGAAGATAGAGAAAGAATGGAGTAAATGATAACAACTCTACAGTATAGAAAAACATGATTTGATGAATATGTAGTAGGACCACCCAACTACCTGAGATACAATAAAAATAGAAAAGAAGAAATATGCTACATATTTAGAATAAGAACGAGATGTAATGGGAGCCAGGATTGTTTAAAAGAAAGACACTTAGTTGCGACAAGCAAATGCTCTTTCTGTAATGATGCAAGAGAAAACGAAAGGCAAATCATAGAAAAATGCCCAGAATACAAAGAAAGTAGATAAATATGTATTAGAAAGTTAAGAACAATAGGAGTAGAAAGACAAGGAATGGAACTATTTGATATAATATGAGGTACGGCAAAATTCGAAAAATTAATTAGAACCTAAGAAGAGTAAAAAAGAGCTAAAACTGACTTGATAATAAAAGATTATATCAAAAACATATTAGAAAAAAGAAAAAAAGGATACTTAGAAAAGAAAATTGAATGAAAAAAAGAAATAGGAAAATATTACAGAGCAGGAAGAGGATAGTTTTTATGAGTTTATAAAAGCTTGATTAAGAAGAAAATAATTAGAAACGAAAATTAGCAAAGTATGTAAAAAAAATAATGGACGCTTGTAACAAAGAATCAATAAAACGTAGATAGATAGAAGACAGAAGAACAAGAGATATTGAAGAAGAAAATGATGAAGATATGGAACTAATAAGAGAAGAATTTTTATTACCTGAAGGCTTACTTGAAGAAATAGACATGTATTGAAACATTTATTAAAGAGCTGCGCACCAACGAGGTGCTACGCGCTCTATAATCAAATTTATTTATTTATTTATTTAATAGTTTAACAAAAAATAAAGATTATATAAAAAATTGTAAGCAAATTGAGCTAATTATATTTCACTCAAAAAGGTAAGATCAATAGAAGAAAGATGTATCATAGAATGAAGCACCTGAATCAATAACGAAATAGAATAATATAATAATGAAGAAAATGTAAAAAGTAAATATAAAAAGCAAAATCCTAAAAGGGAAAAAGAGGACAGATTTTCGGGCAATATGAAGACTGAGCTAAAGAAAATAATAGAAAGAAAACTATTAACAATTATGGAAGCCACAAGGAAATTTAATATATAATAAAACGATTAAAACGTGATAATCTTATTAAAAGAGGAATCACCTTAATCTTTATCTGTTATTATTAAAGCCAAATTTTATTATTTTAATAACATTAAATTAATTTTTTAAAGATTTTTTGCTCTTTTTTCTAGTATTTCAATCCATTTTGAATCAGATAATTTTTTTCTAAGATCGGAGCCTATCTACTATCCATTCCCCTCTTTGCTATTGATAAGCTCCAATTTAGGTTTAGATTTCTACTTATTCATATTTTCTTGAGAAATAGAGTATATTTTTATAAATTATTATCTCTCTTTCTTTCTCTTCAATATCTTTCTTGCTAGTATTTCTTTTACCTTTCTAAAATAATTAGCAATGTCGACAATATTTTTTTAAACTTCTACAGTATTGGCTTATTTTCAAATTAGTTTTAAAGGTCTCAACAAGCATATATGAGCCGTATCTTTTTCTAGTTTCATTTATCCCATATTTTACTTAGAGTTGTATATTTTATAGTTCTATTTGCAATTTTTTTAATTTCTATTCTGTTTTCCATTACTTTCTGCGTCTACTTTTAGGCCTAAGTTGACAACTCCAGTTTTGGATATGCCTCGAAAGCCATTAAAGTTTTTTCTTAGGCAAAGATTCTCGATTCTATGTTCTCTGCTATTTAAGTTTATCATCAAGTGCTTTATTATCTTTCTTTAGCTTCTTAACCCCTTCCTGATGCTCGCGAACCAAATCTTATTTACTGCTCAATTTAGCAGGAGAAAATTTAAAAAACTAAAATCCCTAAATTTAAAAGAATTAAAAAAATTGGGTATATAAATAGAATACTACCTTGTTATAAATCAATTATGAAATATAATAGAGCTGGATTAAATGTTAACATTTAAATCTATTAAATATTGCTTAAAAAGAAAAAATGCAAAATAGAAAAATTAAATTAGATAAATTTGATTAAAGGATTTAAAAAACATAATTTGTGTAAAATAAGATATAACAAATCAATAGAAAAGAAAATTTATAAAGCCTCTAGAAATAATCAAATAGTAATATTGCAATTTTTAAAATTGGATTTAATAAGAGAAATAGAACAAAATTTAATAATTAAAGTCATATTAGATTTGATGGAAGAAAACGATGGAGAAGTACAGGAAATTTAATATCTAAATGTAAAATCAGAATCATTTTTAGGATTTTATTGGATGATATTTAAATGGCTAAAATTGCGATGGTCATATTAAAGGAAGAATTATGTTTCTTTATTATTAGCTATTGAGTTCAAGCAATAAGA
The DNA here is from genome assembly GCA_946699065.1 of Loxodes magnus. Taxonomy (NCBI): domain Eukaryota; phylum Ciliophora; class Karyorelictea; order Loxodida; family Loxodidae; genus Loxodes; species Loxodes magnus. Next base: position 340,667 of record CAMPDV010000104.1, read on the forward strand.
TTAATATTTCTTAGATTTATGTTTGTTTTCTTAATTATCATGATTTAATTTCCTTTTTTAAGCATCAGGCTAATATTCTTCCAAATTTATTTTAATAAATAAATATGATTATAGAGCGCATAGCAAATCTTTGACATGCAGTTATTTTAATATTAATATTTAACATTAAAAAAAGTGTTCTTATACTTCTTGTTGTCATTCTATTCGTACAATGAGTCATGTCAGCTTCTCCTAATGGGAACCTGTTTCTTAAAAATTGCTCTTAAGGTTTGAACCAAATGCTCCAGTCTTTTTGAACAAGATCCAAATAAGAATTATTAATTAAAAATATTAAATGGCCTGCCAGTCAAACGTTCTCAATGCTTGTGAGAACTTTTGGGCAATTTAAGCTTGTCTTTTCCGAGTTTGTCCACCCTTCCCCGTGGTGACATCTAGTATAAGATTACTCGCAGTATAGTATACAATGCACCAGATTACCTATTAGTTCTCCCGACAGCAGCTGATATACATATTTTATTTAGTAATTTCATTTAGTTTGCTTCATTATAGGCAACAGGATAAGATAAATTTCAGATAAGAACGATAAAGCAGGAGAGAAGAATATATCAAATTGACAAAACACTAATATAAAAAATAATTTAATCAGACGTAATATCAAAGAGAATCAAAGAAAGTTACATTACGCTTATCCACAAAAAAGAAAAGTAAAATATTCAATGAATTACAGACAAATTCGCTTTTTAATTATATGCTAAAAACTATAGACCTGCACTTATTGATATATAAGTTCTTACTTAATAAGTTGTGAAGATTGACTCTAATATGGATTTTAAAAAAGGCAAGTCATGCCCGTAACAGATTTTCAATTTACAGATTACATAAGAGTGACTACACTTAGTGGATCAAGAAATAATAGTAATATTTACTGACAATAAGAAAGCTTTCGACTTTTAAATAAGTGAAGATTTATTATAGATATTAATTGATATAGAAATATAATAGTTTATTAAATTTATGGCAGAAATGTGTAGAGAAGAAGATATAAAATAAAGAATAAACAATTTAGTTTCAGAGAAATTTGAGACAGAGAAAAGAGTCAAGTAAGGAAGTTCTTCCTCGCCATAATTTTTAATATTAAATTAAATTAAAGTGTTAATGAAGGATCGTCTACTTAAGAGCTTCCTACTTCCCTATCCAACCAATAGGAACTTGATCTCTAGGTGGTCTTATCCTCCCTTCACTGTCAAGTTTTCGGAATGGTTGTCTCTTCATATAGTTTGCTTTCTTCTTATAAATTTCTCCATTCCTGGTTGGGTAAAATTAAGTTAGGTCATTCCATATTTTCTATTGAATCTTCTTTCTCTTCCAGCATCGTCTCCATAGATGGTCTGTTCTCCTGCAGATGTAGCATTTTTTCCTAAAATATTTTTCTTTAGTTTGTTCAATTGACTTATTATTCTCTTATTCGATCTCCATTGGGATAGATTTCATAACCTATTATTTTACACTTGTCTCTAATTTTTCCAATTTGATATGAATATTTTCATTCGATTCGTATAATTGTTCCAGCTGCCTATCGAATTCGTCAATACTGATATTCATTGCAGCCTGGTTTAAGTTTCTAGGAACATGGGTTTCCTCGTCTTCTAAATGCTCTTGCTGTTCTTAAGCTAGTTCTTCAATCATTTTTTCCAGATCTTTATTTTTTTCTATTAATGCTGAGATAAGTTTAGCCATTTCCTCCTTCGTCATTCCTAAAATTTGTTCTTTATTGAGATCTCCGAGGTCCATGTAGGGGTTGAATGTCCTAATCTAGGCCTGAAAGTTACTAATCTTTTGCTTATTGGGAAGGTCCTCAGACGATATTGTTGCATGTTAGTGTTTCTAGGGTTATCTGGGGGTGTTGTTTAGAGTTGCTCCTATATGGTTTAAGAAGAAGGTTAGGTTTTTGAAGATGACGTGTGGTGTTTAGAAATTTAGGTTTCCTGCTTCCTCTCTTCCTTTTTAGCTTAGAAAGAGGTGGTATAGAAGCCCTTTTTGAAACCTTCTACTATATTTTTTTTATAATTTTTAATATAAATAAATAAATTAACGTGGTTCCACCTTTATTAGGTTCACTTTGATTAATAAAAGAAACAATTTTTGATGTTAAAATAGTCTAGAAATGTTTCTAACTTTATCTGGTCTCTTTGGTCGCTTCTTTCTCTGTTTTTTAAATAAAAATTTATTACTTTCACTCTCAAAATTCTTGTATTTCTTTCATAAGACAGGAGTTAAAAAGATTAAAATAAATTGCGATTCTTGTGTCGAATGTCATAACTGAATTAAATTTTTCTTCTTAAAAATATAATTTTCTCACTCTTGTCTTTAGGTTTTTCCATTTCCCGTCCAGATTAATGATATGTTGAGGCAAGATAACTCTGATACCTGGATTTAAGCACTTTGGTCAGATTCTAGTACCGATAGAGAGAATCTCAAATAATTAAGACTTATCACACAAGGGTACATCCTAACTTATTCACGGTGGTATCTATTATAAGAGTACTTGTAATGCAGTTTACATTGAGCCGGGTTACCAACTCTGTTGACTAGAGCCTGTCATCCATTTAAAATGAATATATAAAAATAATAATTGATTAACGAGGTACTACCATTAATAGAATCATCACTATTAAAAGTTCAATGTTTAAAATAAATATGCACTTCAAAATTGCTAGGATCTTCAGTGTCTCGATTCTTGATTATTTTCAGTTTATTTTTCTTGACTTTTTCCTATAAGTAAAATTCCAGCTATCTTTTATTGAAGATATCAATTGCTTATTTGATATAGTGAGCATCTTTGTTTACTTGGAGATTTTTTTGTAAAGTTTACTTTCTTAATCTCAATGAATCCTGAATAAATGTTCCCATTATTTTAATGCAATTCTTTTTTCTTTTCGTTTAAATTAGTAGTAACTTTGCTCTTTATGTCCTAGCCGCTCACAATATCAGCATACTATTATTTACTGTTAGGGAATATAATTTGTCAAAGGTTTTGTTTCTACATCGATGGGGTCGTCCGTCGTCATATTTAAAAGAAATATGTTTTTAGTCAACTCTGCGAATAAATTAAATTTAGTTTCTAATTGTTTTATTCTCTTATTTACTGAATATTAATTTACATTTTTTATCCTTAAGCGTTAGAAATCAGCTACGAAATTTTTGCTTATAGTTCTTGTGCGTGTCTTAAAAGTCTAAAATTTTGCTCTTGCATATCTTTAACTTCTTTAAATATAATTTGCTAATTTTAGATTGGTTGAGATTATCCCTTTTTTGAAGAGACTTTTTGCAAGAAATTTTACATACTATATTTAATAATGAGCAATCCTTTAATCATCTAAGATATAAGTGGAAATACGGTTAATGGGCATTATATAGAAAAAAGATATAAATATAAGAGCACTAGCATACGCTGATGATATAATTAAAAGTTAGTTTAGAAAGAAGAAATGGGCTAAATTTTAATGTAATGATAGGAATAAATAATTTTGAAATTGCAGATAAAATAAAATGAATGATATGAAATGGAAGAATAATAAGAATTAATAAATAAAAAGATTAAATGGAAGGGCAATAGAAAGAGTGAAAGAATTAAAATATCTAGGGTATTTATATAAGAAAATATGTCGTTTCAAGTAAAACTTAAATAAAGGATAATGGAATACTAAAAATCCCAAGCTTGAATCCTGAATAAACTGACAATATAAAAGAAATCACATCTTATAATAAATCAATAGTATAGAAAAGATTCGTAAATTAAATTTTTGGATACTGCAGTGAATTTATAAGCTTTCAAGAAGATGTGATATGACAAGAAATATTTAAAAAACTTTTAATTATCAACCGTAGTACATTAACAGCTCTAATAGATGCTTTTTAATATAATAAAATATTAGAATACAAACTCTAATATACAAAATTGTAATACTATCTCTTGAAATAAAAGTTACTCTCAGAAGAAAATTATTACTAAATGAAAGCTCCATATTAGATGATTGGATGTGTCAGTTGGCAAAGAAGAATAATTTCAGCATTGAAATATACTCAACAAAATATATAGAAGTTTTGTAACTCGATGATCAAATTATAATTTAAGAATAATGAAGAGGTATTTATATCACTAAATTAAATATTTTTATATTCAGGAATTTAAACCTTTCAATATTGCCAATCAGAGCTATTTCTAAAGGATTAATAGAAATATTCTTGACTTACAATTTTTTTTTGAATTTTGGCACTCACTTAAAAGATTCTTCTCCTGTCTATTCTTCTGTCCTTACCTACATTTAGTATTGTCAATTCTCTTTTGATTTCTTCGCTACTTCTTTTTCATCTTGTTCTTATTTATCTTACATCTCTTAAATGTGTGGAGACTTGATAAGCACAGGTGGCGTCTTTTGACAATCCTTCTAATATTAATTACCTCTATTTTTCTATCATATTCTATTTCCATTTAGTTTCTTAGATTTAAGATTATATTATTTTTCTCTAAAGTGTTTTACTTCGATTTCTTGTTTTAAAAATATATTTTCATTGTATAAGTTTTTGAAAGCAATTTTATGTTTGCATACTTTAATATTTTAATTTCTTCTTATATATTATCTACAAATTTCATTATTTGTTCTATTTTAGCTATTCATCATTTTTCTATTTCTATATAGATTTTTAATTGTCGCTTTTTATAAAATTGCTTGCTCGTTGATTAGGAAGTGAAAATTCAAGATTTTAAAACTTGTCTTAATCGACTTCTGTTGATTTAATTTCTTATTCAATTTAAAGCTTTCTTCAGTTTTCAAAATTTGGGGGCTTTAGAGATAGATAGAATCATTATGTTATTAAAGAGAAGTAATAGAAGAAGAATTAAAAGTCTTATCTCCTTAGTCTATGGAGCTGGAAGTAAACCTTCTTAAGACCTTCTACCATTTTTTTCTTATTTTGGTTAAGCATTTTTATCTATTAGAAATGAAGAGTTAAAGATAGATTCTTATATTCAAGAATAGATAAAACATAATTGAATAGAGACACTAGGTCAAACATAGAATATGAGCATCTGCTTTACGTAATGTAATAAATTAATGGAAAGTCACATCTAAGGGCCTCTTAAGTTCCTTAAATATAATAAGCACTGAAATAAGAAATACGTTATTTATTTAGAATACAAACAAGAGAGACGGAGTTTCCAAAACGCTCAAAGAAATACATCTTATAGGCAATGTGACGTGTAGGTACTGTCAAGCAGAGGAAGAAGATTATTCTCATATATAAGTCTGTAAAGAATTTTAAGAAGCAATTAATAAAATCTATAACAACTAAATTAGCTGTAGTTAGAAAGTAGTCTATAATTATAAAGCATAATATAATTTAAAATAGTCCTAATAATATGAAAAATATATAAATTTAAATATTGGATATGCTTTATTGAATAGGATCTATAAAGTCAAATAGACTTAATAATTAAAGATTTTATCAAAGAAATTCTTAGTAAGAGAAGATAAGGAAACATAAAAAAAATTCTAAATAATTGAAAAGATGGTGGGAGCTGAGAATGACCTTCGTGACCACACTTTCTGGTTTTATGGCTTGGAATAAGTTCCTTTCCTGTTGCTGAGAAAGTCCCTGGTCAGAGTCATTTTCTGAAGGGAACGCTGTCTTTGAGATTATCCGCTTTTGGTAGGGGCTTGAAGCCTGGCTGCTCATAGCGATGGAGCTCCCTAGCAGCGGGGCCTGGAGCACAACAGGATATCTCCGTTATTCCATAAAAAGAGAGCGTCGGGTCGTGCAATCGGAAAGGAGTTTTAGGTCCAAAAACTTTTTAGTTGAAATTAATTAATTAAAATAATTCTACCCAACAAAAGCTTATAGGGAAAAAACATAGAACTGGTTCAAGATAACATACATGACTATATAAGAAACTAACAAAATTAAAAAAGCAAAAGATTAATTAAAAAATGTAGCACTATTCATAATAATCTAGAAACAAAATTAAGAAGAACTTAAAAAGACTAACAAAGAGCATAGAATTAAAAAGGGAAGAAAAAGAATAGATTGAGAATAAATATAGCATCAGATGAACTACTTTAAAATGACCTTATGTTGGAATAAATCTTAATTAATCGACTTCAGATTAAATGGAACGAATAGAAAAAAACCAATAAACAAGAAGAAGATAAGTTGAATGAAATAAAGTAAGAAGGATACATACAATATTAAGAAAGCTAAAACAGTGACTCGTGTTTAGCCAGCAATGATAGTGTCACGTTAATTTATTATAATTTTAAACTTAAAATCGAGTATATATAAAAGAAATAATGTCTATAAAATAAAGATATACGAATTAAATAATTAGTTACATACCTGAAAAATTCTCTTAGAAAGTTAAAAAGCATTAATTTACTATTGATTCAGTTAAATTATAATAAATAAATAAATCTGCATAAAATACCACTAGTTAATAAAATGCATAAACCTACAAAAATAACTATTAGATTATAATTTAAAATAAAGAAGCATATTGAACTTTCCATAAAGTAAAGGTATTAATATCTATTAATCCTATAATAGATATATATCTCAATTAATTAATCAAGATATAAGAATTTTATAATTATATAAGTAGATATTATGATGCTAGAGTAATAAGAAGAAATATCATAGCAATGGAATTAAATTATTATCTTTGTCTATTTAAGACATATAGTCATTCATTTACTTATATTTATAATCTAAATTAAAAATAAAATGGGGTGTCTCTGCTATAATTCCATTAATTAAGAAGATCAAGGTAATATGTAATTAACATAGCAGGTATAGGAAAATAATTAAATAAAAGCACTCGAAACTATCTAAAATTAATAGAATGATCTTTAAATTTCTTGCTCTCAATCTTAGCATGCTTAAGATTTTTAATAGTCAAATTAAAATTTACTTAAATCTAATATAACATAAACGACATAAGATCAAGTGAAATTAGAAGTGTATTGTGATAAAACTCAAATGTTATAGAATTAAATAACTAAAGATCTAGGAGTTTTCTTAACTTCTGATGAAGAAATATTTTAAGATCCCATTTTTAAACAAAACTATGATTAATTCGAAAGGCTTGATTTTCCAGATGATAAATGAACTATCCTTCCTCCTGTAAAATTCTACAGGAACTAAAAAATTTACAAAGGATCTTGAAACGAAAATGCTGAAAGGCATGGATTTGGAATATATTGCAGCTAGAGTAAAAGTCTTTATGAAGGTTAGTTTTGGAAAAATAAAAAGTAAGGATATGGAAGAATAATAATTATAAATGGAGAAATATATGAAGGATTTTTTTAAAATGATTAATTTGAAGGTAAAGGAACTTTTTATAGCAACAGAGGATGAAAATTCGATGGAGAATGGAGGAATAATTAAAGAAATGGTTTAGGTAAAGAAGTTTATTAAGATGGAAGTCATTTTGAAGGTACCTATAAAAATGACAAAAAGCATGGTGCTAATTGCAAATATATATATGCTAACGGAAATTCATATTAAGGAGAATTTCAAAATGATTTAATAGTGGGACATGGAATCTTCATATGGTAAAAAGGCAAAAAGTATACAGGAGCATGATTAAATAATAAAATGCACGGGTTCGGAAAATGTGAATGAAGCAATGGAATGGTTTATGAAGGATTTTTTGCTGAAGATTAATATGATGGTGAAGGAAAAATGAAATTTGAGAAAGGTAAGAAAATAAATTTTAGGTGATTAATATAATGGAAGTTGGGCGAAAGGAAAACAGCACGGCATAGGAGTTTATATAACGCAAAATGGAACAGAAAAGAAAGGCATTTGGGAAAATGGAAAATTTATAAAATGGATTTGAAACTTAGTAATCAATCTAATTATTTTTATGTAAATACTTTATGAAAACTTCAATTAAATCCTTACCACAAAGTTAAATTTTAAATCTATTTCTTTACAAAAAAGTATTTAAAAATTCATTAGTTAATAAAAGAAATCTGAAATAAATTTAGTGTGCATTACTATGGAAAATTTAATCCATTGAGATTTGATGGGGAAAATGATCTCAAATTATTTTGTAGATAAAGATTTTGTAAGTGATAAGAAAAAGTTATTAATAAAAATTAAAAGAAATTATACTAGAAAGGATGAATCTTTAATATATCAATATGCTTTCCTTTTAAATTTCCTTAGCATAAGCATTAATAAAATAACTTATCTATCAAGCAATTTTGAAATTATAAATTAAAGCAAAGCTTTTAAACTAAATAAAAGCAATAAAAAATGGAATTAAATAAGATTTTTACTTAGAATTAGATAATTTCTTTTTATTGGAATCTTAATACAATTTTTGCATCTAAAGAGTACTTATTTCCAATAATCCATAAATATTAGTTGGATATTTAATTACCTTTTTAAAAATTCTGAAATTATCCAAAAAAAACTAGTGATAGTACTTTAAGAATTAAAAATGAATTAGAAGGTTAAATATATGTAGTATCTACAATTTAATCTATAATAATTTAAATATCAACTAGTTTTTTAATTTTAGGTTCATATGCTTGTTTTGTTTCTAATCGGATTTCGATTACAGTAGATTTATTATAAATTCATATTTATATGATGAGACATATATTAAAGAAAACATAGAACTAGTATCTTCAGAACCTAATTGACTAATAATGGTATCAAAACTAAATTTTTATCTTTTGTTAAGTTTTTTAATTAAGACAATTTAGAGGATTAATACAAGTTCATAAGAGCAAATATTGAACAAAATTTAAATTATGAACAAGAATAATTTATTTCTAGTTCTCATTCAAACAATCTTTATCAAGAACTAGAAAGAAAGTATATAAATGCTAAAGTGTTTATTCAACTTATAAAGAAAAAATTTAATTATTATGATAAATTAAAATAGTACCTAAGAAATAACATAGTTCACTGCAAAATTTAATAATATTTAGCAGGAGGTAGCCAATTATCTCTACCTGCTTTAGGAAGAGAACTAAGAATTAGCAAAAGCTATTAAAGTTCTTTATCAACGAAATTAAAGAACTACTAAACTTTATGGTAGCTCTAAAATCAGAAAATTCAACTCACGATAGGAATTAACTCGAAACTCGCATTGAAGCATTTAAGGTAGAATTTTCAAATAGGACACATAGTAAGAGAAATTTAAAACTCGAATATATGTAAACCAAAACAATCCTAAAAATAGAATTATCCAAAGCAAATAGAACAACAACCTGAAACAAAATATATTTCGTATAGGAAAATAATAATATGCTGGTATTGCAAGCGTTCAGGACATAAAACAAAAAATTGCTACAAATTTTAATAAAAATAAAAGAGATTAATATAAACAAATAGTAAATCATGCTTAGAATATACTGTACAAATGAAGATTTACTCTTTCGGAAAAATACTACAACTAAACAAAGAAATTCCTTATTTCTATATGGTATTAAAAGATTTCAATAGTAAATGATTGGATTTCGTCCTATCGGAAAAAATGAAGGAAAATAATCTTAAAATTATCAAGAAGCAAAAAAATGAAGATCCAAGCAAATTTGAAGTGAAGAATTATTTTTAAACAATAAGCTAACAAACTAATAAGTGGTAAATCAAATAAAAGAAGCACCACTATAATAAATTATTATAATTATGAAGAGTTATTGATCTTAGAAACAAAGTGAATAAGAATTAAAAAATTGCAAATAAAATCTTTGAAAATTTATAAAATAAAGTTAAAATGAATCTTCTTCTCAACGAATCTGAAAGTAATGCTTTCATAGATGAGAAATTATTAAATCCAAGAAAGAAATTAAATTAATTTAAATTAACAGCTAAAAAATTATTTTATTGATTAGTTGAAAAATTCTATTATTAGAAATAATCAAAACTTGACACTATAAAAGATTTATTTCAGTAATATGTAAATTGATTTAATTAAAAAATGAGATTCAAAAAGACTATTTATACAATTATAACAAATTAACCTTTTTCGTTTAATGAAATTTAACCAATTATATTAATAATATCTAATGGAAAAGCAACTGATTCAGATAGAATTAATGATGAATAATTAAAATATAAAGGATATTATCTTGCTATAATTCTTCACTCCTTCCTCAATAATACGCTGAGAAATAGAAGCGAACCTAAAAATTAAATTTTAAATTGCTATTCCTACTTTCAAAAAAATAAGTAAGTTGATTAAAAAAATGACCAATTTTTATCATTAACTCGTTATTAAAATAATGAGATAAAACTCTCACAAATTGGATAAAAAATTTGATATAGAAATAAATTTAATAATTATAGTCGAATGAGATTTTTGAAAAATAAATAGATCACTAAGGAAATTTAGGTTGCTTAGTAATAAGATATTTTTTGCAAATAAGCAAAGGGGAAAATTAAATCAGCTGGAGCGTTGATAAATTTAGAGAAAATGATTGAATTAAAAAAAGAAAACTATTTTTCAATTAACTTAAGAGGATAAAGACATAGGCCTAAAATGAGCTTAAATAAATAAATAAATTTGATTATAGAGCGCGTAGCACTCTCGTTGGTGCGCAGCAATTTAAAAAAAATGTTTCATACTGGCAAGAATGTTTGTTACTGATAAAATTATCAGATACTGATAAACCTTGTTCAATACTGGTATAATTATTCAGTACTGATAAAAATGTTCAATACTGATATAATTTTAGAATATTCGTAATCTTTAATACTTGCTGGAGGTCCAAGGACACGGCAGGATTGTGTCTCATTGCATCACCAAAGCAGAGGACGACATGTGTCAATTTATGGGTACTTAAATTCCCAACCTCTGATGAAGATGACCTTGTTGTTCACCTTCGAACAACTATGGCGGCTTTAAAGAAAAATTTAATAATATTTATATAATAGCATAAATTCGTAATTTCTTGTAGACAGAGCATAATCAAAGAGACCTTTGCACAATTAAGGAGTAATACAATGAAATTCACAGACTAATATTAATATAATTTTCCATGATAATTTAATTCGATACATAGAAGATAAAACATATACATTTGAATTTAATGCAATAATTTTGATGAATGATGAATGATTATTATATCCTATAAAAACTTAGTTTACAAATTATTATTGCTCTCAAGTGGGGTTTTGAACTTAGTCTAATTTATAATAGTTTTGTATGTAAATAATTGGAAGATAATTTAATCGTACTATCTAAATTGGAAAGAAGCATTTAGAATTAAACAGGCAAATCGAATAGTGTTTATGGGAGATTAAATATAAGTATTTCTAAAAGCGAATCTATATAATTTTTGAAGAGAAAGGAAAAGAAACTAAGTTAGATTTATAAATTAGCAAGAAACCAAATATTTTAAATAATAAGTCACATAATTAGGTGAATTATTACATTAAGTAAAACCCTCTTCAATTCTGAAAGGAAGCAAAATTTAAATATCTAGTAGTAGTAAAGAAAACTGTTTTTTAATGATAAGATAAAAATGTGACGCCTTGATACTTTCAAAGCTCTTGTAAAGTCTTTACTTTCTAAATGGAATATAGAGAAGAATAATAAATTGAACTTAAAAAAGTATCAATCCAATCTTATAAAAAGTGATTAAAATATGATATTTTACCAAAAAAAGTATTTCTAAAGAGAATCAAGGTCTTTTATGAATTACACTTTGTAGATTTGAATTTGCTTTAATTTTAATTATTAGACTCTTACATTTTACAAATTTTAGAACAAAAGTATAAAAGAAAGCTTAGAATATAGTAATTCTACAATAGGAAGAATTTTAAAATAACAGAAAAGAGTTTTACTAATACTAAAATGACATGAAGAAGATTCATCAGTTTTATAATATTGACTTAAGAGACAAAAAATAAAAAATAATTTGAATATATTTGGTAAATATGCTTAAAACTAAATATAAGCTAGGTTTTATAGAGATTCACTTTAGAGAAGTAGTAGAACAACTTTAACCTAGATCTATGTTGAATAATTTCAGAACTTTTCTTAGTTTTCAGAAATAAGATATAATAAATTAAAAGATTATGTAAGAGAAATTACAAGCATATATAGAATAAGAAATCAACTTTTCAATTTTCGGAAGAAAGTAAAAGAGTATTATTTCCCTATTGGAAATCCCAAATGTAAATGAGGAAATTACTATATATATAACTATGATATGATAAATAAGTGCTAAAAGCACTTAATGGATATATTTTAGTAATAGGTTGAGAATCATGATGTAAAGCGGGTTTAATACTATATGATTAGATGCATATCAGATAATTTCCTAGAAGGTAATTAAAATTTTTATATATATAGTCAATCTTTTTATAATGGATGCTACTTCTTTCAAAGTTTAATTCTTAGACATAACTGTCGAATATGTAAAAGATAAAAAGTTAAATAAACAGAAGAAAAGAGGATACTGATTGTATTTTTTAAAGATTTAAAAATGTCTTCGATTGAAAGAATAATTCTAGCTATTTAAGATACAAAAAAATATTAGAAGAAAACTAAATAATCAAAATATAAGCAAATTATAGTTATTAAAGTGCTTATAAGCTTATCAATAAAAAGGGAAAATATTTAAAGAGAATTTTATTAATACTTTTGCTTACAATTTATTATTCATTCAATCGAAATAGTGACCTTTGTATATCTAATAAAAGATACTTTCTAGGAAGAGTATAACTAAAATATAGATGATTTAATTGTATAGTTTAAATAGTTAATAAAACCTAATATTTCAGAGTAAAATTATCCTTGATGGTAAAATACTAAAATTCTTTGCATTTGCCTTTTAGTCTTAGAAGCTACTTAAAGAACTAATGAAGTCTAAGTGATAAATATTAAATGAATTAACAATAGCAAAATAATAAAGAAAATGTAATATAGTAATGATTGATAAATGAATAGGGCTAAATAATTAAAGAAAACATTTAAATTAATAAGCGAAGAAATGTTATGTAATATTGCAATATTGTGAGAGAAGCTATTGTATTTGAAGAAATTAACATGAATGTAAAAAATAACATTAAAAATAAAAAACTATTTATTCTTATAAGTTTTTGCCTATAATTAAAAATATCCACTAATGTTAAAACAAATATGCTATTTATTATATAGTCAGTAGATACTTGTTTATTATTATAACAAACTTAAGATTTTTCTACATCACACTGTTTTATTTAGCATTTTTATTGAATAAAAGAGTAATTAGATTATCTCCTTCTTCAAGCATCATTGCATTTATACTAGTAGATAGATTTAAGAAAAATTAGTTTAAATCTGTCTTATGAGCACCAAAGGAACTTAAATGAGACATATAGCGAATAAGATTATACTCGTCCTTTCATTGAATAATCTATCTCTAATTATAAATGCATACTTTGACAATATTTTTATTAGATTAAAATTAATTAAAAAGGTAAATGCTATTAAAGATAAACGTTTACGAATATAAATATTGATAAAACATTAATAAAGTTCTGACTTTAATTTTTCATCGTTTCTTTTTTAGGTAATTTTTCTTGAAGTTTAGATTCTTTGCTTTGCTATAAGATTTTCCATAAATCTAGAGTTTAAGATGTTTTACCTGTTTAATTCTATTATGCCTTTTAGTCTTGGATCAAATTAACTGCGGAAGAACTTCCTTAATTCTATTTGAATTAGAATTTAAATCCAAAAGGAGAAAAAACGTTGCCTTCGCTTTGAACTTATTCTTGTAGCTTAGAGGATTAACGTCTTTAAGCAAGTTTTTTTTTGAGTTATGAAAAGAAACTATCTTCATCACTTTCAATTGTAGATGACGATTTATCTGCTTCTTCATCTTTATTTTATTCTTCTTGCTCTAATTTCTATATCTAACTGTTTTTTCTTAATTCTTCTCAAAATGAGACTTCTTTTTGATTAACTCTTACAACATGTCTTTTCTTTTTGCTTTACATATATCATACATGAGAAGCAATGGATATCAACTTGTTTTTTCTTCTTGTTTTATATGACCTTTATGAATAGTATTGATTTGGATCATAATTAGACTCTGTTTTTTATCTCTATTTACAACTTGTTTGCTCACTTACTCTGCTGGAAATACATTTACTTGATAAATCCTCATACAGCATTTTAGCATGCTACTAAGCATTTATCACTCTTATTGTCGGATTTTTAGCTCTTCTCTTTTGTATATCTTATGGTATTTAAAAACTTTCTTCCTTCTCTTTTAAAGAATTAGCTCTTGCTCTCTTTTTTCTTCTTTTGGAGGATAAAAATTTATTTTTACTAGAGCTTTTTCTTTTATTTGGTGATTATAAGTAATCATCACTGGAATAAGTCACATTATTTAAGCTTGTAATCAAATTTTCATTTTGATTAGTTCTTTTAAGAAACTCATTTTAAGTAATAACGCTAGACATAGATCTCTCAATTGTATTATCCTTGAAATAAATTTGCTTTTAAAATCTTGTCTTTTTAAATTAAATTTAAGGTGCTTTTCTGTCTACAATCTGCTTTATCTTTTTAAGTTTTCTGGCAAAGCTCTCGTTTTTCTATCCAGGTACAATAACTTAGTTTTGGCCCTTAGTTTTACTTAATAGTTGCAATTTCTCTTTATCTGGACTAAAAATTATCTTTTAGCATGCTTTGACTGTATGTCCTAGTTGATTGCATACATAGCATTTCACATTAATATCACTATAATCCCCATAAGTTTGCATCTTCTACTGCAATGTTTCGTATAACTAATTAGCATCTGGAAATCTTAGGAGTATTACATTATAGAAATCATCTAGCTCTATTTACTTTAGCTCTGAAAAATCTATACATCGAGCTGAAGCACATCTAGGAAGTCCTGAAAAAAAAGCGATTTCTCCAAATTTTTCCTAAGTTGTCAGCAAAGCATAATCAGAGAGAGTTACTTGGTCAAAAATTTAAATGGCGCCACTTGAAATGAAATACACTGAATTTGAGCATTCGCCTTCCTTAAATATAATATCTTAAGGAGAGAATATCACATTCTTTAATATTTTAGCCAGCTAAAATAGAATGTTCTTATCAAATACTTCGAATATCCTAGAGTTAGATAGGAATATTCCATGCAAATAGGCATTTACTTCAAACTTAAGAGGTTCGCTCAATCAACTGAAGATTTCTTCATCTTCGACTTTTGTTTGCTTACTCTCTTTTAAAACGTAATCTAGAAACCGTCTGATTTTAAACTGTAAATCCCTAGGAATTTTCTTTCTTTTAATGAATCTGTTGATAGCCTTAAACTTCTAAGCTACCATTTATCCAGTTAAGTTACTGTTGCTTATAAATTTTGAAATGCTAGCAACTATAAAAGCAAATATTCCACTTGCTATTCCCATCACATATATAGTATAAATTTTTTCGGTTTAATTAGTAGGAGTTATATCTCCATATCCAACAGTAGTCATGGTGGTAATAGCTCAGTATAGAGAAGTGATATACCTCTCAAGTAGAGGAGCATCAGTTATTTTTACTTCTTCAATTCAAGTTACATAGTTAGTATCAGATTAAACAAAGGAGATCAGATAAAATATGCAAGCAATTCAATGAGCAATAAAGATCAGTATTATGATTAATCTACTTAACCCAAATATTACTACCAAAAATTCCCCTTAAAACAACTCTTCTATTCTAAACATGAGTCTCTTAAGTTTCAGCAGTCGAAGCAGCCTCAAAACTTTGAAAAATTTAGCGATTCGAATAAGTCTAAGAAGCTAAGGAGCTCTTGCAAAGTTGGAAGTATTAGCTTTGCTTTAATACAGAGTACTTTCAAATATTCAACTATAGGGAAAAGAAGAGAGCAAGTCTATTCAAAATCACATTCTTAAATAATTAGCAATTATTTTTCTTCTATTAAGTATTACATTTCCTTTGTTATAAAACCCTGTATTAGCTGTTATGAATATATCTAATATAAATATTATGTCTATTACAAACTAGAAGTAAGCAAAAAAATCTAAATGACCACTATTATCTTCCATATCTTGAAAACTCAATCTAAAAGGAACATAAATAGCCTATCAAACGATGAGCAAGATTAGACAAAAGTCTCATGGAATTTTAAATGAAGAGTCAGGCGTGAAGACGCATTAATTATTTTTCACTTAATTATAATTTTCTTGCATTTCAGCATATAAAGTACTATTTCTTCTTCCTATAAACAAGTCATTGCACTTATTTTTTAGATTTGAACTGTATTTTCTAAGCATATTTCTTTTTTTGTCATAGAATGAAGATTTCTAATCTGAAGTAGATGATAGGTCGCTATTTAATTACTTTAACTCATCTGTATTATCTTATTATATAAATGAAACTATATGAGATTTCGTTTCAGATAAAGAAGAT
The DNA here is from genome assembly GCA_946699065.1 of Loxodes magnus. Classification (NCBI taxonomy): domain Eukaryota; phylum Ciliophora; class Karyorelictea; order Loxodida; family Loxodidae; genus Loxodes; species Loxodes magnus. The sequence goes on from CAMPDV010000104.1 coordinate 357,090, forward strand.
TTCCCTGAATCATCTTCATCATTGGATTAATTTTAGTTATTTGAAACTGGATTTTCAATTCCATTGTTCTATTTCTAAGTGCTGTCTTACTTGTATAATGTAGTCTTAATTTTGGAAAGAGTGTTTGTTCGTTATTTGTAGGCTCTTCTATCAAATGAAGGCTCAATTTAAATCTCTTTAATGCTTTTTTCTTTTAATTGGCTGTTTACAGTCTTAATTGATTAACTTTTCTTAAAATTCACCAAAGAAGTAAAAGGAGAAGACTCATGATATCCTAATTAGGGGGTGTGTAATTAAGGTTACCCAAATTAATATTTGGAAGGCATTAGTGACTTAACTTTGCTAACTCTTCTCTTAATAGCTTGATTAAATATACTGAAACTTGATTGAGGATATAATACTAAACTTTCAATATCTGACCCTGCCATTAATGATTTAATTTTTAAACTTTATTTATATGAACAATATTATAAGAAGGATTTTTGCATTTTAACATAAGCTATTAACTAACTTTCTTATTACTTCCTTTAGTACATAAATGCTAATTTAATATTAAATTCAGATTAAGTAGCTAGTTAATCCTTCCTTTACTTACTTTATTTAATTCCAGTTTTCTCTATCATCTGACAGTGCATTTTTTATTTTTCTCTAAGTAAATCTTTTGATTTCTAGATTTAAAGGCAAGTGAATAGATTTCAGTTGTATGTAGTTAATGGCTTTGATATGAATACTCTTTAGTCATTATTCTACTATAATTATTTGAACTTGTTTAAAGTTAAATAATATATTTGGGACTATAAAGCTCAATAATAAAACACTATGATATTATGCTGTTTACTAGTAATGATATTCATATTTAGTAACTTACTTAACCTAACTTCTACCTAATACTATTTATGGTCTTTTTAATAATCTTAGGCTTTTAAGCTGGCCTTGTAAACCTCTTATTAGCTTGAAGTCCAATAAAATTCTATATCTTTACTGGTTTAAGTATTTGACTTTAGGTGTTTATAGACATTATATCATATATATTTATGCTTAGGTATTATAAAAGCTAGATATAGCACCTACTTAAGTAATTAAATAGAGTTCCCTCTATAATCAGCTACTTTCTAATGATTATTTATTATCTAGAACACCTCTAATTAAAACACAATCTATGCCTTAGCAATTATTTTGCTACGTTCCATAGTTCAATCTTAATAGACACTATTAGAGGAATGGTATACCAAGACTATATTTTGTTTATCAGAATGCTCATTAAATTCCTTCTACTTTATATTAGCTAGCTTATATTGGACTAATATTAAAACTTCATGCAACTGTATTTAGATAAATAAATTTGGTAGATCTAGTCTAGCTATTTTGATGGAATATGTTGTACTCACTTTTGCCTTAATCTAATAGAATTATAGTAGTATATTGGCAAATGCTTATAGATCTTTTTTATACTTATTTTAAAGAAGCTTTTGCAACTATCTGTCTAAATACTTTTGCTTGCTTTACTTTATATCTTTGCTAATTGAATACCCAAGACAGTTTCCTATTCCAGTCTTTATATTTAAATTAAAACCTTAAAGTAGAATATTATGCACTAAAATTAGTTGCTTTAAACTATAAATAATATAAAGGTTTAGATTAAGCTTAAAGGGAAATATTTGGAAGGTTTTGAGTTGTAGGAAATAGTATCAATTTTAAATAATAACTATTAAAATAAGTATATTAAATAGACTAAGGGCTATTATTCTAGCTGCTATTTCATTATATTATCTAAGCTAATATTTATAAATAAACTAGCTTAATATGTGTCTAACCCTTTTCCAGTCATATTTTGTAAGCATCTTATATAGCTTAGATTACTGTTTAGTGTTTATTTTATTTACTTTTCCTTCTTTTTCCCCTAAGATTTCACAGCTAGAGGGTATTTTTACTTTTCAGCTAGCATAGAGCATTTCTCTGTTACTACTTTTCCTTTCCTTTTATCTTTCACTTTACTAGCTCTGCAAAAATTCCATATTCATTAACATTTTAACTTATAGATGATAGCGCTCTTCTTTCTATTAGTCTAAGAGAATAATATACAAAGTTGGTAAATATAGATACCTTCTAATGACAGGCTGATTATAGAAGGATAATAAGTTATCTTATAAAAGAGCCAAATTTTCTTATTAAAAAGAAGAGATTTAGATTAGATTAACTTTAGTTTAAGGAAGATACTTCCATTGGATCAATAAGCTAAACTCCTTTTTATTAATAAGGCACTTAGATTAAATCACACCATTTATCCTACTACCAAGAAAACAAAGCTTTAACTATTAATGATAAGCCTATCAATTTGTCTTTATTAAGCTTTCTTAAAATAACTATTCTTACTCCAAATTCTAAATTATAATTATATTTAGTAGCCCATATTCATAAAGATCTTATAAATCCCTTAAATGCATAGGATCTAAATTTTTAGCAAGTTAATATAGATTCACTTAATCTATAGTAAGCAGAAATTAATACTACATCAAAAATAAAGCTTAATAGATAGCCTTTTTAAGCCTTATAGTATTATAACTCATTATTAAGCATGCACCTATCAGCTTCAACTAATTAAAAAATAAATTAGTAACTTTGCTCTTTAAATTTCTCTTATTTAAAAGGCTAAAGAAGCATAAATTTATAATCCATAATATAGCATAATTATTAACAGTCAAGTTACTATAAATTGGAAATGATATAGCTTGATATTATAGCATAATTAGGGATTAAATAGATAAGAAGAAAGTAGTTAAATTACTAAAATGGAAGTTAAACTTTATAGATCTAAATTAGTTTATTTTATATAGTAAAGCAGACTTTGCTAAGGTGAGGTGATGTTTTAATCCAATCAGTGTCTTTTAGGAGGAGGTAGTATCTGTTCCCATGAATCTGATTAGAATTAAGTTAGGAAGAGAAAGAAAGATAATTAATAAGTAGGTAATATTTTTATAGTTAGTATATGAGAATATTCAGGTAAAGTTTGATCCACTTAGGAAAGGAAATTTAATTAAGATTGAAGAAGCTTAGAAAACTGCTTCATTCTAGGGAAGTAAAAATCAAATTGTACTCACTGATTTGGAGATTAACTCTAATAAAATTTATAAAATAGCACTTTAGATAGAGGAACCTTCAGGAGTAGAAGTGGGAGTTGTTCCTATATCAGAAGATTATAACTAAGCGTTTGGAAGCATAAAGAATAGTTATCGCTTAGTTCTAAGTACAGGATCTCTGCATAAGGAAAAAACTGAGGAAAAGAAGAATAAATATTTCAGTATATAAGATGGATAGCTGGAAGTTATCATTAATAATCCTAAAGGAACTTTATAATTCTAAACCTCTCAGATAAAGACTTCTGAAATCACTACCTCTAAAATTAATTTTTCCAGGCAACCTTTCTTTCTAGCTTTTGGTTTGAATAACATTAAATCGAAGATTAAAATAGAAAAAGCCCAATCATCAGACTTATGAGAGATAATTTAATTACAAACGATAATTAAATAACTTAAGTCTAAAATAAGTAATCTAAATATCTATAATTATCTTGCTTATAAACTAAATCAATAAATCTACTAGCTTTCATAGGATGAATAAACCATACGTCTAGTAACTATTAGTTACTTATAATCTACTCATTTCTCTATAATCCCATTCCATTCTAAGCTATATTATTACAGCAGTTCAATGAATAACTAAAATTCCAAATAAAAGTAAAGGAAGAATTAACTTTTTTAAAGTTTGCCTTCCTATAATATATAAAGGCATAATAAAGCTTATATTATAAACAGGATAACTACAAATATGCTTTAAATAATCTTTAAAAGAATGGCAAATTTAAATTATATACACATATCATTAGACATTCAATTATTGGAATGATGTAAATTAAATATATTTTACTTACAATACATAAAGTCTTGTATTACAATTAAACAAGAGGAAAAGCTAAATTGCATTTATATAGATAAGAATTATTGCAATAGATATTTAGCCAGTCAAGTAGAAACTAAAATTATGTATAATGAATTAGCTTTTTCAGAATTTAGCTTGTTGATTTATAAAAGAACCTAAAAATGACTGTTTACTGATATAGGTGAATTGAACTATTAATTATCTTTCTAGATTAAGAGTTTAATAGTTAAATATTACAACTTCATTAAACTAAAATAAAGATCAGACTAAATCCCAGCTTATTTCTTTTATATAATGGCTTGACAAATAATTGTTACATTGCTTAAAATGCTAGCAGGTGAAAAATCCCCCAGAGGAAGCCGATAAAGGAGATGGATGACACGCTTCAAACACCAAATGTTTATTTCTATCAATAATTTTTCCTTTTTGCTAAGCTGGAGTACCCCATAATAAAAATACCAGATTGCTTTTCTCTTCGTTCAAACGCTAAATTACAAAATCTGTAAACTATTCTCATCCATACTTCTTAGCATGAGAGTTTGATTTCTTTTTTTCAACAGTTAAGACAGAGTTAAGCAGCAAGATTCCTTATTTAGCCCATGAGGATAAATCTCCATGATTTGGAATATTAAAATTAGGATAATCATTTTTTATAGTCTAATAGATATTTTTCAAGCTAGGAGGCACTTTTTAACCAACAGGAACTGAGAAGGAGAGACCCATAGCTTAGTTTTCATCAATATAAGGATCTTGGCCAATAATGACTACTTTAACGTTCGAGTGCTTTGTTAACTAAAAGCAGTTAAAAATATTTTTCCAAGCAGGATAGCAAACTTCTTTCTAATATATCTGTGAGATATGCTAGTAAATTTAGAAAAGCTTGCCTTCTACCAAAAATCTTTCCAAAAAATCAGTTCAGTCATCTAAATCATTTTCCCATTGACTATATAAAGGATAATTGCAAGAAACTTCTTGCTTTTATTAACTACTAGGTGGTTATCCTGCCTAAAGAAATTCATTAGGATTTTAAATTTAAAATCCAAGGGAATTTTAAGGTTAAGTCTCTGACTATTAAAATGAATTTAGATTCTATTAGGCGTTTAGATTAAAACTAAACGTACTAGTATTTTATTATTATAATTACTAAAAATTCGGCAATATACTTCCAAAAGTATTAACTGGCTCTTAAAACTAAGGAAAAGAGATTGCTGTTTCTTAGGCTTACTTTTTTGTTTTTCTACCTTTTCCTTTTCCTTTTTATTATACTGTTGCAAATTAATCTAAAGTAGTACATTAAGGTTATATTTTTTTTCCTGCAAAACTTTTTCCTCCAATTCTTTATTCAGCTAAAACTTTTCCTCCAAATCCTTACCCAACTAAACCTTTCCCTGCTAATCCTTTTCCTGCTAAACCTTTTCCTGCTAAACCTTATTATGTAGTTGCAGGAAAAGCAGCGAGATGCTTTCTGGGAGCCTTACCTCCTGTTGTTTTTCTAGCAGTTTGCTTAGTTCTTGCCATTAAATTTAAATTAGTGAAAGATAAAATTGATAAGTTAATTTAATTTTCAATAATAGCTTCTAAATAATCACTATATAAGCAAGCTACTTAATATTAACTAAAATTGCTCTTCTAGTTTTCTTTGGAAGCCAATTGCTTATAATCTATTACCTTTTATTCTTTTATCATTTAACTTATTCCCATTTTATCTATTTGGTGTTAGAGTTATAGGATTATAAGATAATCTCAAATACTTTTTTAGACTATTTGATAGTGTAAATTTAGCTTCTAAAACTTGATTACTTACCTTTTCTATTGTCTTATCTTATGTTCTTCGTTTGAAATTAAATAAATTGGAATTTTAATGATTTGTGATAGATAGAGCTTGCTAAGAGCAGCATTAGAAATATAGCTTCACTAATATTTTATAACAATATAGTCAAACTGCTTACCTTCTACATCTTCATCTAGTGATATTTCTAATTACATCTAGAAGATTCATGCTAGTTCACTTAATTAAATCAATTATCGATATCAAGTTTATCTTCAAATTATACAAGATACAGAACTAGTTTCGTCTAGTAAGTTAAAGAAAAGCTAAATTAATAGTTGCTAGCACATAACTATGATAATATAATGCTTAATTAAAGGAAAAGCCAATAAGGATAGTGATAATATAAAGATGCTCTCTATAATAATATTTTAGTTAATAATAAATTGGTATAAATACTCTTATATCAAGCTTTAGTAATACATTTAAACTTCTATTTTGCTAGTTTGTAACTAAGTTACTTTTTAAATCTCTAATATGCTTCAATTATTTAATTAGCTAACTACGAATATTGCTAATTTCCTGTCTAGAACTGTGAGTATAGAAAAGTTATTTTGATAAGCTTTTTTCTTTAACCAACTAATTAAGAAAATCCTAACCATATTACATCTAAAAAGAGGGATTTAATATAAAGCATAATGCTTTAGGGATATTTTCTATTCCATAATACTAAAGATATGGAAGAACTGAGATATATTATACAATAAAAGCTTAAAGACATAAAAAAGTAATAAACTGAAAGATATAAAGAAATGATGCTAGTTTTGTTATGAAATATATACTTAGTTTCTAAATAGCTATATATAACTTGCTTGAATCTGGTAATTTCTAAAGGGAGAGTTATGATTCTTTCAGGTTTTTACTGATTAAAAACTATTTTTATTAAGTATTTCTTTATAAAAATTTTGATACGTTTTTGTCATAAGTATATAAAATGAAAGCATTAAGATTACTACAACATAGATATAAGAGTATAATGTCTAGTTGTATAAAAAGAGAATATGTATTATAAAGCTGCAAGTATATAAACTAGAGTCATATAAATGCAGCTGAATATGTTAGAAAGAAAGCATAAGTTTGTTTCAATATTTTATTTTCTAAATATGACTTAAACGAAGAGAAAGCATTACATTAGAGTAATGAGTGATATTAATATACTATAAGATATTATCAAATTTATAGTCAGTCTCATTCTTTACTTCTACTAAGTCTATTAGCTTTAATCTAAGCTGTAAATAAATTAATAAATAGTAAGATGAATGTAGGGAGTATTAATTTGTAGAATAAATATGCTTCTATTTAACTTATTAAAGACTAAATTTAAAGAATTAAACAATTAGAGGTATAAAATATCCCTTTTTTTTTACCTTCAAACTAACTCTCTAATCCATATTTAATAGCAATTTCCTAAACTCTCAGGATCTTAAACTTATAATATAATTTCTAAGCAGCAGCATAAAATATCCACATAATACTAATTAGTTCACTTTATAAGCTCTTATATGGTAGTCATCAGAATAATAACTGAGAGTATCTTATGTATAAAGAAAATAGGGTTAAACACCTAACATATTTAACTTTATAATATATATTTTTATATCATAATCATTTATGGAAAGAAATAGGAATAAATATCTCAGAAAGCTATTCCCTCTAATGTTTTCTTCTATGCTTCATATATCTTAAGTAGCTTGCTATCTTTTAATTGTCTATATACTATTTTTATTTTTCTAAACTACTAAATAGAAATTTTATCCCTTCTATTTTAAAGATATTTTTTCTTCAAAAAGCACTAGAATTAGGGATAAAAAAGAATAAGAAGATAAGTAAAAAGAGGTATAAGTAATAACTAATAAATAGGTAGAAAGCAATTTAATGAGTATGAGTTATTAGATATAAATAAGTACTTAGATATTTAAAAAATAAGAGGTTTAATTAAATAACCATTAAATATCATATACTCTTATAATATTTCAATAATCTAAGTATTCACAATGATAATAGACTATTATTTCCTATACATTTTCCTTTACTTAAGTGTAAGCTTACTTTTATGCTTTTCTTGATTCTGTGGATGTACTAGATACAGTTTAAAAATGCTAAAAAAGGAATTAGTGTGGAGTAGTTTGATAGTGAAATTGCTAAGCAGAGAAAGATTTAGAAGAAATGTAATGTATTGGTATTAAGGAGAAATAAAAGGAGTAAAATCCTGATAGCTTAGTTAGCTAAAATTTATAAGTTGCTTGAAAAGTAAGGTAAATTGAGTTATTAAGGCATATTGGAAGCCATATTTGTAAGAGTTGGTTATATTAAGATTTGATCTAGTTTAATAAGGAAATTATATTCAATATGGGTTTTTCTATTGAGTTTTTCATTGATTCTGTAGAATCTGATTTTATCTGCAAAATCTGCTCAGATGTATCAGAAGAACCAGTTGAATGTTCAGAATGCTAAACACTCTACTGCAGCTAATGCCTTACTAATTGACTAGACCGAAGTAGTAAGTGCCCTAATTGTAGGGTTTCTCACATTTCGGTTGAAAAGGCTCATAGAATAATACGTAATTAGATTAATAACTTGCAAGTTAAATGCAGGCTTGGATGTGATTAGGTAGTTAAACTAGAAAAGCTTTTGGAGCATGAAAAGCTTACTTGTCCAAACAGCAAAGTAAACAAAAGTAGAGTGGAAGAAAGGCTTTTATTCTAGGAAAACGCTATATTGAAAAAAGAAAACAGTGATTTAAAGCAAGAAAATGATACGCTAAGAGCTGAAAATTAAAAATTATGAGCAGTAACTGTTTAGCTAGCCAATGACCATTAATAGTATTAAAAAACTATTGATGAACTCAAAAGTTAGACTCGTTCATAGTAGCAAGAAATTCAAAACTCTCATGCTAAAAATCTAAAAGTATCAAGCGAAATTTCCTTGAATTTGAAAAAACTTGACAGATCAAATATTGGATTTCTTAAAACTGATAAATGAATTTACTTAGGAGAAATTTAAGATGGTAAAAGACATGGATTTGGGATATAAAAATATAAGAATACTGGATGCTTCGAATGCGGGGAATTTATAAATAACGTTCGATATGGAAGAGTAGGATGGATTCGACATGATGGCCGATAGTTTAATATAAAAGATGTTGAGAAAGATGATATTAAAGGTGTAGTGATAGAACATTAAGAAAATGGTAATATCAGGAGAGGTTTTTACAAAGATAAAAAATTTTAAGGATAAGTAAGAATAGATAGACCTGATGGCAATGTTATCTATGATTGAGGAGAGGTAGATTTGCAGACAGTTAATAAGTTAATAAAAGAAACATATTAAAAAGCTCAGAAAACTTAATACGAAGAATTTGTTTATTTGGGAGAAAATTCTCCTATGGTTTTGAGCAAAAACCAGTCAAACTTCTTTATGTAAGGCAAAAGCAGCATCAAATAATGCTCAGATATTTTGTTTTTAAATGGAGAGATAGTAAAGAAAAGAGGGTATTCGATGGGGTGATTTACATCCCACTGACTAATAGAAAACTTATTTAAATTCAAATTTTTTTATTGATATTCTATCAAATATTATCGCGCTTTTTCTTTAGCTTGTGAAGAAATTTAGCATTTAAGAAAATATATTTAAAACTGAGATAGGTATTAAATAAATAAGCATGACATAAAGTCTCATTCATACTATTAATTTTGATTGTGATATTGTAAATAGATTTTAAGATGTCCATCGCTCGAACAATAATCACATGATGAATACACTCAAGAAAATTAATAGTTATAAGAGCTTAACTTTTAAATAAGTTATAATATAATAAGCTAAAATAGCTTATCAATATAATCTTAATAGCAAACTACTTCATTATTGTTACTTATTCACTTTAATTTTATTTTTCTCATCCTTCTTGCCCTTCAATACAAAGGAATTTTCCTTCTTATCAAACAGTTAGTTTGTCTTAAGAATATATAGATTCATATGATTATTTTTATAGATATTTGATTAGCTCAAATGAATAAATTTAAACATAGAAGCATTAGATATATTAACTTTACTCTATAATTCTAAAATAGAATTCTAACTAAATAGAAATCTAATTATATATGTTGATGCTTCTTATTGTTATTTCATAAAGAGAAAAAGTAAATCCAAATCTCATTCTGCACTGGAGATGTCTCAATACTCTGCTTTTGCTCTAAATTTAGATAGGTCCAATTTATTAATATAAGGTGAGATACCCTTAGTTATAAAAAAACTTGAAGATTTGGCATAAAAATGGGTAAAAATTTGAGATTTTAAGACATTAAATAGGATTATGCAAAGAATTAGATAGACTATTAATGTTGAATACTAGTAAACAGACTTTAGAGGACTGAAATATAATGGTAATGAAGGTAATTTTTAGTAGATTAAAATAAATTATTTTTAAATTAAAGTACATTACATAAACTCCAAGAACTTTTTTTTTCTTATTTCTTAGATGTATTTTCGTTTTACTTTCTTTGAACTCTAAGTGATCTGACTATATAGCTAAAAATGTCATCTATGTTACAGTTATTCATCGCACTGGCTTCGAAGAATTTCATATTTTCATGACTACGAGCCCATTTTTTTCCATCTTCTTAAGAAACTTATTTTACTTCTAAATCTATTTTGTTTGCAACTAGCACTCTAAGAGGTTTTTGGTTTGGATATAAATGATTTATTTATTGGTTGAGCTTCTCAAGTTCTTATAAAGAATCTGATCTATCAACTGAGTATATTAGAATGAAGGCATCTTTATCTTTCATTCATACAGGTCTTAATGTTAAATAGTCTTCCTAACCACCTGTATCAAGAATCTCAATAGAAGCAGGTTAGTTATCTATTATAGTATTTTTTTTATGCCAGTCTTCTATGGTAGGATCGTAGAATTTAACAAATACGTTACGTAAATACCTTTGAGTTATGCAAGATTTACCTACTCCACCTTTTCCCAGCATTGTAATTCGAAACTTATTAGAGGGAGGTAACTTAGCTTTCTTAGCAAGAAAGTTCTCCCCTTGAGAAGCAAACAATATATCACCTTCGCGAATTCTATCAGGTAGCTCTATATTATTCCCATGAGAGTTGTATAATTTCTTACAGCTAACTCCTAACTGCTATTCAACAAACTTATAGAGAGATTTAGTATCCCAGCGAATATCAATTAGAACATCTTTACCTTCTTCAAGTTCAATAGCATTTTTGTATAAAATCACTCTTCTCTTGGAAGAAATCATTTTTATTAATTAATTAATACCTCAAAATACCCTTTACTTATATCTATAGCCCTTTTATAGCCTTCTCCTTTTAAGCTATTTAGATGTTTATCAAGTTCTTCTTACATTCCTCTTTTATTAGTTGCTATAAAGCACTTACTAAGCAATGCAAGTTAAATAAAAAATAATATTATTACATATTGATGTACTTTAAGCATCATACTTAGCAGTTAAAGCTTAGTTTATATAACTTCCACATAGCTTTACTTTTATATTAGCAATGGTATCTATAGGTCTAAAAATGGTTATTAGCTTAAAGAATTTAATTCCCTCATATAATAAAAATACCTATATTTAATCAAATTTTTTACTAGCAAGGATTTATTTTGCTTATAATAGAAGTAGCTATAACTTAGTAAAGGAATAGCACAGTTTTTAAAAAGAAAAATATCGGAAAATCTATAAGGAAATAAAAAAGGCAAAATAGAAAAATTTGCTTGTGAAGAGATTCTTCTAACAAAAATGTTGGAGATGAGTAAAAATAAAATTAGTTTAGTTTTAAAATGTTAGACTATAGCAAAGGATTAAATAGATAAATAGCTTCTAGTATAACTCAAATACTTATATCTAAAAGTAATTTTAGCTTAATGCTTATATTATTCTTTCCAGTTCATAAGTAAACCCTAAAAATATAATCTCACATGCTTAGCTGCTTGATTGATTTAACTAGCTTTAATTGAGTAAGTTGGGGATTTAAAGGGATTTATTGATAAAAGGATTTAAGGGGTCAATTTAGAAGATTTGAGCTAAATGTTTATCAAGAGGATTTTAATTTAGCTTTTCCAAAAATGGCAAACGTTTTTAATCTTCTGAGCTAAAAATTAAATGCTTAAAACGAGAATGAAGGTAATTAAGCTTAATAAGAAGCCTAAGAAGAATAAAACGTATCTAGCAAGACTTAGAAATCACTTAATTAAAACATTCTTAGTGTTATAAATAAAATGAAATAAAAGTATTCAGAGGTTAGAAGAGATGAGTAATAAAAAGAACTAGCTACTGTTAAAATTGAAACTGATACTACTGAAGAGATTAAAACGGCTGATTTAAATTAGAAAAGTAGTTGTATTGAAAAATCAAGTGGAGATGTACAAACAGAAAATTAAGAAACTTAAAACAATTAATAGAAAAGCTCTAATAAGAAGCTAATTAGCAAAAGAATAATAGAAGTATTGAATAAGATTTAATAAAATGAAAAATTTAAGAATCAGTAATCACATTTAGGAGCTGAAAATCAATAATAACATGCTTAGATTCTGGATGAGTAGATATAAAGTGAACCTTCTGTTATAGATAAAATAACTTAAAATCTTGAAGATAATCAAGCATATTTAAAACCAAATAATTTCAAAACATAAGTTGATTAATCTATAATGAGCATTATTAAGAGAACTTGCATACGTTAAATTAATAACTTGGATTTAAATTCTTATTAAAATGATACTAGTTCAGCAATGAACTAGCAATAATCAGTCCAAAATGAATAGTCTCATGTGGATAGCTATTAAAATTGCTAAGATCAGCCAATTTATAGAGAAGAGGAGTTATAAGACAATCAGTAAAAGAAGTCAGAGATAGCTGAGAATTATTCTTATTAGCAACCCATAAGCTAAAATATGAATGTGTCTTCTAAGACAACATTCAGTCAATTTTTATTATAATAGAATCACTTCCTAATTAAGAATGACTGGCCAAATCTTGAACATTATTAGAGTATCTTTTAATCAGAACAATAAGCAAATTAAGAAATTAAACATATTTAAGATAAAAATTTTATAGTCATAGACCTTGAAAATTCATCATAGTCTGTAAATAAAGAAGTAGAAACTAATCCTCTTTTCTAAGGATAAAGAGATAAAGCTTATAAGTTAGATAGTAGATCTATGGCTTATTAACGAAATGAAGAGAGAAGAGTAAGATAGAAATAAAGTAATTCCTTAATAATATAAATAATGAAGTAGAAATTGGAAAGTATCACTACTAGTGGATCTTCAAAACTAAAATAGTAAATAAGTACTAATTAAGTTAAATAAAACCTAATATCATCCTTGCCGTGAGAAAGCAACTAATAGTCAACTAATAAATCATATGAAGTCCAATAAAAATTTAGATAAAACAAAATTTTATCCAAAATAGGGGAAGGAGGTATTACAAATGAACTAACAAAGTTATAGTTAAAATAGTAGCATAAGGAACTAAAGAATTTTATAAAATAGCAGATAAATGATAATTAGATTTAATATATTAGCTAAGAGATTAAAGAAAGAATTTTGAACTGGATTATACAGTCGATTGAGAGTTAGCGATTCAATTTTAACTTTGCTATAAAATCATTTAAAATACCTTATAACATAATTTTTCAATGGTTTTTGGAAAATAATTACCTTCTTAAAAAGCTCAAACAAATAAAAAAAACTGCGTTTAAGAAGATTAAAAAATGAAATAAAGCATATAAGTGAATCATGCAAAATGATTCTTAGAATTTAGATTTTTTTCTGTCTTAAGATTTGAAAAGCAAGAAAAAGCATGATATCTTAGTTTCTAAACTATAGTAAGATGAATAATCAGTAAAGAAACTTCTAGCTTTAGAGAAAAGCAGCGATAAAATTATTTTTCAGAAGTAGAAAATAATTCTAATTGAAAAGATAAGAGATTTGATACCAAATGGCTACATAAACAGCTGTAAGCAATACCAAGACTTAACTAAAAAATTATTAAAAAAGCTAAGTTAGATGGGTATGAATATAGACTCGATATTAAAACAAAATGGCATCAATTTATAACAAATATCTTGATGAATTATATATACAGTGATAAAATAAGTTTTAATTAATTAGTCTTAATAAAGTAAATTATTTATATTTCCATCTTTTTAATATAATTCCTTATGATATTTAATTATAAAAATATAAATAGAATTTAAGATATGAAACTATGTACTGACATAAACTTAAATTTGATCATAGTATTATCTTAATTATTTAATTTTGGTGATAGCAATATTTATATCTATTGCCATATAAATGATTTTATTATTTAATTAATTATGGAATGTTAAAGCGATAGTTGATGGATAAATTTTACTATGAGTTTTATTAAAGGGATAGTTTATGAAATATTTAGAGAATAAAAATTTCAAAATTTATTTTAGTCAACATCACACAATCAAGTGTTCGGTAGGGAAATTGTCCACTAAAACACGCACTAATCATCTCCTCCTGTAGTGAAGATTCTTTCTTAGTCAACAGAAAACTTCACGTTAGTTATATGACTTGAATGTCCTCTCCCTACAATTGGTTTCGCTCCTTTTTCTGGACATGGATATCGGAATATTTTGAGTAATCCAAAATCATCAGCAGTTGACAAAAGTTCATAAGTATCTCATAATTTTGGGCTTCTATCTACAGCATTTACATCAGTTCCATCAGCACCTGGAGGAAAAATACCTAAAACTGGCCAACCAATTACTAAATTCCATGTATTTCAATGTTCATCTCTTAACTAATTTGCTCCACTTCTTATTTATTCTCCACTTTGAGCATTCCAAAATAAAAGTTCGTAATCTCCTGAATTAGAATGTAGGAACGAGCTATCTTTCGACCAATCAATATGAGTAATAAATGAACTATGTCCTTTGCATGTGCATTTTCTTGAAAATGAAGGTACGTTATATACATCTATAAAATTATCATGAGATCCAACTGCTAATGATAAACCATCTGGAGAAAATTTAATATCGCTTATTTCTTCTCTTCTATCTTTTTTTGAAGCAAGTAAATTTCAGTTGGAAGTATCCCAAACTCTAAATGATCCATCCTTAAAACCTACGGCAACCAGCTTGTTATTGATATTGATTGCAACACATCTTCCTCTTGCTGCATTTGTAACTTCATCTTATTTGTTTGTATCTGCTTTTAGGTCTAGAAGTTTTTCCATTTTCTTTTCAAGTATATTCCAAACTCTTAAAGTTCCATCATCTGAAACTGTTATATATCTTCCACCATCAGGGAAAACAGCAAGTCCCCATACTTCATTGGTGCCTTATAGACGAGTTGGATAGTAATGTCCATTTATTAAAGTTTCTTATGGCATTGGTTATTAGTTAGCAAGAGTAAGTTCAATTATTTCAGATCCATATGTTCCTAGAAGTAATGTAGCTTCATCTCTACTTAAATCCAGTGCTCTTATATGTGGATTGTATGAATTAAACTGTGTAATACGTCTAATAGGTTTCAAATCAAAAGTTAAAAAGCAAATCATTCCATCTTTTCCTCCTGAAAGTACATAATTAACGCATACAGTTAAAGCATCTACAGAACCTGTATGTATGGACTAACTTGTTACAATTGTATTAGTATTCCACTTATATATATTTCCATTGACAACTCCTGTATAAATATTTTAGTTATAAACGACTAAGCTAGTTAAAATGCTTCCATTATTTGCTTAGAATTTTCCAAATTAGCCCCTTTTGCCGTTAACAGATTATTAAGAGATTGACCAGTATTTATAATGATTTTTAGGCCCAATAGTGACAAAGTTACCATCATCTACAAAAGCTACTTCTGTAACTAGTACATTGTCTGCTTTGCTTGATACTACTGTTTATTTTGCTTAAATATTGTAGACTGCTAAGCAACTCTGGTCAATTTTATCTTTTCCAATTGCTACTAAAAATTTCCCAGTCTGACTAAACCCAAGAGCTGATATTCCTTTTTAAAGTTCTCCCTTAAATTTAGCAATCTGTTGTACAGTTCTCGTATCCCACACATAAATTACAGGAAATCTGCCTACTTCACCCGTTGCGGCTAGAGTACCTGAGTTATCTAATGCAAAGGCAGTAATATCATCAGTATGTGCATCAAAATAGAGTTAAGTGTGCTAAATTTTATCATAAATGATTCCTAGTCCTGCAGCATGATAAATTATGCGACCTTCTGATAGATATTTTAGATTGTTCTTACAATCTTTAACTCTATATCCATGGACAAACTCAAGTTTAAGATTTAAACTTGGTTCTTCTTTTTAGTGACGAGAAAGCTTTATGAAATTTGAAGGTGGTTTAACAGCTCCTTCCCAAGGCTTTACTGCCATAAACTAATCTCCTTCTCCAACTTCCTCAAACTAAAAAACTCCAATTTCACCAAAATCTTAATCGACGATTTTCTCTTATTTGTTCTTAATCATCTCTCTTTTCTATGGTTATCTTATGTTTTAAATAATATTAGCAAGATCAAACTATTGAAGCTCTTTATCTGATATTTTGTTAGGGTCTTGTTATTCCTCAATGAAATCTGAATGAACATCCCATACAAATATGCATTTGTCATTGCCTCCTGTTGATATTAACTTGTAATCTCCTAAGGCAAATCTACAGTTTGTTATATGGGAACTATGGCCTAAGTATTTATTAAATTGAGCTCCTTCTTGGAAACTTGGATATTTAAAAAGTTTGACTACTCCAAGATCATCAACTGTAGCTAGTAAACTTCCTTCTTGATTTCTGCAAACGGCATTTATTTCAACTCCTTCGATTCCTTCAGGCCAAATCCCTTAAACACCCCATCCTAGTGTACTAGTTGTTGTATTCCATTAGACATCTTTGCAAAAAGAGACACTAACATTTTCTTTTTAAGCAATACTGACATATTTTAATTCATAAGCTTAAGAATTTACCATTAGATATTCGTTATCTCTAGACCAATCTAAATGAGTTAGAGCACTTGTCAACCCTGCGTTTATTACAGCGTATTTTGATATAGTATTCTCAGCTATATTCATTATTTCTATTTTACTAGCACAACCATGAAATCCTGTCGCTAGTAACTTTCCATTTGGAGAAAATTTTAAATCTTAAATCCAAAATTTTTCTCCTTAATGAGTAGTTTAATGGACTTTAAGTGTCTTTAAATTTGAAGCATCTAAAAGCATGACTACTCCATTCATCAAACCAGTAGCTAGAGTTCTACCATCAGGTGTATAATCAATTGCTCTCATATCATATCTTAGAGGATCTGTTCATATGAGCATTTTATTTGCCTTAAGATCCCATTATCTAATTGTTTTATCTCCACCACATGTTACAAAAATTGGTAAAGTAGGATGTACTGCAAGTCCCCATAATTCGCCTTAAAAGTGTCCATGAATTAAAATTTAACCTCCCTCTTAATTTAGCAATACAATTTCGCATCCTTAGGTTCCTGCTACAATAGTTTGTGCGTCAAGTACATCAATAGATCTTACTGCAGGTTTTAAGGATCTGTAATCATTTATATTCCACTATCTCAGAGTTTGCATATTTTTGTTCCATTCCTTTACAAGTCCGTCCTTTCCTCCTGTTAGTAATAATTCATTATATGTTATCATTGTGTAAACTGCACCCTCATGTCCTTTTATAACTTTTTAAAGTTAACGTCCAGCCCAAACCCATAAATTCCCAGTGTGTGTTCCTGTTACACATGTAAAATCTCCAAATGCGAATGTTCCGCAAAACTAGGCTTCGAGTACTTGAGAAGTTTTCCCTAAAATTCCTTTTTATGAAGTGAAATTTTGACCTTTTAATGTTCAGAATTTAATGTGCTTAGCTCCACAAGTAATAAATTCAGAGTCATTCTTCCATTTCGCATCAAACACTTTATCTTTATCTACTTTAGATGTTGCTAAAAGTTTTTAACTCCTCCATTCATAAATAGCAATGCTATGATCATCATCATTTCCTATACTCAAAAGTTTCTACCCATCTGGACTAAAATCAAGAGAAGTGACTGCTCTAATATGAAAGCCTTTTAAGCATGAGATAACTTCATGAGTATTTACATCCCAAACATATATTTATACATGCTTTCTCTTTGATCCTTTAATACTAAGCTATCCTGTTGCTACAATATCTCTTTGAGGGTGAATCGCCAATGAAACAATATCTTCATCATGGCAATTTTAGAATTCTTATTTCTATTCATGATAGTTTAACACAATTCCTAATGATGCAGCTGGATATACAACTGCCCCTGTTCTTGTAAAGAATACATTATTTCTGCAATCAAATCCACGATATCCGTGAACCCAGCTTAATTATAAGAAAGCATCAGGAGGTGATGAACCTCCTGGAGGTTCAGACCAATTGGAAGGCTAAGAATTCATAATTTCCCCTTTCCAAAGCTTAGCTGACGTAAGCTATTCACCTTCTCCAGCTTCCTCAAGTTCAAACATATTTTCTTCTTAATTAGTTACTGTTTATTGCTACTTTTTATTTTTACCACCTTGTAATCCTTGAAAATCCTCAGTATCAACTGAATCTAAATCCTCTAAAGGAGTAAAAGCAGTTTATTCTTATTCTTCTACATACTTCCATTAGAATACTGCTTTGTCTCTGCCTCCAACTGTAATCAAATATTTATTTCTTAAAAAGCAGCAGTTAGTAACATTGCTAGAATGCCCTCTATATGCAATAAAGCTTGATCCTTTGTTTACACAAGGAAACTTTAATAATTTTATTTTTCCAAAGTTATCAGCAGTAGCAATCACATTACGTGAAGGACTTCGGTCTACACTATTTATATCAGTTCCATCTGAACATTCAGGCCAAATTCCTTAAACTGGCCATCCAATAGTACATGACCAGCTTTGCCATACTTCATTTCTATTTGAACTAGCTCCGCTTGGATCACGTTTGCCAGATTCAGTGCTATGGTAAAGAATTTCAAAATCTGCTGAATTTGATTAAATGACTTTGGAATCTCTTGAGAAGTCAAAGTGAGTAATTGAGGAGCGAAAACCTCTTAATCTTTTTCTAATTTCAAAGGACTTAACGTCATATAAAATTATTTCAGCATCATGAGCTCCTACAGCAAGTAAGGTATTGTCTGGACTAAATTTTATCACAGTAATCGATTTATCTCTATGGGCGCTTTTAAAAACTAATTGCAAAGATTGATAATTAAAAATATGTAAATGGCCAGATTTAAATCCGACTGCCAACAATTCTCCACTTGTACTAATAGCAGCAACTAAAGCCAGTCCATCAAGTCTGATACACTTTTTTTAAATTTTATTTACAGGATCCCAAATGCATAGCATACTATCTTCTCCTACTGTCACATATTCATCATTTCTTGGATGTATTGCAAGACCATGTAGTTCACCTTAGTAATGCCCTCTCATTAAAACTTTCACCTAAGGCTAGAGAGTATTAAATTCAACAATTTCACCTCCTCTAGTTCCTACAAGAATTCTTCCTTCTCCCTCGCATACTGATCTAACTCTAGGCATCATAGACTATACAGATGGATCTCGAAGAGAAAATTATTTCTAAATTTGTAGTTATTAATCAAGAATGGCAATACTACCATCATTTGATCCTGTAATTATTCCTCCTTATTTAGTCTTAATTAAGCAAGTAATGTATTGCTCGTGAATTTTGACAAAGGTTTAAAGATTTCTTCCATTCCATTTAAAAAGACATCCATTATATGCTCCTGTAAGAACTTAATTTCCAACATGTCCAATACACAAAAGTGTCTGCAGTTGAGTTTATTAAGATTTTCCCCATCCGATTCCTTTTTCTATTTTTAAGTTACCCTATATTAATTAGATGTTTTGGAAAATTTTAACTCCACATGTCAATATTATATCCTCACTTAGAAAAGACATATCACAAAATATTTCTTTTCCTGCCTTGCCTGCGGCTATTATTGCTGCTTATTTATTTCCTTAAGTTGCTTTTTTATTAACTTTGTCGAAATCGTATACCACTATTGTATTTTCCTCATCATTTCCCATTGCTGCTAGCAATTTCCCACTTGGGGAGAAAGCTAAAAATCTGATACCTCTTTTGAGATATCCCTAGAAAACAGCTAACTATTCCATATTCTCTGAATCCCATACAAAAATTTCAGGATTTCTACCTACTTAACCAGTTGCGACAAAATGTTTGTTAGGATGTAAGGCAAATGCTGTTATATCATCTGTATGTCCGTTGAAAAACTTTTGGGTGTTATTTATAATGTTTAAACTAACTCCTAAAGAAGCTGTATGATAAATGACATGACCAGTACTATCATACCTCAGATTATTTCTACAATCATGACATCTGTAGCCAAATACATATTCTAGTTCTAGATTAGCATCAGGAATATCATCGTCTCCTCTTTTGTATTAATATCCACTTGGAGTAGCAGCCTGAACTGATCCTATTCAAGTTTTAACAGCTTCATATCTATCTTCTGCGGATTCTTCCATCTACTATGAAAATTCGCCTTCTGGGATATACTCTATTCCTTCTTACATTGCTCTTTACTATCTTTCATTTCTTTTCCACCTAATTTGGCTAAGAAGTTCTTCTTCTAAATCAGATGAAGGATCAATGCTATCTTCAGACTCTTCTCCGAAATTAAATCGTAAATCAGCTTTAGAAAGCATATTAAAATGCTTCAAAATTCTCATAATAGCCTTGTCTCTACTAACATAGCTAATAAACTCTGCTAAATTTATCTCTTTATCCTTATTCGTATCCGCTTTGTTGAAAAATTCTAGAGTATTCGCTTCAACTTCCTGTATAGTTGGAGGAGGAAGCTTAGACATAGCGTGAATTGCAGCCAACGCTGATCTCATTAGAATAATACACTCGTCTAGACTGATAGATCCACTTTTATCGAAATCATATAAAGAAAACATAATTTCAGCTTTTTCCTTAACATTAGCATCAGCCAACATTGCTAAGCTACAAATGAACTCATAGGCATCTACCTTTCCATTATTATCAGCATCAAAATGCTTGAATATAGATTCTATCTCTTCGTTCTTAAGTTTGATCAATTTTCCTAGTTAAATACGATCAAGACCAAACGAGTCTGAAAT
The DNA here is from genome assembly GCA_946699065.1 of Loxodes magnus. Taxonomy (NCBI): domain Eukaryota; phylum Ciliophora; class Karyorelictea; order Loxodida; family Loxodidae; genus Loxodes; species Loxodes magnus. The sequence continues at coordinate 378,003 of CAMPDV010000104.1, forward strand.
TAATTCAAATTTTTCTCTCAAGCGTTTCACTTGTTCAGGGGATAATCCAGCATGTCTCTTCATTTCAGGATCAATTTAGATTTCTTCAGATATTGCAGAGCCCATATTAAGAAAAAAATTATGAGTAACGAATAAATAGCCTAAGCTTAAATAATAAAAATGGTTCACCCATTGCTTAAAAGAATTCCTAGAGTAGCTATTCAGCCAAATCCCACTTTGAGCCTCTGGTTTAGAAATATCAATATTGTTGGCAACACTTGCTGGTTCTTGTTCTGGGGATATTTAGGATTTGTCATCCCAAGCAACTTCCCCATCACTTTTTGCTCAAAGCACTAGGTAGATTACAAATGCGGAGCTGATCCAGCAACAGGCCAGATTTTCACTTTAAGAAGAAATCAATACAGAGGATTACACGAGATTTGAGCTAAAAACTTTAGAACTTCTTATAAAAGTTTGTTATTTAGATTCTTTTTAAATAAGCTTAAGTTACCATATGCATCCCTCATCTAAGTATCCTTATGTTTAACTATTAAAGCTTATTAATATCTTACTATCATCTCAAGGTTCATATGCTAAGTACATTGAAACATGCTGATATTATTTTAAAATTCAAGCTAATCCTTTTAAATAAAGACATCATTCATTATTGTTTGCCATTAAAAGAAGCATGTAATGACTTCTATAATTTTAAATATATCTGTATCTATATAAGAAATACTACTTATACGAATTAAATAACTCTTAGCTTCTAAATTACTTATTATCTTATAATCTACTTAGACAATTAAACCTGTGCTCTTATAGCTTATTGAAGCATATTGAGCTAATTAGTTACCTTAAATCTTCATTTCCTTCCTATTTATTAAAGTTAAAAGTGAGGTTTCATTATGTCTTTAATTTCTTTTAATTTTGTTTATTTGGTGAGTTTAGACTTTAAATGATTAAAATAATTTTCTTTTTATTGTTAAATTTAAATAAATATAATATCTCAATCTCTCAGTTAAAACCTTTAAATATATTAGTCAGTGCTAAAGACACATATATAAATCTAGTGCCTTTAGTAGATATTTATTTCTTCTTTTTATATGGTAAGTATTCTAGTAGCATGCTACAATATAGTTAACTTTCTAATTTTTAAAAAGATTAAACGAAAAAGTTTCAAGGTATTAGGATATTATAAAAAGGTCTTAATATACTTAGCATTTTATGTCACTTTTAAAGAGTTTTAAGTAGTTTATTTAGCTATAATAATAAGATGCTATTTATTTTATTCTATTGTATAAAAACTTCCAATTTGATCTTATAATTCTTCAATAATACTCTAGAAGTAAATTCTTAGCTTAACTCTTTTCTCTTTCTATTACCCACTAAAATGATTACCCATGCAAATCTTTCTTTTCCTTATCTTTACTTCTAATTTTTTCTCTAGCTGATACTAAAAATTATAAATGTTTCTTTGGTTCTATTATAGTCTTTTATTTACCAAGTTTCTTAGCAAAGGATAAGAGATAAATGATAGTAAAATTATGATAATAAGTTCTTTAATCTTTAGTTATTTCAGATAATCTATTGAGTTAACTAGAAGGAATAACTAGCATAAGATAGTTGGGTAGCAATATTATTGGGAGGTTTTATAAATAATTAATAGAGATCAATAAGCATTCAAATTAATACTAAGTATTAAAATTGTTGTAAGATATGTCTGTTAATGCATCCTTAAACAGGGAGTATTTTATGCGTTACTTTTATGTTAAGAATTAAAACTAAGCATATTAGTATTGTAAGGCTGTTTATTATACTAGAAACAATTAAAATAAAAATATAATCATAGTACTATAAGTCTTTGATATAATAGACTAATAGACATGTAATTCTACAATATACTTCTTCTTTATCTATATACCTGCTAAATAGTTCTAACTTAAGATACTTCCATTTTAGTTATATCTTACTCATTAGATTGAATTGTATAATTAAGCTCTCTTTATCAATTTAGTTATATTTCTATTATTTCCCAAATGTGATATTTAATAATGAGAGAGATGATTATAACTTTAATGAGATTTGAAAGCAAAGATATTCTAAACCACTTAGTAATTAAATAAGATTTAGTTCATTTAATCTAATTTTATCTTCTAAAGTATGCTACTTTAAAGTATTACCCTCATATACATTTCATTTTTTAGAGTCACAACATAAGATTTATTTTTAGCTTGTATAAAGTCAAGAATATCTAGACAGAGTCAATGATAAATATATATAAAATGTATTAGCTAAGTAATTATGTAAAGCTATAAAAGAAGTTAGCAATTATAGAAAGTAGATTATAAAGAAACTGGCTTTCTTAGTTTTTAGGGAAGTATAGTTTATCAAATTAAAGTAGGCTAGTATATTTAAATGTATACAACTATTATCTCAAATCCTTCTTATCCAAAACGCATTTCTAAAACTTGTAACAGTATAAAGAATATTCCAATAAACATTTTATAATTATGCAGCTTTATATGTTTATTCCAGCCTCACAGGAATGAAATGATTCATTTACTTATACTACATTTTTTGCTGATAGTATTAAGGATAGTATAATGTGAGGCTTTACTTACTTTATTAATTTAACTAATTATTTCAAATGTGAGAGTAACTAATTGATTAAGCTATTTTATCACTAGCAGTAATATCTTAACTAAAAACAAAAGATTTGGAAGTAAATCCCTTTAAGGTGTAATTTATATTACTAGTATGGGTTTTAAAATTGAAAGAGCATAGAAAGGTAGAAAATGTTAAAGAAAGCAATTAATCTAATGATTGAGTTTAAGTGTTTGCAATAATGGAACTCTTTTATTAGTTAACTTATAGAAGGGCTTGGCTTGATTGAATATTTATACTCAATTCTGTTGTCTTCTGAATGTTTTTGCTAACTATTAGTAACTCTTGGTCTATAATTTGCTAAGCTTGCTAGGTGTTTATACAACGGTCTACTTTAAGTCTTCTGAGGTCTTCTCTAAAGAATCAAAATGAAATGCAGGCAATTACTTCAACTATAGCTGCGAATAGAATAACATAAGCTGAAGTATCATCTCTGCATAGTGCTGCCATTATATATACAATAGGAACTTAAAAAAGGGAAGATACAACAGTTAGAAAACCTCCAGTAACCGATTCTCCAATTGGATAGCAAACCTCACAGCTCAAATCTTGAGAAATTATACCTGAAGGAAAAATCATGAATCCAGCAACTGCACTTGCAGGTAACAACCACCAAAGTGACTACACCTTAAGTATAAAAAGTAAAAGTGTTAATAAGAAAGCAGAAGAAATCAGCGATAGAGACATCATAAACTTATAATTTTTATACTTATCAACAATACAACTGAAAACAGATGTTCCTATTATACCGCTTGTTACTAAACAAAGTATAAAAGCAACAGATTCCACTGGTGAAAATCCATAGGGATCCAAAAGTTAAGATACCAAGTTTCCAAGTCCATTGCAAATTGAGTTATTCAATGTAAAAGTAGCGAGCAAAGGATAAAAATTTCTCTGCTTTAATATGTACCTAATTGACTTTTTAAATGGTAGCTTTTCCATTGTTTCGCTATTACTTGGAGGTGTTGGAGGTTTATCGCGTAGAAGAATTAAACCTATCGCTCCAAAAAATAATACGAAAAAGCCTTCAAAAAAAATTAATTCTACCACATCTGTTTTATCTTTACCACTTACAAAAAGGGCAGGAATAATAAGCCCTATTAAACCTCCAAAGCTCTAGCCAAAGCAAGCTACAGTAGTTGCCATAGTCCTTTGCTAAGGAGGGAACCATTAAGGAGGCATTTTTACATTAGCATTCATGATAAAAGGCTAAGCAATGGCACATAGCACAGTTCCTATATAAACTAAATAAAAGTTTATAAAGATAAGCATTCTAAGTAAAGCACCAAGAACTTGAAGTACAATACCTATTTACATTCCTCTTAAAAAGCCTTTATTTTCAAGTACATAATTGCTAGGGAGTGAGAAAATAACGTAAATAAAGGGAAATATAATTACTATCTATATAACTGTTATCTTTGGAACTTCGAATATGTCGGAAACTTAATTAACGATCGTTACAAAAGTCACCATACATATAATGTTGGAAAAAGCTTGCATAAAGTAAGCAAAAAGCACCAAATAACGGTATTTATATACTTTGAACTCTTATTGATCTAAAGCATTCTATCCTTCCATTTTTAAAGTTATATTTATATGAATCAATGATAAGTTAGAGCAATTAACTATATTAAATTACACCATCAAAATACAATCTCTTTACAAATTTTAATTAGGGCCTTTTCATTTCGTTATTACTATCTAAAAAATGATGATTCATTATAATGAGCAAAATATCAGGTTAATTCGGTTATGAGCAAAAATGCAAAAGCTATTTAAATAAATTAGCAAATAATTTGCCTATATAGTTAAAAAATGAGCTAATAAATAGATAATATCATGACATGCTTATGACTACAGATAAAAAATACGAAGTAGATACTAATAAGCAGACAAAGATTACTTATATCATCATATTTATTATATATAAAAAGGATTAAATCTGTTTTTAATTATTAAGAAATTATTCCGTAGAAGTAATTTCATTAAAGGAAAATTAAGTTAGAAAATTGATAGAGATTTAAGATTTTTAGATTATATAACTGGAATAGTACTTCAGTGATAAATTCTCTTTTGTTTAACTTAAATTAATGGATTAGAGACTCTATAATGTTTGAGATAAAGATTTAGATTAAAATCCTTAATGGAGATTCAAATTTTAAATTGAATTTAAAAAGTTTTTTAGAGATTGTTAATTGTTCATTTTGCTTTGTTGGATTTCTCTGTCGTAAGACGATATTTCTTAAGGTCAGTATTTTTGTTGTATTTAACAACTGGAGTCATTAATGAACCTCTATTATTTGGAGGGTTTAATTTGAATATTCTAACAATCCAGTTTTCACTTGTAAATGCTTCAGTGTATTTAGTGAGTTTGTAATCTTTTCTCTAAATATTAAAATCTTACTCCTATCTCTACGTTTCTCATAGCATCAAATCCTGCTGGCTATTAATATCTTGTTTGTACTTCACCAAATCGGTAATAGCATAAAGTATACATCAATGAGTTGAGCATTGTTGGAGTACCTAATGAATCGATTCTATAAACAGATCTTGCCAAATAGTCACTTTCTTTTATTCTTGGGAAAACTCCTCCACCTATTCGAACCATTCAAAGAAATTTGTTAATATCATCTCCTGAATACCCTGCCATTCCACCAAAAATAACGAGAACATAATCCACGTCTAACTTGCTAAAGATCTCGTAGCTATCTTCTTCATTGCTAGCCATACCCATGCCAACAGTAGCGATGTGAGTATGATTCCATGTATTATTATCTACAAGTACATTTCTATCAGCAAATCCTTTTATCTAATAACCGTAATCCCACCAACTTGCTATCTTAGCATTAGTAGGAGTATTAGTTCTTAGCCAGTAATAAGCTTCTCTGTAATCATCTATCATATAACGCGATTCATCTTAGTAGTTACGAGATGACATTACAACAGAAGGAGAACTATAAGCTTCAGCTCCAGCGTATGTGCAATGGAAAATATACTTCGCTATAACAAGCCAAATTATTATTATGGGTACTGCTGCCAGGAACCATCCGACCTTGCCTTTTTGTTTAGTTTCCTTACCCGTATTACCCTAAATATCAAGAAGGAAAGATCTGCTAAATTTAGAGAAAATATGACTAATTCCAATACCGCTTAGAACACAAACAGCTGGGGCAAATACTAGTAGTAATCTTACCATAACTCCACTGAAATAAACAGCAAGCACTCCATAAAGTGCCACGAAAATTTTTCCATCTGTGATTTATTCCATGAAGCAAAAGTAAAGACCTAAGGGTGCAAAAATAATAGTGTAATGTAGGTCAAAGAAGTAACTTGTCCATGTTGTAGCTTAATGCTCTGATACACTAGCAACAATAGGTATATACTTTTTAGCATATGTAGGATCCAAGAGAGTTAAAGATCTACCTGACCATCTAGTATATCCAGCCAATGTTAACCATAAGCATCCTATGATAATTACCGATACTAGTATATAAGCTAGGGCCCAGAATAACTTTCTAACTTTTTCTTCTCCAATTAATCTTCTTAGATATGCTGTTCCCACATAAATTTGCAAAAACATAAAAACTGCATGTGAAGCCATATGTTCGCTACTAATTATAGCCTCGGCACCAACGAATGGAATTTACATAGAAAGAATGCTCCCCATGAAATAGAAGACACTATAAGCAACATATAGTCTTTAAGAATATCTTCCTATAATTATCATTCCAATAACATAAATTGGAATTGCGTTAATAATAAACACATAGCCACCCCAAGATGCAACCATATAGAAATAAGCTAGAGCACATAGAAGGGCATGCATTACTCTTCCTGAATTTACTGCTTTAATCCAAAGCCAAAAAGTATTAATCAATGCAAATATTGAGATTGCTTCATAGTCATAACTTCCTGCTACAGATCTTGAAATATAGGAAGGAATTAAGGAAATAAATAGAGCTGAAACGAGACCTGCTCCAGATTTTCCTGTTACCTCTTTTGCGAAGAAATAAGTAACTAAGTTTGTCAACCCTGAAAAAATTGGACCAATGAAAACACATACATTTCTTATATCAACTGGGAAGCCAAGGGTATGAGCTAGCCAATGCATTCCACCCGCAGTGAACATTATACCTGGATATAAAGTTCCTCCAGTAACTCTGCCTAAAGGATACCAAGATTCACTGTCGAACCAATTCCAAAATTCGTTTATTCCATCACTTACCAATAGTTTCGTAGCTCGATAATTGAACCAAGGATCAAATTCATGAATAATGGATTCAAATCTGATTACTGAAAATATTCTAACAAAAGCTGAAGTAAAGAAGAGAATTGTCAAAATTACCACGTTCAATATAGGTGACCATCTTCGTAATATTTGACCTAGACCCATTTTTATTCAATAAAAGCCTAAATTTTCATCAACTATTAAATTTATTTAAATGAAAAGAAATCCTTAAAATTAAATTCTATCAAGTCGAATTAAGTATCTTAGCATCCCAATTAATTAAGAATATATATAAGTTCTAATTTAATTGAAACGAAATCAGAGTTTAATTTAGATGGCCATTTATATTATTATATCAACTAACTATTTCTTAATACTATGTTAATTTAAATTTATAGATATTATAAATTATTTCTTTATCTTTTCATCTATAAGTTTATAATCATTGCTATTTTTCGTTCTAGCCACCGCTTAACATTTTTTACATATAACTTTGATTAAATTTAGCTTTAAGATTGTGAAGAAAGTTATATATATTTAACAATAGCTTAATAAGCCTATAATTTAAACAAAGCAATCACTTCTTCTTTTTACCTGCTCCCTTTTTCTTTCCAGCTGATTTGCTCCTGGACTTTTTTCCCATTCCTTTTTTACCCTTCTTTTTCTTAGCCTTAGCTTCAATAGTTTTGTAGTAGACGAAAAGTTAGTAACTTCTGAATTCTTCTGCTCTCATGATTCTTTTCTCGTAAATTCTTTGGTAAATCTCCGCAAGATCCCATGACAAAATGTTATGCTATTAACCTGAAGTATAAATGAATTTATTGGAGTAAATTAGATTAGTAATTCCTTCTTCTTTCGTTGAAAACTCATCCAGCAGTTAATTTCGCTTCAAGTCTCAAATTCTTATAACTTTACCATCATGACACCATAACTAGCTATTAATGATATGCAGCTGTAAAATTGTAGATGGATGTCCTTATAATATCTTTGTTTCTTCTTTTTCCATATTCCAGCAATAAACTTTGTTATCGAAGCCACTCATATAGACTTTATTTTCACAAAAGTTTATTGAGTTAATAAAGTTATCAACTACTTTAATCATTTTTACTATCTGCTACCTTCTTACGTCCACTATTCGGAGATGTTGGTCAGTACTACCGATGTATAAAAAATCTTCCACGTTAACGAAGCAAATAATAGGAAAAGAAAGCAGAATTTGTAAATCCATCTCTAAACTTTTCGAGTTCCATATCTTTATGCTACAATCGTAAGAACTAGAAATTACTTTATCTTTTTTCTCTTAGCTCAATTAAGTGATTTCATCTATATGCCCTTCGGCTTAATTTAGCATTTTTCCAGTTTATTCTCCCTCAAACTCGAAATTGACAATATCCCCATTTCTAAGCGCAGCAACGAAGTGCTTTTCCACCAACACAAGCTAACAGATCTCATGCTGAATCTCAAATTTGCCAGTTCAATCTGCGTTTCTCTCATTTAAATTTCACTAAATGATAACACCATCAGAAGAAACACTTAGAAGTAGATTAGTTTACTCGTCACCTTCCCCTTCTTCTTTGAAAGCATACATCAATATGATAGAGTTTTGATGTCCCTATAATCGATCTTTATAGCCTTTAGTTTTTATAGGTTTCATTATTTGATTTCTCAATATGTCAAATAATAAAAATTTATAACTTATTTAGAAATAAAAGCTTCCTATCAACACTCTTATTTCTCTTACTTATCCATCATCAAACTATCTATTTACTTCCTTATCTGCTTAAATTCTAAAGCTATGTATTTATTTAATCCCTTCACTTTTTTTTCAGAACGAAGCTTAGAATCATTACCCGCTAACTTTAAGCAGAAAAATTCTACTAGTGAAAGATTCAAATAACTCTACCTAAAAAGCCAACTAGCTCAGTTTAAGTTCTGACATATACATATTATATTGTATTAGCGCTAAGATAAGAGAGTATTAAAAAATAAAGCTAAAAAGCTATATAATCATAACACTTTCTATGTTAAGCACATTTGATTAACTTATGAAATAAACTACCAAAGTGAATGAAAAAAGTAAGTAAATATATATATAATGCACTTTAAATTAATTTCATCAATAGATGTAATTATGTTCAAATATCTATTTCATAAGACTAGGATTAAAAAGGCTAATTTTGTTGACTCTCTTAATTATAAATAATGTAGATTAGTCTTTACTTAGAAGCATTTAGATATTCTAGGTGAAATGTAAAAATATAGTTGATGTATGAAGAACTGAAGGATTTAAGGGTATCTCTGGATATGAATTTGATAGGTTGAAAACTCTTCCATTATTAAGTATGAATGCATTTAAGATAATAAATTAAATAAAAACTGACTAGTAGCTAGTCCTCTTAACTTAGAGATGAAGTTTATTTCAATTTATTGAAAATAAAAGAGAAAGAACTGAAAAAGGTAAAGGGAAAGATAAAGAATTTAAGTCATATTCGGCTTAATAGTGATCAGTTAAGGTGATTTGAGTAGTGATAAATGAGATAAATAGAGATAAATGATTAAAGATGATTTTTATAGATTTCTTAGTTTAATTTTGAATAAATTGTCATAATTCTAAATTATATAAATGGCAGAGAGGGTTGAGGTTTAGCAGGGGGAGCCTCCTTTTGAAGCGTCATATGAAAACTAGCCAGGAAGAGGAAGAGGAAATTTTAGAGGAAGAGGGAGAGGAAGAGGAGGCTAGTAAGGGGAACTATTGTACGTTAAAAAAAACGCCACATAAGAGGAGAAGGAAAAAGATAAGTAAATCTAACTAGAATAAATTGAAAGAGATCGTCAAGCTGCTGAGCAAATTCAATAATAAGAATGGAGAGGAGGAGAGCAACAGCATGAAGAAGGAAACTACGGAAGACGCTTTAACGATAGAGGCAGATTCAGAGGACGAGGAGGTAGAGGACGGGGACGCGGCGAGTTTAATAACTAATAGGACCGGGAATAACATCAAGAATAAGAAAACCAAGAAAATCAAGAGAGAAGAGATAAAAGAAATAAGAAGGAGGAAAGTAAATTTAAAAAAACCGAAATTAAACTAACTAAAGAGTAAATAAGAGAAAAAGAACTCGAAGATGAAATCTTAAAAGCAGCTGAGAATGCCAAGACTTTAGAAGAGGTGAAAAAGGAAAAAGCTACGAAGGTATAAGTAAAAGAAGGAAGAAAAATCGATTAATCCTAATTTTCAAATATGGAAATTGCTAACAAGGATAAAGAAAAATCCTAAGTAGCTTAGAGTTCAACTAATATTGAATATATGTATCGTCCTTAAACCTTACTATAAAAATCATAGCTAGTATCCTTTCAAGTTTAGTAAGAAGAGGCTCCAAGAGGATTTAGAGGAGGAAGAAGAAGAGGTGGCAGAGGAAGAGGAAGAGGAAGAGGATTTGGAGGATAAGGTGGATTTGGTGAAGAGCATTAGGAAAATCCAGTTGAAATAGATCCAAACTCGTTTCCGTCCTTACAAGGTAAATCTTGATCCTAACTACGCAGAAATTTTTAAATTTTACGTATTAAAAATAGTTTCCAAATATTTATTTAAATTATAAACTTAAACCCCTTCTATAAATTGTAACGAGCAAAATAATATAATTTCAACCCTTTTCAGAAGTATTTTAATATTATCAATAGATTATATCAAAGCTAATAATACTATATACATAAAATACTAGGAGAATGGCACGAATTTTATCCTTTCATCTTCGTTCCATATTTTTTTCTAATATATTAAAATTTTATTTTCAAGTTTATTTCTAAGAAATCGGCTTAAATATAAGACAAACAGATTTATACAAAGAGATTAAAATTGTATCCTTTTATATGAAGCTTTACTTTCTTATTATCTTGGTAAAAACAGAGCAAATATGATATTAAGTTATTTTTTTGCAATTAAGTGTTATAAGATACCTAGAAATGTATGAAACTACATACTTGATGTTTATATAAATATTAATAAAATAATATGTCATGTATTTTTGAAAGAGGCATCCAGTATCTTTATGCAATGTCCATCTCCACTACTCACTGCTAGAAAGTATGTAAATGAAACTATATTCTAGAATTAAAAGACATCTGCCTCTTTTTATTAACTTATGTACTTTATTTCTCCATTATTTGTATTTATTTAGATTTTCAGTATTCCACTTACGGGCGTACCCAAATTTTATATTGCATTTCCCTTTACGCACAAAACTCCTGTTTAACAATTTAGATAAACCGCTTCTTTTCTTTAGCTTAGAGAGTTGAAATTGTTATCATCCTTAGTCAAGCCTATTAGAAAGAAGCTACTAAGTAGTTCAAATTATATCTCATATAGTCTGTTCTTTTATAGAGGTTTATTTAAAAGTGCTGTCTTGAAACCTCCACTATTTTTAAAGCAAGCCGATAGGTTCTTATTAGAGATGTTAATCTGGCTATGCTTCTTTTCTTCCGTAAACTTCAAAAAAAATTATACAGGTCCCATGCTTGGTGAGAATCCAAGCTACGAATCTTATTTCAAAATGTTTTCCGAAGTCGATCCAAGTTACTAAACTTTAAAATTTAACTCAAAAATGAAAGATTTTTGAATAAGATCTCTTATATCTTGTACATTAGAGTTCCAAGTCATGTTAATCTCCTAAACTTTCTAAATATTAATCTGATTGTAACTATTAAATCTATCTATTATCTCATTAAACTCCAAATATTGTTTTTCGTTTCTTAAGTCTTCTAGAAGTTATGTTTAAACCTTAGTTCATTTTGATATCACTTATTTGCATTTTTCGTATTTCTTATTAAACTAGGAAATTTTTCTTTTATGCTATTCTTTAATTTCTTCTAATAGATTTGCCGTTTAATCATTCACCATTTAGGTATACTAATTTCACTAATCGTCTAGATAGCTATTTCACTTCTTTAGATCTTATAAATTACTCTCTAGGTTAGTCTCATTTATCTATTTATAATTCAAGTTCCTTTTTATTAATTAGTCCACTTCACTTTTTATTGCTTCCTTTTCTTCTATAATTTTGTGTAATTTGTGCTTTTCGCTGGATTTACAAAGCTCACATATAAATACAGCCTCACTAGAGCAGAAATAATAATTAGGTTAGGAATGTATTTAGCATAAAAGCTAAGTTTCTGCCTATTAAGCTTTAGGCTACTTTGATTCCTCCTATTAGCTCTTTGTTCTGATTTCCTCATTTTGATTCAAAGCAATCTCTTGTTTCTACTTCCCTTCTTCTGTGATACCCTAACTCTCCATTTATTAGTAATCGTTAGTTACTTTTGTTAAAAGTTCTTTATTTTTAAAGATGAAACAAAAAATGGTTATTCAGTTTTGTAACTTCCCTTTACTACTAGTAGGTTAAATTTAAAACTAATCTCTACTAAATAAAGATGATAACTGAACTTGGTTAAAGGACTCAAATATAAAAGACTCATAAAAAATGGATAAAATTGACTGACTAAAGATACAGATATCGTTCTTAGCTATTAAAACTATTTTAAGGAATAAAAAGTCAAAAGTATCTCTTGGAAATTTCTGCTTACTTAACAGCATTAAATTTGTATTGTCACTAAAGGATTTAAAATTTATAGAAGTGTTTTCAAAGTTCTTTGGTTGAAATGATATATAAGAGTTATAAATTTAAATTTGTATTTAATGATATTAAATACATATCTTGCTTTATTGGTATAATGATAAGTTGGTTTTCATTTATATAACAAATTTATTAATATAAAATGAAGCTTTTTAAGAAAGATATTCACATATATTAAACCCGCTATTTCCTATGGCCTTTTTCTCCTATTTTTCGTTTTTCTTTACTAGAGATTGCAGCGGATTTTATTTCAACTGTTTTCGAGCAACTTCTTGTACTAGCTTTCCCTTATCTTCTAATTATCTCTTCATGGGAAAAGTGCTACTTTCTTATTTTTATATTTACTCCTCTTAATTGAAGATTTTGGCTTATCTTACTTAATAGTTTTGAGCAGTAGGCTACTTAGTATTTTTTTGTTCGTTTTCAATATTTTTTTATAAATCTTAATCAAGGAATTTCTAGACATCATAAGCAAACTAGTTCTTTTATATCTCTGACTTAACATTCTACTTTATCGTATTATTTTTCTTTTTCGCTAGTGGCTTTATGTTTAATGCCTTAGGTTTAGGTCACACTTGCTCTTAGTATATTCTATCTATTATGTTATTTGAATATTGCAAATCTACATCTACAAATGCATTTAAGTTTCTAAAATGGTTTATAAAATTTTTCCAGTGTTAATCATTAGCTAGATGTGATGCATTTCCGACAATTCAAAGAATATACTTTGATCTAGTAATAGCTACATTAAGCCTTCTTAGATCTCTCAAAAATCCAAGACTTGATTAAGTACGTACGCTGCTAAAAATGATAATATCTTTTTCCCTGCCCTAGAAACTATCAACTGTATTAACTTCAATCAACTATTTAGAGTCCTTAATATTTTACTCAAGCAGTTCTTTTATATGCTTGACCTATCTTTTGTAGGGACTGATTACTCCTATAGAACCTGGCGGGGGATTTTTCTTTATAACCCTTTAAATAAGAGCCAATGCTCATTGAGCTTCCTAGTCATTAAAGGAAGAAGTTTCGTTTTCAGTATAAGTTTCTTAACCATATGAAATATCAAACAACACTAAGTTCTTGTATATATTTTGTAGGTATTAGGGTTTACTCCTTGTAAATATGCTAGGTGCGTCTTATAAAAACCCTTTATAGAAATAGTCTGATGGAAATTGCCTTATATTGCTTTCCATTCTGTACTAAATCTTTAGCATTATAGTTTCCTCACCTGCTTCCATAAGTCTTTGAAACAGACTTTTACAATATCCAAATTAACTTCCTTATTGTGAAAAAACAGTAGCTGGAAGTTATTGGGGATCCCCTACTAAAACTATATGTGTTCCATTATATTAAAAAGGAATTAAACTAGAAAGTTCTACACTCTAACAAGCCTCATCTATAATTACATAGTCAAAGTTATGAGAAATTTTTTAAAGGATGTCATTACAAGCAGAGCCAGACAGAGTAGAAAACACCACATCAGCAGAATTCAAAATCTCCATTTCAATTTACGATTTTTTATCTTTCAAATGATTTCGTCCTAGCTTTTCATCATATATTTGCTATGAAAGCTTTCTCTTCTATATTTTCAACTACTCTAGTTGCTCCTTTTCATTGTTTTTCAGCTTTTTAAACTTTTTTGCTAGTTTGTCAATTTGCTGATCAATCTAATCCATCTACTTTTTGGTTTGCTCTATATCAATTCCCTGTATTATGAAGAGCTTACGAATTCTTACTTGAATCTCTAGGCTACAATGTTCTATAGAGTGATAGATAATGCCTCTTCTTGGTAGTCATTATTCTTTTATTACTCTCTAAATCAAGCTCCTACTCTTACCATTTTTATATCATTCCTTCTCTTCCCTTACTCTCCTAAAATACCCGTTCTAACAGCTCTGCAGGCTATTTCGTTAACAGCACAGTTGCTTGGAGCACATACTAGCACATATGGTTTTGAAGTAGAAATGGGATTTGATAAAAGAAAAGCGCTAAGTAAAGCTATGATTGTAAAAGTCTTTCCAGTTCCAGGAGGTCCTTAAAGCAGTGTGATTCCTTCATACTTACTCAAAATTTTCTCTATAGCTTCAAACTAACTGCTGTTAAGTTAGTTCTTCAGAATCTACATAAAACTTGGAGGAATTCTAACAGGAAACTCACAAGAAGGGTGTCTCCCTGGCTAGATAATTTTCTTAAAAAGTGGACTGAATTCCGTTAGTGCCAAAGATTTAAATTCTCTCAGTCCTGTTGTTAAAGGCATCAATTTATAGACGTAAAACTTTATCTTGCTACCTTTTACAGCCTAATTTTAAAGATCCTAAATCTTTTCAAGTTTAGATTTGATAATCTTGACTAGTAGCTTATTTCCTACCTTATTCTAACCGTTCTTATCAAGGATTTTTTCTTTTACTATAATTCCTAAAAAATACAAAGAGCGCTATTAGATGACTGCTTATTTACAATGAGATAAGGAATTATAGAAAGTTCCGCTGTCTTATACACAAAGAATGAGATCATCCGCTTAAAATGTGGTGTTAAAAGGAAGAAAGACAATTTCTTTTTTCTGAACTTCATCGTTAAGACTAAGAAATGAAAACTTATTTGAGCTAAACTCTTGCACTTTATCATTCTTTTTTATCTATTCTGAAATAGCTTCTTCCATAATAGAGCAATATGCACTTTTTTAGAATTTTATCTAGCATAAGTTTATCATTACTTCTTAAGTTACTTCCTCTATTAACAGAGGTTCGAAATATTATCTGTAATCCAGTATATCGTTAAAATAAATAGGTATTTGCTTGAATTCCCCTAGCTAGCTCAAAAGAGCTTAGTTTTTTTTCTCATTGAACACATCAAGACTAAGTACAATTTTAAGCATATAGTCAGTATTATACCTTTTGTTAAATCTTAAATTCCTTTCTTACTCTTCTTTTTGCTTTAAAAGGATCTATTGCTTCAGCTATTTGTTTATCTCTAATTTTCTAAGCTATTCAAGTTTATCTTCCTCAGTCAGTTAACTTTTTTACTAAATCTTTTCCTGCAAATAATTTCCGATATTGGTAGATGTATTTAGACCAGCGTTTTCAATAGTTTTATGTTAATTTATATTTTACTTCTTTTTGCTATTATGTAGAATCTCCTTTGCTTTAAGTAAATTATATTAATTTTCTTATTTGATTTTATCTGCATTTCATGCATTAGATTTTAGAAAGCCTTCACCTTTCAGACACTGGTAACTTTTTTTAATTTCATTTATTTCGTCTATCTCTTATTCAGCAACTCCATTTAGAGCTGTTTACCTAAACAAGTCGAATTGAGACATACTATTATTATATTTTTTGGTTTCAATTTATCGCTTTGAAAGTACAGAAAGATCCCGCTTCTTGTGAATTTTAGAGGACAGCTTAATTGTCTCTGCTTTATTATCTGAGCTCTATTTTTCGTTTATTGAGTCTTGATTTTCATTATCTAAGTTTTCTTAAAATTCATCTTCATTGAACTTCTACACGAAAGTATTCACTGTCAAAACATCATTCCGTTTCATGTTTTCTTTAGTGAACTTAAATTCAGGTTTTCATTCTTTCATTATTTAATCTTACATGGTATTTTCAAGAAACGATTAAGTGTTAATTATATAATTCTAAGGGTTTTCAATAGACATTGCGTTATCCTTAACTGCATTTTACGTGTTAAATTCTAATACCGAAATTTAGGGTTTAAAGTCTAGATTTTCTTAAGGCAGATCCTTTTTCTATTTGATAAAGGAAAGTCCATTCTCTTTAATCCCCCTTCTAGCGTCACTTTTTTTAAAGTTCTACTATTAACTAATAGTCTTGACATTTAAATTCCTCGAACCATTAGAAAACTAGAACTCCTTGGCTTTATTAGATTAAGATTGTTAGGCTATATTATCACTAGGGGAATCAGAAGTTAGATCAATAATTTAAAAATTGTTATGGGTTTTTCAGATTCCTGACATTTGCTAATATAAATTTAAATGTCAGATATTGAAGAAACTTTTCATAGAATTAAAACGCACAAAGGAGTTGAAGGAATTTTAATCACTAACTCAGATGGAATCTGTGTCAGATCTACAATGAATGAAGAAAAAACGCACAGCCACTCTGGATTAATCTCTATGCTTACTGCGAAAGCGAAAAGTACAATTAAAGAATTGGACTAAGGAAATGAACTTGTCTTTCTTAGAATACGAACGAAGAAGAACGAGATTATGGTTGCTCCTGACTTGGACTACAACTTGATCGTCATCTAGAATCCAGAAGAGGAGTAATGATACATTTGTAACTTTTACAACTATAATTGAAATTTAATCTCTTTTTTATTTTCTCAATCTCACATTTCAGAATACTTCGTTTTTACTTAAAATCTTTATTTTATTTATTTTAGTTTCTATCAACACTCTGTTTGAACTTTCAAAACTTTATAACTTATTTTCCTTGCCTTTATACTTAAAAAATGTTTCGATAAATAAATGAAAAAGAATAGTTAGTAAAGCATTCATTTCTATAACATCTATTTAGTATGATTGTTTATCAGATTCTATGATTTTCAAATCTATTTCATTTCAAACAAATAAGTGACTCTTAAATTGTAGAAGATTGTTTTTGAATATTTGCGCTTTATTAATACAAGAATAACTCTTTATAAATAAAGGATACTACACTCTTTTTGGTTATGATTATATATCTTGAAGCTAATTATTTTTGCTATGTTAAGTATTTAAGTTCAATATAAGAGAAAATATCAACAGTATATTGAATTAGTAATAATTGAAATTATTTTTTATATCAATGATTTTAATTAAAAATACTAACTATAGGAATAAAACCAAGTTAGAGATACTTTATTACTTTTGCTCTTTTTCAACTATACAAATTTAGAATTTTGATTATTTCTGTATATTAATATCCTGTTTCTGTTTTTGGGAATTTGATTCTTAGAAGTAAAAGAATATAATTGCAAAGATTATCCAATTGTTATATGCTTCTAAAATACTAAATGATCTTAATTATCTATTTGATTAATTATAGGCTTAACATTTATAATATTGCTTTTTTAATGTATCTTCTTCAAATTTATTAGACTAGATATTAATTTCTAGGTATAATTGGGTTCAAATTCTTCCTTTAATTTCTTAGATAGAAACATTTTTAATGCCTTTGATATAATTGAATCGTCATTGATTTTTCTTATGATGCTATTACTTCAAAATTCCTTAAATGAAGTTCATAAAATTGTTATTTTTAATTTAAATGTTAAACTCAATTTATCAATTTTCTGTTTAGTTTCTCTTATCTTCATCATTATTCTAACTTTATTATTTCAACTAAAGGATCATAAATAACTCTTTAGATTACTGAAGATAATTATAGAAAATATTTGCATTCTATTCATTAAATTCCCACTATAAGCTTAAATTTACTCTTCAAACTACTAATTCTAGGTTAATATCTTCAGCTTTGTATAGTTTTAAAATCATTTCTTTAGAATAAAAATTAAAGAAATAATCTTTTGTCGATTTTATCTTAGTAGTCTAAAGATTTATTATCATAGATATATATTACACAACTAGCCATCTCTAAATTATAGCTAGGCTTATTCAATCTGTTTATATTTTGGTATTTTCTCGTTAAAGATATTTAGAATTTAGTTATATGCTAAATCTTTATTTGTTCTAGGCTTTTGGGAGAAAAAGAATCTTAACTATTATTAATTTTAATGTTCATCATACTGTTTTGCTTATAAACAAACTATCTATTGTCAAAATCCTTATAAGAAGAATATTTATTTAGAACTTAGATAATTAGTCTATCTCCTTTTGAAGATAGAGTAGATCATTTATTGCTTTTCCTTATTTGTTAATTCTTTTATTAGAGATATTCAAACTGACTTACTACTCCTATAAATTGCTACTAATATAAATAATACTCTTATGATTTTCTCTTCTCTTTTATAGTAAAATTAAGATTTTTATTTTTACTCTATCAGTAAGCTAATATACTTCTTAGCTATTAATAGGACAGATATTTATTACTCTTTATGAACTGTAATATTAATTGTTATATTTCAATATTTTAGAAGCTTTTTCACTTAAACCAATTTATCAAACTTATTCCTTCTAATTATGTTGTGAAATGTAAATTTAATTATATCAATCAACTTGAAAGAAACTGGAGATAGTAAGTATAATAAGTTAAGATGCTGCTGTTTGGTTCTATCTATTTAGATATTATGAATCAACTATTTGGAATCTTATCATGCTATTGAATAAGCTAATGCTTAAGTAATATCTTGGCTCTTTTTCACTCTTATAGATCTAAATTATTACATTAGTTTAATACTATATCGGTATTTATATTCCTTGAGAAACAAACAAATTCAAAATTTATTTTTCTGAAGGTAAAATATGTAGCACATATGAGTAGGTCTAGGCTATAAGACAAAACATTGGTAATTAAACTGTTGAATGTTTAAAGTAAATCTTTAAAAAATAGCAAGAAGATAAGAATTATAGAAAGTCTATTATTTTATTTGTAATAGATTTATTTAATCAGACTTAATTTTTGCTACGTTAATTATATTTTTAAAGCTTTTAATTAATTAAGTTTCTCAGAAGAGAGCAAATTGCCTAACTGGGATATTCTTGTCTATTTGTTCCTTTTTTATCTAATGTATCAGCTAATTTTTTAAGTACTTCTTCAACTCACATTCGTAATTTATCTTCCTATATTTAAAATTATCGCTGCTTTAAATGAAATTTTTCATTTCAAAAGTGAGTTTTTGCAATTTTTTATTATCTTTCTGGCTGTTTATATCTATTAAGTTGATTTATTCTCTTATTCTTGTTATTTATTATCTTAAATCTTTAAGTTTCTAATTCTTTATTTCTTAGAACTCTTTTAAATAGTGATTTTTATGCTCAATTTGATTCTTTATATAATCTACTTAGTTTTGAATCTACTAGCATAGATAGTTTTTACTCTTTATTTTCATTCCTTGTTACTTCTACCTTACCTATCGCTTCACTTGATCTATTCTTTCTTTTGTTTAGTTAATTTAGCTCAAAAGAAAACTTATTTCAGCTTTTAATAAGTTTTTTTCTCCATTTACTTTTCTATTAACTATCTGCAAGTTTAACTAGCTGATGACACTTTCTTACTAATCTAATAATTAAAAATTTATGTCTTTTAGTTCCAAATGCTACTATATTTAATCTTCCTTCTACTAAATCTATTGCTTTTATTTCATTATTTGCTATTTCAGTTTTTGGGACTCATATTATATAATTGATTTCTTTAAGTGAATATCAAATACTGCTTTATAGGATTCATTTTTTCTGCTTTAATTAAGATCAAGCTCTTCTTCTACTTCATTTTCCTAAGTAATCTAAGGTGTTGGTTCTGATTCTACTTACGTATTAAAGTTTTCTTCTCTTTAGTTCAAATTTTACTAAAAATTATATTCTTGCTTTTCTGGGTTTTCTGAAGGACTTAATTCTTCATAATTGGTATTTCTCTTATTTATTCCATTTTTCTCACTTTTTCTATTAGAGTTCAAGAACGTTTACTGGTCTCCTAATGAACTATCGGTTCTTAAATGCTTCTTTTCAGTATTTTATTCATCTTCATCACTTAAAATTATAAATTCTTATTATAAAATAACATTTCGCTAAGTTTTATTAGGCGTAGATTACTTCATGGTTTAGAACTACTTGCACAGCTAATCTTAAATCTCTTTAACGCTCTTCTTACTTTCCTAAACATACTCCCACTTATTTCCCTAGGATTAAAGCTAATTTCTAACACTCTAGCAATTCTATTTCTACTGACCTTCAGAAGTGTTGCTGACTTGACTAGACATTTTATATTTTTGAAAGCATGTAAGTTTTAATAAGATATTGTACTAGCATTTGAAGTAATACTTTATTAGAATATCTCTTTTTACTAATCTTTATAATAGAATCACTTAAATGTTATTATACTCCTTTTGCTACTTTGCTGCTTTCATTAAAGTATATACTAATCATTTCTCTTCATCTACAGTACTAATGCTTTTTCATAGCCTTCTTTAGTTTAGTGCTAGACTTTTAGTTAACTTTAGGCTAGTTACTTATTCTATCTCATTGTATATTTGACTGTTTTAGGATATAGCAGACTAGATAGAAAGTAAATGATGAGTATCGTAGCTTATATAATGAGTAGTCTGAAGGAATAAGATCAGATGGGATTTAGTCTATTTGCCTATTTATAAATAGCATTGATTTAAAAGAAGGAACTTATAAGTAAATATTTACCTATCTTAATAAGGATAAAAGAAGCATAGCTAATACTATCTTCTATCACTATGGTATTAGCACTGTATGCTTAATAGAAGATATAAGACTAGTTGTATGGTATAGGGATTTAAAGCTTTAAAATAGTTAATTTTATTATATTTAGCCTATTACTTCTCAGACATGCTCTACCTTGCATCCAAGCGACTCGAAATATTCATCTCTGTCAATCTCTTCTAAAGGTGAAAACTAATTTTTGGGTATTAGCTGAGATAAAGGACCTTGGCATATACCAGCCAGTATACTGCAGAAAAATTTGAGAACAGGGATTAAAATAAAAGTAATTAATATGCCTAAATAAAAAGCAAGAGTTTTAATAGTGATGCTATACAGTGCATATTCCTTTTCGTAGCATTCTTTCTAAGCTATCACAACCAATAAAATTCCATATAAAAGTCAGACACAAAATCCTACTGAAAAAGCAGTGATAAAGATTAAGAAGTTAATATTTTCTGAGGTGCTTTTGTAGTAGTAAAGGAAGTTATAGATAATACCAACAAGGATAATGTTATTTATTATTTGAATTAGATTTCAGTAGGCAAAATTTAGGTTGCATTTTACAGGCCATAAAATTAGGACTTCTCCTTGAAGGCAGGACAAAACTACCACAATCAGCATAAAAATAACAACTAATCTTTTCCCTAGCTTTCGGTAATCTATAGTGACAATGTATTCAATTCAAGGGTAGAAATAAGCATCTATTCCTTAATTTTGCTTCATTTAATTTATAAGTTAATTAATAATCTCCTTCGTTTAAAATCCAGAAATTCTTTCCTTTTTTATTTACAACTGAGGTACTTAGGAAATATAATTAGTTCAAGAGAGGAATCTCTATTATTTATTAACTTCCTTAAGCATAATTATACAAAAAGACGTGCTAGCATGAAGTATTCATCTTAGCAAATAACCAAATTTACATAAAAAGGGTTTTAATAATCAGTAGCAATTAAGTTAAAGCTAAGGTTCGCTAATAGACTCTATAATATATTAGTATCACTAAGTCTTAAGAAACTAAAATACTAGTAAGGATTACTTATGAAGCTAGCTCTGTTTAAGTAGATTTGAATACATAAAGATATTATTTTTAACATAAGATGCCTTTACCTTAATAATGGTGACTAAATAGTTTAATAGTAATATATAAAGACTTTTATAAAACTAGGCTAAATGAGATTTATATCAGTTATAGTAGAAAGTGAGGATTTATGTTTTTAAGATTTAGGAAAGAGAAAATAAAAATGATAAATATCGCTTTAATCAGTAGATTTGTACTTCAAATCTTAGAAGCACAAAATAATTTAAGTAATCAAATGGGTAACAGGATAAAATTAATACATTTGATCCTTTAACTCTATTTCTAGCATCACTATCTCTAATATTCTTATATAATAGTTACAATAAATAGATTCTAGAACTCACTTAAGGAAATATAAGCTAAAAGTAAAATATTATAGATTATTTTTTTATATAATAAATAGATATTTTGGGAATTATAGCCTTTATTGCTCTAAGAGCCAATAATAATTTTATATATAGTTAAAAGAAAACTTGAAAGATATAAATTAATTAAAAGATTTTAATTTAATTGAGTGAAATGTAAGAATAAATAGCATGAGGTAGGAAATTGATAGATGCTATCTAATTTTACCTGCTTATAGTTATACATTAGCAACTAGCTTCTTGGCTATTCATATATTATTTCCCTTTTAAGGTAGTCAATCTTTAAGCATTTATATCTGAATTTTTAAGTAAAACAAAAATTAAAAAATAATTAGCTAATAGAATTTGCTCAAAGATTGATCTTCATTTGCAAGCTTCTATAATTACATTTTGCTTTATTCTTCAATCATAGTGTAAAAACAATATTTAAATACCTAAAATAAGAGTTAGTTGAAATATACAATAACTATATCGTTATAGCCAGTCAATGCTACACAAGATTACTAACAGAATAATCCATCTTAGCACATTCTCTAGAATCCTTCTGTAATTAATGTACTCTATTCATTTATAAGTTATGAGAATATAGAAGCAAAAGACTTTTAACTTTGATAGAACTATTTTATGTCTTACTAATGTAATAAATTAGACAGAAACAGTAATTTTCTACTGGGAAAGATATAGATAATATAATGCAATTCTTATGAATTTACTTTTAATTCAGTTAGTGATAGTTTAATGATTTTCTTAAAGCTTTTAATAACTTAATGGAATTTAATCCTAGTTACAGAAAACTAACTTATTTGGTATTAAAAGGAATATAACTAAATAGTTAAGAAATCAATAATCTAACTATTTTATTTTCAAATGTTTAATTAAATCCCTTTGTATATTAAGTAAATGCCTTCTAGTATCCTTAAATGAGATAACTCTGTATGCAATATTAAATAAATTAAGATATTTTAAGCTAAAAGTTAGAAAGGAAATAAATTGCCTGGCAGTACCACTAATGGCATAAATAAATAACCACTTTAATAACTTATAAGCCTTTTTTAAATGGACTTACTTACTTTTACTATTTCCAAAGTGGTTAAAGATATAAAAGGTTCTATCTAAAAAGATAGCTTGAATAAGTTAAAGACTAAGTTAAGAACTTAAAGCAGCAATATATGCAATAAGATACTTAAATCTGATACGAAGTATGCACAGCCAATAAGAGCAAAATCTAGCTCTAGATTAAAACGACTAAGTAAGTAAAGTATATAAATAAATGAATAAGAGAATTAAATCAAATTAAGGAATGCAATATTATTGAAGCAATTCCATATGTTCTTATAGATACCTAAACTCAAACTCATTTATATGCTAATTTACAAATTAAGATCTTAAATTAACTTTAAAAGGGGCTAAATCATTATTTTTCTTAAAGGGAATGTTTCTTAATTTTAAGTAATTATTAATATGGATTAAAATCTTCCTGAATTAGAACTTGTGCTTAATAAAACAAGTTTTATACCTAATTTTGAAATTGCCTTTAAAAGATAGGAGTCACTTAATATGAAGAAAAAACCTAAGCGAAATACAAATAGTTTTATTAGTTAGGATAGTAATTATTTAACTAATTTTACTCTATAATCTTTTACAATTAAGGCTAAACCTTCTTTTTGATAGACAAGCATAAATCAAGTCAAATTGAACCCATCGATAGGTAAAATGCTATAGCCTACTACTTTGTTTTAAAAGACAACAGAAGTTAGCATATTTGAGACCTAGTTAAAGCTAAAATTAATCTAAATGGGATTTCCTATAGAGAGTGTTAAAAAGTTAGTTGAGAAGTTAGGAGGAGTGGAAGTACATGAAGCTGTAGAATATTTGATAGTTAATGACAGAGGCTTTTTATACCATGATTTTGAAGGAAACAAATTTTAAGAATGCTTAAAATGTGGCTAACTATTCACTCTACACTGTGTAAGATTTGAAGAAAACATTACTGTACTAAATCCAAAGTATTAGAGTAAATTGAGCGTTATTAATGAATTAGCTGATATAGATAACGACAGTAAAAATGAAAATACAGAAAAATTTAAGGAAAATGATTCTTAAAGAAGTAATGACAGTATTATTTTAAACCCTAAAGAATGCTTAATATGCTGATAGGAGGATGACTAAATAGGATCGAATGAGTGCAAGGATGTATTTTGCTAGCAGTGCATATTCGAATATATAAAGTAACAGATAGCAATATCTAAAGTTAGTGAAATAAGATGTCCGAATGATGACTGTAATTATATATATAAAAATAAGGAAATTAAAAGTATAATTTAGAAAGATTAAGCGCTTCTAGAAAAGTATAAAACCTTTAAAAAGAGTAATTAAATCAACTTGCACCATTTAGCAAGATGATGTCCTACACCTGATTGCTAAACTTATATTATAAACGATAAACAGCAGGATAGATTGGAATGTCCAAAATGTAAGCTTAATTTTTGCTTTAATTGCATCATGCCTTGACATTAAGATTAATCTTGCAAAGACCTTATAGATTAAGAATTAAATAAGTGATGCATGGATAAAAATACTAGAAAATGTCCCAATTGCTCTAAATAAATTCGTAAGTCAGGAGTTTTTGATCATATAAAATGCTAGTGTGGATATGAATTTTGTTTCTTATGTTTGTAATTATTTATTTAGAGCTTGGCATTATGCACTGCATTTTAGAAACTGCCCTTATTACAAGAAATAGTAATTTATTATATAGCAAGTGGTATAAGCTACAAAAGTGAGTAGAAAATTAAAATCCTTGCGTTTGGTTTCTTTTGCTTTTGTTTGGTGTATTAATTGTTTTCCCGCTTATCTTAATATTTACCTTGCTCTTTTTGTTTCCTATAGTAGTTGTTAACGCAGAGTCGTTGAGTTACGCCGCGAAAATTACCAGCAGAATCAGAAATAAGCATTGCAGAAGAATAGCTAAAATTCCTTTCTTTGTGCTTGCCATTTGCTTAAACCCTCTAGGATGATTACTGATTATATGTGCTATTTGATTTTATTTCCACACCTTAGCAAATAAAAATAACAGTAAGATATAATATTTAGCTTGTTGCTGTAAAATACCAGCGAATGCATTTATAAATGCTTTTAGAAACTCAGATTTGGTAAATGAAAATTAGGAAACAGCAGTAGTATTTGAATGATTTGAATACTTTATTTAAATTAATAAATCATTTCATTCCATTTCTAACTATATTATTCATATGGATCTAATTTTATACTGGTATGATGTAAGTAAATTATCTTAGATCTTTTACTATCAAAAGACTAGTTATATATGCTGTGACATTTTGATTTTATATTTGATTATCATGCCTTATTTTTAATCGATCTTCTACTTATTTATAAGGATGATATAATACATAGCAATGCTTTTTACTTTTCTTTTGTTTATTAGAGATTTTAGATATTTAAGAAATGATAGGTTAAAGAGTTTAAAGGTAGAATAGAATTAGTAAATAGTAAATTTTTAAAGGTCATCTGATGTAGGAAATATTGACAATAGTGTTGAATAATTTCTAGTGGCTTAATTTCAAAGGACTATAAATAGCTAGCTTGCTTTTTATTTTTTAGTTGTTAGCTACTTGAATAGTAAATTAATTTTACTACACTTTTCAGGTTTTTAAATTAGGAAATTTAGTAATTTTTCTGTTGATTCTGGTATTAACTTGTTTATTATGATCTAGAATGGCAGAGAAGTTTGTAGAGATAGATGGATATTGCTTTAAAAATTAAATTTGCTCTCTTTAATTTATTAAGTCTTAGTATTTCTTAGTTTAGTTCTTTTTACTTTAAATGCTTTATAAGACAGGACTTTTCAAACTGTGATATAAACTAGATTCACGTTAAAATCTGCTAGGCAAATTCATTGTACTACTAAGAGTACTTTCAGTCTATTCAGATTCTGATGATTCCTATTCTAAACTGGACTAATTTTCTTCTTCAGAACTAAGTTACTATTTTTCATTCTAAATATCATTTGAAAAGCTTTTAGTCTCCTTACTTATACTAAAAGCTTTTCTGCTATTAGAATTTTATGATCTCACTTTTCATTTCTAAGATCCATCCTCTCTTATTGATTTTTTAGATATGGAAGGGTTTGTCTATGGTCTGCTAGGACTTTATTTGTAAACTACATTCTTTTAATTAATGAAGTATTCAAACTTCTTTTATGGGTCTATCTACAGTTGATTATCAAGCTTAATTAAATAATACTACTATCGTTCCTTTTAGTTTTCCAATGTTTTATCCCTCTTTTTCTAGTTTATTTTACTAATAATAGTCTTCTATCTTAAGTTTTACTTAATCTTAAAATCATTTATATCATAAAGCCTTTGATTGCTTTAATCTTCCTGTTCTTCTTTCCTTAGTTTCTTCTTACTATCTTTCTTAATTAGTAGCTTTAGTTACATATCGCTTTCTATTAGTTTTTCAGTTTTTAGCTTATACAAGTTATGCTAAAGGCTTTTGTTTCCCTTTAGAATATTAGACACATTGTAGCTATTTTCCAAAGCGAACTTTCATATCTTATCAGCCTCCTTTACAAACTTTTCAGATACTTTGAACTTTTCTTCGTTTTTCATTATTAAAATAAGATAAAAAATCGCTATTCTAAGTGAAGTAGAAAAGAAGGTAAAGGGAATTATAAAATAGCGATAAAGAAGGGAAATCAAACAAAGAAAGTTAGCTCATTTAGATTTAATACTTAGTAAAGGAAAAATTAGTGTAGCTTAGTGTTTCTCTATAAAAGAAGCTAAAATCAACTTTTCTAATGGTCTTTGAAAAATTTGCTTTGCATGGCATAGAGTCCCTTGAGAATTAAAACCAAAATATTGTTATCACTTATTATGTTTAAGGTCCATAAGTATAGAATTATTATTATGGAGTTAATTTAAGTTCCTATTAGATAAGGGATTAGAACGTAAATATCCCATTTGTAAAATCCTAGCAAAGCTCAGACAATTGCATTAAAGAAGGAGCAAATGGTTATTTTAATTGAGCAGTATGAGGAGTCTTTAGTCTTAAGAATGTTTGGGACATTCTCTAGCAACCCAAAAAACATCGCTGTATTCAAAGCTAAAAGTAAAACCCCAAGCTAATCTTGTGTTAGTTGACGAAGGATGGTTAAATATACTGAAAGTCCTAAAAGAACTTTAAAAGCATATGGTATCAATGTATTTTTTTCAATATTAACAGTGACCAAAACTAAGCTCCAAACAATATCTTCATAGATGCAGATAGGAAGCATATAGTATTATTCAAAAAGTATACTATAAGTTGTCCAGCTTATTATGTTAAATAAACATAAATTGAAATAGGTAATAGGCAACTTTGACATGTCTTTACTAGTTATTCCCTTATAAAGGTCAGGGAATGCAGAGCTAGCATTTATAATAGACATAACATTTCCAGCTACTATTAAGACGTTTTCCATTTTGTAAAAAAGGAATAATATTTTAATATATCTCTCTTTTATTTTTAGTGTAAAGAAGTAAATTAAGAGTTAACCTTAATTATTTTCTTACTTTTTACCAATTATTTGTATTTGAAATGTTTAATTCCTGATGTATTTAAATAGATAGAAAGTAAACTGCTTAAAAAGGCTAATAATTAGTTGGTATTTATTAATCATTTAAAATCAACAATATCTGAATTAGAAGAATCTGAGGAATCATCGAGAATTTTTAAGCAATACACTACATTTTGTATATCCTCCTTTTATGTAATTTTTTCATTTTATTAGTTTTGGTCTAGCTTTGTTTGATCTTAAACATCTTTACTCTAAGATTATAATTGCTACGTATCTTCTTTTAATTCTACTAAAGGAAGGGAATTAAAAGTGCTCAATTGCTTTATCTATTATTGCTCTTAAAATAAATTTTAGTTTGATTGACTTCTTTATAAATCGAGAATGTTAGTAGTTTGTTTTTTATTATGGATATGTTGTACTATTATAACTTCTTAGCTAAATTCCTCTTATTTTTGATATTGTTTATCTAATCTTAATTTATTCTAATTTTTCTAATGCTAAAGGTTATTAAGTGATTGCTCTGTGAAATAAACTATATTACCCTTCTTTTTTTACGACTTAGTAGACATTGAGGTTTATTCTTCCTTTCGATTATCTTTTTCTTCAAGTTATAAAAAAGGTTAAATATTTTCTTAAGTCAATTAAAGTCTCTATAGGTTAGTGATTTCTTAGTCTTAGTTAATTGATTTTAAATTCTTTCTACCTAATTTATAATTTTCCTCCGAGTAAGATACTTCAGACATAATATTCTCTGAAATAATAGTCTTAGGTATCATTTCTTTCTCAGCTAAATTATCTGCACAGCATGAAATTTTAGATTTCTCTCAATTACTTCTTCTATTTCTTTTCTAGTCGACAACTTGCTTACTTTCCTCTATAAGCTTAAGCTCTTAACTATATTAGTACTATTTGACTTATAGTATTTAATCAAAGCTATCTTAATCGATATTGAGTATAAAAATGAAATATTTTCTCTCAAATATAGAGTAAATTAAGAAAGTCTCTTACATCATTTTTCTTAAAAGCTGTTAATCTTTCCTTTATTTACTAAAGCATTTTAAAAATATGAAGCATCTACCTTTTCTAAATAAGCTATGCTACTGCTTTTACTTATGATTATTATTGTTATTTAGTGGCAATCAACTATTACTTTGAAGTTAGTTATTTCCTTACTAAGTCTTTTAATATTTTGAATAAGTTTTGCTTAGGTTAATTATTAAATCTACCAGCTTCTAGATTTCTTTTTGGAGAAGGAGTGCATATTGTTTCGTATAGTCATCTACTAAGCCTCTAACATCTTCTTCTTCACATGCAAAACTAAACCATAGCACTTCCATTAAAATTATCTTCCCTAAACTTTTTTCTGTTAGAAGTTAGGGCAAAAACTATTCTTTAGAACTAAGCAAGCATCTATGTTCAAAAGCAGAAATATCAACAATTTGCCATTTTAATGCCATCAAGTTAATAAACTTGATGACTTTCTCTAAAATAGCCAATTGACTCTTCTATTGTGAGTGATCGGTTAATTAGATCTAAAGATCTTCTTCTAGACATATTTTCTCTAATTAATTAAGATTATCTTATACCATGATAAGCTACTGAATATGATATGAATACTTAATGTTCTCCATTTTAATATCTACATCTCCCTCTTTAGTCAATTGCTAATAATTGCGACCAATATCATTTAAGATCTACTGGCATTCCTATGTACTTTTGGTTTTAGTAATTAAATCTTTTGTTTGCTTCATATACTACAAGTAGTCAGTAAATTAACCTACCTTCAAACCAATACAACTACTATTCTACAAATTCATGCTTTATAAGCTATTTTCATTTTGAGCAAAGAAGCTTTGAGTTTCATTAGGTTAAAGCTGACTATCAAAATAGGACTCTATTATAGGCTTTTTATTATAAGTTGATGATATTATAGTTCTAGTCATTTTAGATTTGCCTTACTAATCTACACTCTTTTCCTCGTTTTTATTATCCTCCTCTTCAATATTGATAGTTCTTTTAGAATCTAAAGTTCTATCAGTAGAAGGTGTTTTATATGCACTAAAAAGTACAGGTTCAGAAGCTTATTTAGTTTCTTCAGCTTAATAATCTCTTTATAAATCTGATTGCTTTTAGCTATCCTTAGCAAAGTGTTTAGTAGCTATTTATTAAAATAAGGCTTCTTCTTAGTTAGGAAAGCCCTCTTTTTAGGTGGAATTACTCCTACTCCTTTTTAGCTTTGAATTAGATATCTACTTCAGCATTAATACTATACTGGCCTATTATTAATAGTTCAAACACTTTGATATCTTTATTTTAAGTCTTGCTTTATATTCTAATGATAGCAGTCACAAATTTAGAACAAGCTGCCTATAAATTAAGCTAAGATATAGCTATCAAGAAAATAGCAAAAGATAAGACTTAGATCTATCTATCTTTGCTAAATGTAAGTCATAAAGTTGAATCAAGATACTAGAATGATATAATTGGATTAATAAGCAAATCTATGGCTTATTGTAATAGATTTGAATTTATAAGCAATATGTTAAAGCTATTTTGCATAGCTTATTTATTAGCTTTGATAAAAAGAGTAATTCTAATTTAATAATCAATGTACTATTAAATGTAGGCTTTATCTAGATATCATTAATATAAGCAAAGCTAGCTATATATTGCATAAAACTTACAAAGTTAATTAGATATGGACCTATAATTCATACCTTATCATTTAGAGGAAAAAGACTAATAAAATCCTATAAAACTAATATACTTTTAAATTACACACCTTAGTATTTATATATAATAGCTATTAACTAAATATTCCTCAAGCTTTATATTCTAACTCTCCATAAAAGAGATATGAGATTTAAATTCATTTAGTTAAGTTCTTACCAGTGTAAGGAGATTAAAAACTTATTAAAAGCTGATACTTTCGCCTTTAGTTAATTCATTTTATGAGACTATTTAGAGGTAAAATATTTAAACGTATTTTGAACAAACAAAAGAAAATGAGGTAGATTAAAAAAGGGCTTATAATAAAGAGTTAAAATAAATGCCTGATTGTTTAAATTTTCGTTTGTATAACTTTTAAATAAAATGGGTTAGTGTACTTCAAGATTTAACGAGGAAGAGTTGATTGAACATGAAAATTTTTCTAATGGAGTAAACGATGAAAACTTCATCAAAACTAAACCCATAATTGAAGTTCCAGAGGAAAAAGAAATTGAAGAAGAAATAAGAAAATGCAATGATACTAAAGTACTCTAGAAAAGACTGAATAACATATCACGTTAATGGAATGTCTGTAAAGGATAGTTATAAAGAGCGGAACTTAAACTCTTTGAAAATAAAAATAAGTAAAGTGATCCTCAGACATTTGACGAAAACCCTAAACTTAAATTAGAAATAAGGAAGGGAAAAAATATACCAAACACAGCAGGGTGCGCTGGATCAAGACCATGAGCTTAAGTAGAGATTTAGCCTTTAAATATTGTTAAAAGAGCACCATAAGGGAAAAAAACCATTCCTAAATGGTTTACTTTCTATAAGTTTTAAGGTACAAAAGAATTCATGAAAACTCTTAAAATTACCATATTTAATCGAGATAGTGAAAAGGACGACACTGAAATTGGGTCGTTTGAGATTAATTTATTTGATCTTTAAGAAAATGAACAATAAAAAGGTGATGTAATATAGTAATGATATGAATTAAAATTAACTGAAAATATGTAGAAATAAGTTATCAAAGGAAAAGTTGAGATTGAAATCAAATATTAGTTTCTTTTCCATTAGTATGAAATGTGGCAAGAAAAGATTAGCACTTATAAAAAGCAAGAAGAGCAGCTTTTAAGAGATATGGAAAAGATCAGGGATTACTTAAAGATTATGAAATCTTCAACATGATGAAGTACTTTTAAACTATTCAATTTATTTTATTTAATGCTATTTTTTAATACCATCAATATCATACAAGCATCATATGCTTTTCATTTCTTAAAGCTTTCATATTAATTATGAACATATACTAGAAGTAGCGCAACTTGCATAGAATACTTATTAATTTAAATATAGGCAACTACTAGTGATTAACTCTTAATGCTATTAGAAATAACCTTCATCACTACTCTATTTACGCCTTTTACGTCTCAGTATACATAAATAAGCAGATTCTTAATTTAAACTATTGAAAATAATTGAACCAATAAATTTTATCTTGAATAAAGGAAAAAAGCTTATATAGTAGCAGTTGTTCAGCTATTTATATTTATAAATATTTACATTATTTGTATAAGTTTTAGACATCGAATGATAACTAAAAAGAAATAAATATAAGGAAATTTAATAAAGTCATATTGTTATTTTAGTTTAATAAGATAAAACAATATATAATCCATTATTTCAAAGATGATATCTTAATTGCCTTATTACTTATACAATCTAGTCTAAATTTTTTAATTTTAAGGATAGTTTTATTTTATAATTAATTTATATTTGCTAGATAGTTAAATAATATAAATTAATTTGTAAGTTTATTGCATATTCATACTCATGAATTGATAGTACGATTTAATTGAGTAGATTACTTCCTTATTTGATTATATTAGCTCTTTATAACAATTTTCTTAGTTCAGCATTCTTCAATTTAATTTTAGTATATTGCTTTATTGACTATTAATAGTTAATAATATTATAAAAATTCATAATATGCATACATTTCTATTTTCTTATTTAGATACCTATATCACTTTAATTAATACACTCTTTTCTATATTAAATATATATAAAGCGTTGCTATTCATTACTTTTGAATATAAGCTGCAATAGTCTTAGAACTATTTTACTCCAATTTAATTAGTTTTTTGACTATATTTGGCATTAAGAATGGTCTATGCAGACTCATCAGAATATTAGTTCATATATAAGTTACATACATATTGATTGCTTTCTTCGTTAAAACTATCTTATTATATTGGAATTGTTTCTTATTGTTAAATTCTAAATTTTAGATAATCGTAAAATTAATTTAATCAAACAAAAATTTGAGATCTTTATTTTAGTGCATTCGACTTAGGGATAAAATTTAAGAACTAAAGTAAAGAAAACTTAAACAAGAGATTAAGTGTTGTTTTTTTATCCTCTTTATATCTTCTTGCCTTTATATTTATCTTATTAATATATACTTTTAGTTACTAAATTTAAATTCATTTTTATAAAGATTAAATTATTTTTAAATAACCAAACATACACCAAATAGATCTCTTTAGTTATTTTAAAATTTACATTATAAGCAGCTAATTACTAAACATAATGATGATTTCTATTAATAGCTTTATACAATATCATTAAGTTGTCTTTATTAGTTTAGCTTTGTAGTACCTTAAATTGCTATTACTCTTCAAAAAGTACAAATATTATAGAAATTTCACTAATATTTATATATCACAGTGGAATAATATGCAATCCAGTCTTGCTATGATATTACCTTTATTTTGAGTTTACTCTGATAATAATTAAATAGAAGCATTATAATATATGCATTTATAACAAAAAAACTTATAATTCTTAGACTTTGAATGAAAAAAGGCAATTAAGGATAATATAAGCTATTAATATATAATTAAAGAGCTATTTTACTAGAAAGGAGCAGATAACCTTTTTATTGATTGAAGGTGGATCATTGGACAAAAATATATATGAAATGGTCAAAAGTACAAATGAAGAAATCTTAATAATTAAACTAAATAGAATTTCTTACTCTTAATTTTAGATTATCTAGTTGTATTTAGCAAGATATAATCTTAAGATTAAATTTAATTAACTAATCATATTTTTTATTAAGAAATATTGAGAAGATGAAGACTAAAAAGAGTCACTGCCTTTTAGTTCGACCACCAAAAATCCATTATTATTTATTTATAACTAAATGTACAATTTCACTACAAAGCTTATTATCAACTTCTCGATAAATAGTTACTAGTCTGTCCTTTTTTACTGAAAAGACTTTATTAATACCGAATATAAATGTACTTATACTAAGTTAAATATTAAGTGATAATTAACTAATTGTAGGTATTGAAATAAGCTCAATAGTAATTCTTTCGTTTATTATTTGCTAAAAAATAATAGGAACTAGTTAAAGCTTGCAGCTTAATATTTTTATTATAATTTATTACTAAAATGCAAATGCTTATTAGACTTGATTTGTTAGAAAGCTATTTATTCTAAATCCATTAAAAATAATAGTTATGGTATATTAATTATCTAATTAAGTATCTTGAAGAACCTTTATCTTAGCTAAGAAACCTTTTATTATCTATTATTAAAAAGTAACTAAATAGGGTTAAAAGTTTATAAGAACAACTTAGATTAAGTTTCTTACTTAGATGAATAAGCAAAAAGTGCAATAGTCTTTAAAATATAAATAAAATAGATTAGTCTAGCTTTAGTCTTTATAGAATACCCTTATATCTAATTCTCTCTTCACTAATTTATAAACATTATGCTAGACTAGCTTCTAACCTTCACATTACATTTCAAATAATACATTTCATCTTTTATAATTAATCATTAAAAAGCAAAAATAAGAGAAAAGTATTAAGCAGCTTTTTTATTTCTAAGAATAAATTTTGATTAAACAGCCACTAAATACAAAGCACTGAAAGAGTTTTTATTAATAGCACAATCATTTATTATATTGTTTAAAAGAGCAGGTAAATAAACTTAATATATATCATTTAATCTTTTAAAGAATTAAGAGTTTTATAAGCATGAAAAAGATTATTATTAACCATATTTTATGTAATTCCCTTTTAAAAGTTTTATAGCAATTTATCTAGTTAATTTTGAGTTTTAATTTAAATAGTATTTTCTGCGCTAAACAAAAGGCTATTTTTTATATCTATCTGATTGGTAGTTTAAGAAAAAAAGTTTCATATATAATAATCAGCTGCTTTTTATATTAAGGAATTAATTTATTTTAAACTAACTATGCCTTTTTATTCTTTTATATATCTTAATAATCTTTTTAAATTTAGGCTTTTTTCTTTTGAAACATTAAGCACTTTAGACCATTTTACAGTTAAAACTCTCTAATAAAAAATTAAAATAACTATAATGATATATTTAGATTATATAATGAGTAAAATAAAATTTAAATATTAAGTTAAGACATAAAGACAATAAAGCTACTAAATTATTAGCATTAGTAACTAAATAATAAATATGTTAAAATTAAATTATTTTATCTTAAAAAAGCATTAATAACCAATATTTTTGGAGCAAAAATAAAAGCTTTATAAAATTTTTAAAAGTATAAATTATAATCAAATCTAAAATTAGGATAATCTTTGTTTTTTAATACAAGAAATAGGAAATAAAGAAACTAAAGATATAAAGGCTATAAAATAAAAGAAAAAGGTAAAAAATAATAAGCAAGAAAAAAATTAATAAAGGAAAGCTTTAAAAATATATAAAAATTATTAAAATTTAATTGATAAGGAATATATATTAGTAAACATTATTCTAAACTAATTAAATAATAAAAATAAAAATTACTAAAATATTTTTCAATTTAACTACACTTATAAATAAATAATATCATCTATAAAAAAATAAAAAGAAACATTTAAAAATTAAAATTAATTACTTATTTAATGAAATTAATAAAAGTTTGCAGAAAAATTGTCAGAAACTTATAATGAACTAAAAATATAATTTTGAGTAGCTAGAGAAAAAATTTAAATATGAACTAATAAAAATTAATAAAGTATAATCTTAAAAGAGTTTAGAATTAAAATATAAAATTATGAACATTATTTAAATGTATCAAAGTAAAATTTATCATAAATACACAAGACGCTATCTTATAAAATGACAAAATAAAGCATGATAATTAAAAAACAAATCAAGATAATTAATAATAATAATAGAAGATAAAATTCTTTTGTAATCTTTGACGTATTAAATCCCTTTCCCACCAAGCTATAATTTCATTTTGAAGTAAATAAAATTGTTGTATATTAATATCTTTACATTTCTTTAAAATTTTGATTTACTTCTCTTTTTCAATAATATTGTCATTTTAATTTGTAAATCTTCTCTTAGACATAGCAAATAATGTCTTTAATCCTTCAAAATATTTTCTATTATTTTTTTTATAATAATATGTTATAGAAACTCATTAAGTTAAGCTCCAAATTTACTTCATATCTAAACTTAAAGTGGATAAAAGGTACTTTGTATTTATGAACCAGGAATCAAAGGAGGAGTTAGTTAAAATAAATTAAAATTAGCACACTGCAATATAAATTAAATTAAAACTAAATAATTAAGCATTTAGTAATTTACAAATTATTACAATTTTTATATTTTTCTATCAATGAGACTTGGTAGCATCAAGACTTTGTTCCTATTTAAATTCAAGGATATAGAACATTTTATAAAAATTGTGAAAAAACTTAAGGATCTGGTGGAGTTTGCTTAATTGTTAAAGAAAATTTTGATTCGAGACAAATAGAGATAGATTGAAAGAATAAGATGATAAGTTTCTACTAGTAAAAAATAAACAATATCTATCTCACAACATGTTATATGCCAACAGATGAAAAACCTATAATATTTAAAGAATAATAATATTAAAACTTAGATCTTATTCTTAATGTAGTTGGGGATTATCCTATTATATTCATAGATTTTAATGCTCTCTTATAAGGTTATGGAAGTAATAATAGACACAATTTCTAAGATAATGCTTAAAGACTACAAACATTCATTGAAGAATATGATTTACAAATAATAAAAGATTAAAGTTTTGATAGTTTTAGAAGTAGAGCAAATTATAAAACTAATTGCAGTTATTATATTATAGCAAACTATCACATTAACATTAACCAATTCTTTTATTTTACTTCTCTACAAAGCAGTGGACTTGATACAGATCACTTCCCAATATTGTTAAAATTAAGAACTTAAAATATCAATTGAAATCCTCCAATTCTTGCTCCTAGAGTAAATTTAAAGACTTATAAACTTTAGAATTTAGCTATACGAGAAGAATATAAAGCTAAATTTGAAGGATGCTTAAATAATTTTGAATAAATAGAAGAAGATAATTTAGATATGTAATATGTGTATATTCTACAAACTTTAAGTCAAAATGCTAATTAAGTACTAGGTTAAGTCTTCTAAAAAACAAAATAAAACTGGCTACCTTGGAGGATAATAAATGATTTTAATGCTGCTAAATAAGCACAAATAGCTTATTAAAAAGCTTTAGTTTAGAATGGAAGAGTTAACTAAAAAGTTATTTAACTATCCAAAGAAAAAACTAGAAAATTGAATAGATATAAGCATATTTATTGAAAATACAAAGTTAAATAAGCCAAATAAGATAGAGAAATAATGAATTAATCATCTTCTAAAATGTTTTAATAAGCAAGAAAACTCCTAAATCCAAGAAAAAGAAGTAATATGTATATGGATTTTGAAAGTTTTTATTAATTTGTAAATAACTGAGAAGATAATGTTTTTAATAAACATACTAATATTGATGAAGAAGAGTTGAAGAACTGTAACATAAAGATCGATAAAATTTTTAATTAATTAATTTCAACTAAAAAAGTTTTTGGACCGGAAACTCCTTTCTGATTGCACGACCGACGCTCTCTTTTTATGGAATAATGGGGATATCCTGTTGTGCTCCAGGCACAGCTGCTAGGGAGCTCCATCGCTATGAGCAGCCAGGCTTCTAGCCCCTACCAAGAGCGAATAATCTCAAAGACAGCGTTCCCTTCAGAAAATGACTCTGACCAGGGACTTTCTCAGCAACAGGAAAGGAACTTGTTCCTAACCATAAAACCAGAAAGTTTAATCACGAAGATAATTCTCAGCTCCCACCATCTTTTCAATTATTCCTATAAAATTTTTAAAAATTTTGATTTTGTAATATAACATAAAGCTCCTTATTAGTAAGAATTTAATTTAATAAACTTACAAGAAGTTAAATATACCATCAGGAAATTGGCAAATAATAAAGCATCAGGAGCAGATGGTATCAAAGCCGAACTCATTAAATATGCTAGTAATGAATTTTATGAAGTACTTTAAAAATTTATGAATAATATGTTAAGAAAATATACAATTCCAAATTAACTCAAACAAGTTAGAATCCTTCCAATTTATAAGAACTGAAGGCCTATTGCATTTATAAATGTTATCCTCAAAATATATGATAAAATAATCATTTAAAGAATTTATGGATACATTTATGAACGTAAGATCATACACTCTTCATATCAAGGATTTTTTAAAAAAGATAAACAATACATGAAGTTTGAACTTTATAATCAATTATTGACTTACGCAGGAAATGAGGAAGAGTAAAACATCTTCTTGCTGCTCTTATATATGTAGAAAAACTGTTCGATACCATTAACAGGGATTTGCTATTTGGATATTTACGTAGAATTAAGTTTTCTCTTGCTTTAATAAATTGTCTTGAATCATTTTACTCACATCTAGATGTTAGATTTTTTTTGGATGGAACATTATCTAGAAATTTGAATTATACCAATGGAGTTTTACAAGGAAGTTCACATGGCCCAGTTCTCTCTATTATCTTCTATAACATTGTAATTAGATATTTGAAAATATTTTAAAAACAACTTGTATTTAAAATTTGTGGACGTTTATTTGTTTCTAAAGCTTGGGCAGATGACTTGTTATTGCTATCTAATGAAAATAATATGAATTAATAAATTTAGTCCACATGCGAAGTATTTGGTTGAATTAAATTGTCACTAAATGCTGAAAAATGTGAATATATCTGTTTTAAAAGTAAGAACTAAAAATACGAAAATTTAGACTTCAATATAAAATTAAATATCTAACAAATTTAAAAATAAAAAATGTCACCTATCTAGGATATGCTATTAATGAAAAATAAGAAGTTTAGATGAAGTACAAAAATGTGTGAGTGGATCTATTTAAAAATTATCTAAATATCAAATTATTATTCCATAGAACATAAATAGATTTTTCGATCATTTATACTACCGAAGGCAGAGTATGAATCAGAAGTAATTCATTGGGCTATTCAACGGGATATAAAATTTAAAACATGATATAACTAATAGCTAAAAAAGGTAGCAATTGTGCTTTATAAAGTCCTAATTTAACTTTTAATGAATCTTGCTTTATTGAACTGAATTAATTACCTTCTGCATATTACATTACAATGAGTTTTTAAAATTCTATATAAAAATCACACTGAATCTTAAACGGAAATAACTCTGATTTATCATTTGCTTTTAACAAAAAAAAGAGTAATAAACTTAAATGTTTAAGAATTTAAATGAATGGACTAAACATTTTCAAGTAGAACTTTAAGATGCTAGAAAACAAAAAATAATATTTAAACAAAATTTAAAATAAATTAGATTAAAAGTTTTATTAAGAAGCAATAGGAAGGAAGATCGCGAAGACTTATTACAAATTTATTTTGAAGAGCAATATAATAAAATTGAATAACAGAAATCCCTAACTTCTACTAACACAATAATAAACAAGACAATAATTAGAGAAATAGTATCAATTTATAAAAAATATAGAGAAAAATTTAATATTATTTAAATTAAATTATATAATCTTTGCCTTTCAGCTTAATCAAATTCTTTTTTTATGATATCACTCTCCTTCTTAAACTTTTTGGCCTTCATTATTGTTATCATTTGGCTTTTTTTAATTGTTTTGTTTCTCTTCTTCTTTAATCTTTGTTCGTATAAAAATAATTATTTTAATTCTTCTTTTTTCTCATATCACTAATGGATTTTTCGCTCATTCATTCCTAAAATCAAGTTATTTTTTAATGTTTTTGTTTTATTCTAGACCAACTTTTATAATCTTAAGATCAATATCTTCTAATATTTATTTATTCTTTTTTGTTTTTTAATAAAAGTTGATTATATTGTAGCATCTCTTTCAAGTTTTTTTCTATTTTTTAATTAATTAATTTTTTATTTGAAATTTATTCTTTTCTTCTTTTCAGATTTATGTTTGTGCTTAGATTTTATAATGTTTCTTGTATCTGAAGACTATATAATTTATCTGTAATATTAGCAATCAAAGACGTGTTCAAATTTTTCTAATTGCTTGCAAATACATAATATTTACTCTTAATCAATGTGTTTTTTGAGAGATCAGCTCTAAAAAATATTAATTGCATTCTAAGTCTATAAATTAATTTCTATTCTTTTATTAATTCTTTGTTTGTTGTTATATAAGTAATTTTTTAAAATTTAGCCTCATTTTTATATTCTTTATAAATTATTTTTGCTTTTTCATATCTTATATTCTCTTTATTCTGTTTCCTTGAAAAATTTTGCTTGTATTT
This sequence comes from Loxodes magnus, assembly GCA_946699065.1. Lineage (NCBI taxonomy): Eukaryota > Ciliophora > Karyorelictea > Loxodida > Loxodidae > Loxodes > Loxodes magnus. Next base: position 418,260 of record CAMPDV010000104.1, read on the forward strand.
TTTTAGATTTCTTTGGTATAATTTTTTATGTTAAGATCTTTTATTTATTCATTGTTTATTTCATAGAATTTTAAATTTTTTAAATATTTTTTTTATATTTTGAGTTCTATTTTTAACTCTGTTTGAAAAGTTATTAGAATTTTGTATCTTATCTGCTTTTTTCTCGATCATTTCTGAATTAATCTTATAACTTCTTGAAAATCTTTATGCTATTGAATCTTCAAATTTATATCAGTTAAAATCTATATATTGTATTTCTTTAAATGATACTTGCGGAATTTTCAAGTACCTCCTTATGATTTATCTTTGTGCTGTTTAAATTTTATTCTTTCATTTTTAAATTCCTATTTTAATACTATATGGGATTAATTCCGAGCAGTATTCTAGTTTTGGTATTATAAATAATCTGAATAAGTTCTTAAAGTTAATTGGCTATGTTATAGTTTTTAAAGAATAGAATATAAATATCGATTATTAAAATTTCATAAAGAGCTACCTGAATCTTTTCTTCATTAAATTGGTTTATTTGATATCCTAGGTATTAAATTTATTATTTCTATTACGTTTTTTTCCTAATAGAAACAATCTCTTTGTTCTTTTCGTTTTTATTCTTGAGTATTTATATAAATTCGGATTTCTCCGTGTTAATATTAAGTCTTATTAGTTTTAAAATTTGTTCAGTTTCGTTTAATAAAATGTACATATTTTTTTGGTTATTTGATATTAGTACTAAATCATCTGCTCAAGCAAGTTTAGCATGATAAATTTTTTCATGAACTAGATTTTCATATTTATCTAAATATCTTAATACTAAATCATAGTATATTATTTTTTACAGTGGTCCACTTGAGTGTCCTTGCAAGACTCCATTTACTTACCGAATTTTTCTTTTTATTTTTGCATCAAGATAGAATTTTATTTATACTTTTTAATAAGTATCTTTTATTATATATTAGTAATATATAGTTTTCGAATGTGAACAACAAGGAACATCTTCATCATAGTTTGAGGAAGCTAAGTACCCATAATCGATTTTATGTCTTCCTTTGCTTTGGGTTTGTCTCAGACATCTGCTAATTCAACCTTCGCCACTGACTTATTTTAGTTTTTAATTCTGGAAATAAAAGGAATTTATTTTGCGAGCTTCATTAAATGTTGTAAATTTAAGTACCCATAATTGACACATGTCTTCCTCTGCTTTGGTGTACAATGTTATGCAACCCTGCCATGTCCTTGAACCTCCAACAATTATTAAAGATTATGAGTATTCTGAAATTATATAAGTATTGAACATTTTTATCAGTACTGAATAATTATACCAGTATTGAACAAGGTTTATCAGTATCTGATAATTTTATCAGTTACAAACATTCTTGTCAGTATGAAACATTTTTTAAAGAGTTGCGCACCAACGAGAGTGCTACGCGCTATGTAATCAAATTTATTTATATCGATTATATTCTACGAAATGTTTAATCTTTTCATCTGGTAAAATAAAAATTCACTATTTATTGTATCGAACATTTTTTCTACATCAATCAATGTGATTAAAAAGTTTTTATTTTCTTTTTTTCTTTTTTTCTTTTTTTCTTTTTATATTTTTCTATTATTTGTTTTATTTATCATATATATTAGACGTTTGCATCTTTTTTATAAATCTTTTTTAATCTTTATTTAATATCTCTTAATCTTATATTTATTAATATAATTGGTTAGTTATTAGCTTATCAAATATTTTTAAATTACGTTTATGATTGCTATTGGTCGGTAATTTTTTCAGTTTTATTTGTTTCCTTTTTTGTGGAGCATTATTATTTTAACTTTGTTCATATTTTTAGGTAATTTTAAATACTTCTATCAATTTAAAAAATTTCCATAGTTCTTATCATCGTTCTAGAGATGTGGTTTTTATTAGTTCATTCGATATTGAATTGAATCCTTAAGTCTTATTGTTAGGTAAAAATTTTATTACATCTCTTACTTAATAATATAAAATATTTTCTCATTTTAATTTTCTTTTAATCTTTCTTTTAAATTTGTTCCATAAATTTTTTCAATTTCTTTATTAATTTTTTTATTTTAATTTAAAGAAAGGTTTTATTATTTATTAAATACATTTTTCCCAATTTTAAATGAATTCTTCTTATTACGTTTTAGTTAGGTTCATTTTTATTCCTTTTTTGGGTTTAAAATATTTTTGGCTTAATTTGCCATTTCTTTATTATTACCATTTAGAAATATTTATTAATTATTTTTATTTTCCTGTTATTCTTCTTTTTACATTTTACTATATTTGTTTTTTTCTTTTAAATATTTCTTTTTAAGTTTTAATATTTAATCATTATTTCTATTTTATTAATTTATTTCTTACATATACAAGTTTCTAGTTTATTTTTCTTAACATCTACTAGTATTATTTTTAAGTTTTTTTAAGCTCTTGTTGTCTTTTGATTCCTACACTATTGAATGCTGATATATGAATTAGATTTATAATAAAATCGTATTATTCTTCTAGATTTTTTTCATCAATAAATTAATTAAAAAATTCATATGTCCCTCTATATTCTTCTTTATACGATTACTTTCAAATATCTTATTTTAATTTATTCAATTTATAACTTATTTGAAATTATTTGAACTTGTCATTTTATTAGATAATTTTTTATCTAATTTAAGTTTATGTTATAAGTAAAAAATGATCTGTTGTTAACCCCACTTTTCTTAAACATAAAATCTGAAGTTTTCCTATTGACCTTATTTTTAACTTGTGAATATATAATCAATTATTTATCTCTGTTTTGTTTATTTAATTATATGAGTATTTTATTTTTCTTAATTTATATCTATTAAATCAAAAGTTTGTACAAATTGTTAAAGAAGTTCATCTACTTATTTTATATCTTATTATTTTTTTACATGAGCATTAAAATCTCCACATATAATTATTTTGTGATTTTTAAATTAGTCTAACAATCATCCTAGTTCTTAATAACAATTATATATTAGTTCCACTGAGTGATTACTAATTGGCATATGGATATTGATTATGGTTAATTCATTTAATTTGAAGGCTTATATCCTGTTATAATTATGCTATATTTGAATTTCTTCAACTTGATTTTCATTAAAAAAAAGTAAATAACTCTTCTGTTTTTCCAGTTCCTTACAAGAAATATTATTTGAAGTTATTGTTTAATATTCCATATTCTTTAGTAGTTTAAGTTTCTTGAAGCATTAAAATATCCAGGTTGTTTTATCATATTAGATTGCTTATTTCTTATTATTAAAGTATCCTCCATGTATATTTATAGATCCAATTCTGTATATTTTTTCTTATTTTTCTATATAGTATGAGTTAACTCCATTTCCTTCTCAATTTTCTAGCTGTTGTAAAAATTAATGAAAATCTTTTAGTTAATTAAAGTTCTGATATATTTAGTTATATTATTTATCTTTAATTAAATTACATTTATTAGCATTTTATAGTTTTTTCTAATTCTCACAGTTTTATTATACATATTACTAGTAGAGATGTGATGAATTTACTTTATTTCAGAGATAATTTTATGATTAGTTTGCTCCACCTTTTAATCCTCTTGATTTAGTTCAGATTTGGTTTTTCCTTGGATATAATTTTACTTTTAATAAATTTTCTTCTTGTTTAAATCTTTTTTTAATTCATTTATACTATTCTTATATTCTAGGTATTCTTTTTTATATTTTTAGTATATGTTTAAGTCAATAAATTTTTTTTAAATTTATATATTAAACATGCGCTTTTAACTATTTATTAATAGTGAGTTTTTATCATCATCATTATTAATCTGAATTTAACTTTTATGTGTTATTTAGTCTTAATTTTATATATGTGCTATATTTATTGAAATATTATGGTATGAATTTTATTTAGCACTATTTATTTATTTTTAATTTAAATTTTATATTAAAATACTTTTAATAGGTTTTGTCTTCTTTTTTACGTTTATATCAGAATTAATCACACTTTTTCTCTAAATTTTCAAAATTTTCCGTTGATTCTCTTTTCTTTTAGTTATTTTCTTATGAAGATATCTAAAAAGTTTTTTATTTGAGAAAAAATACAATGTCTTTAATATTATTTATCAATTTAAGTAATTATATTTACTTTTCTCATAGTTAGTAAATTATTTCTTATTGTCGTATATTTTAAATTGAGTTGCTTTAATAATCTTGCTTTTCTTCTAATAATTTGTTTAAATTTCTCTGAATTTAAATAATTTAGCTTTATTTATCTTATATTAGTTAATTTTTCTTACTAATTTCAATATTCCTATTCGCATATTCTTTAATAATAAATTTTATGTCTACCTCTGTTTCTTCCAATTATTTTTAATATTTTTATTTGATTTTAGTAATCTATTCTTGCAAAAATTTGACTCTTTACTTGTTTTTTTAATTTTTTAATTTTTTAATTTTTTAATTTTTTAACTTTAAATATTTTATTAAATTTGGTTTTTTTCTTACTCATGTTTTAGATTTTCTTTTTTATCTTATTTTAGTAATCTGTATTTTGAATTGCTTTTTTCTATCTCTGAATTAATATTTAGATTTTAGATTTCTTACTCTAATAAGCCATTATAATCTATTTATTGTGTTCATTTTACTTACAACACTTTATTATTTTCTTTAAATATTTCTTTAATTTCATAGAGCTCTTATATTTATTTTTCTAGATTATTTATTTATTTTTATAATTTTATTATTTCTTCTGGTTATTTTTCATAAACATTTTGTTTTTAAATTTTTAGAGGAATATTATTTAATTTTAAGAAAAACTATTAAATATTCTTTTTGAGCAATATTATTTCAATTCTATTTGATGCCTTTTTTATTTTAATTAATGAAATTAAATTTTTTTAGTTTATTATTATTCATCCTGATTCTTCTTCATTGCTTGTCATATCCTAAAATTAATCAACTGTTTTCATTTTTAAGATTTCCTTATTTTCTTACTATTTCTTAAGATTTTATTTCAGACAATTTTCTCTAAGAGAGTGAGGGTTAATTTTTTTTATCTTTTGTTTCTTCTTCATTCTTTTCTTGCTATATTTAAATATTATTAAATGCTTCGTCTTGTTATCTTATATTTATTTTAGTTCTTATAGCATTTTGTGTTAAGAATTTCTTCTTGTATAACTAAATTATTGCTTAGGAATTTATTAAACTATTACTAGTTACTTTGCTATTATTAATTTTTTAATTCTTTAAGTTTCATTGCTGACTGTAAAAAGATTATTTTATCTAGTTCTAATTTTTAAATTTCTATTTGCGCCTAAAACTCTAGGCGCTCTTTGATTTCATCTCTTATAATCCTTTTGATTGATTGATTTATTCTATTTTTATTCTTAAATTCTTCTACAGAAGTCAAATTTGTGTCCCACTTAGCTACAGAATATGCATATTATTTAAGTCTTATGTCTTATAGTGATATTTTAGTCGTAATATTTTATCTCATTCGGTAATTTTAAAATTTCTTGTTCCGTGATTTCGCTTACTATTTCAATTATTGGATAAGATTTGATTTCTAGTTGTTTAAAGTTAATTTATTTTATATTTTCGCTTATAAAAGTTAGAAAGAGATTTAGAATATCATCTAATTTCATTGCATTTGTGCTTGTAATTCTTATTTTATAATATTTGCTATTATATTACTTATAGAATAATTTTTATTTAATTTGAAGTTGAATCAGTTATTTTAGCATAATAAAATCAGCTAGATTAATGTGAAGGAATTGTTTATTCATGAATTTCTTCATTAGTTCTTTGCTTTTAAAGAATAATATATGATTCCCTTTAAAGTTGAACTTCGAGTTGCAGAAAACCTCCATTCTATTGATATTTCCAAAGATTTTATTAAATATTTCAGTTTCAATTTTCATTTTAAGAAGATAATAATTTCCCGGGTCATTTTAGAATTAAGTTAAAAGTTAATTGGTGTTAATGATTGCTTAATAGTTCGTGGTTTATTCGTCAAGAAAAGTAATTAGTTAAGAAAGAGTTATCCCCTCTTTCAGTTAACAGCCAACTTTAATGGCAGAGCCAGGTGAGTTGTTGTCAACTAATTTCTATGTAATTTAATAATCCATTTTTTATATTGAATATAATTTAATTTTAGAAGACAAAATGAAATATGAAAAATGTATTAAAATAAAAATTAAATAAAGTAATAAAAATTTATTTTACTTAAATAAATAAATTAATTTTATTATAGAGCGCGTAGCACTCTCGTTGGTGAGCAGCTCTTTAAAAAATGTTTCATACTGACAAGAATGTTTCTTACTGATAAAATTATCAGATACTGATAAACCTTGTTCAATACTGGTATAATTATTCAGTACTGATAAAAATGTTCAATACTGATATAATTTCAAAATACCGTAATCTTTAATACTTGCTGGAGGTCCAAGGACATGGCAGGATTGTGTCTCATTGCATCACCAAAGCAGAGGACGACATGTGTCAATTATGGGTACTTAAATTCCCCACCTCTGATGAAGCTCGCAATATTATTTCTTTTTCGTTCCAGAATTAAAAATAAACGAAGCCAAGCCAAGCCAGTGTCGAAGGTCTAAGAATCTTATGTCTCGAGGTCAAACCAAAGCAGAGGAAGACATAAAGTCGATTATGGGTACTTAACTTCCCCAACCTCTGATGAAGATGACCTTGTTGTTCACCTTCGAACAACTATGGGGGTTTTAAAGAATATATTTAATAATAAAAGTATTTAATTAAAATTAGTATATGAACAAATTATAAATTCAATTATATTAATCAAGAAGAATTAATCAATCAAATAAAGATAAGATTATTACTAAAATGCTTTTTTGACATATCTTTATAAAAATTAATAGAATAGAGTTATTAATAATCTCCTTATTTTAAACCTTCACAATCTTGAGATAGTTTTATGAATCAATTATATAATTCTATATTTTTAGCTTTTATGAAATTTATCCATATTTTTAGTTTTTATTTTATTATTTGATATTAAGATGAAGAAAACCTCTAATAGCATACAGAAAAAGTCGAAGTATAGTTTGGATAATATTAATTAATGATTCTATAAAAAATCTCAAGTATGCAAGAAGAAAAATAATAGCTAACATTGTAATTACAAGCACTTAGGGAGTAAATTTCGAGCTTAATCTCTTGTATGTTTTTAATAAAAAATTTAAATTTAAATCTAAAATATTAATTAATTAATCATATTTATAAGAGATTTTTATATACGATTTGAATAAACAAAATAAAGATAAGTCAATTTACTGAGACTACAGAAATTTTATTTTTAAAAAACCTTTCCCATAAATCTAAATATTGGTATTAAAAAGTTGAATATTTAAAATATTTTGCTTGAATTTTTTAAAATTTTAAATAAGCAAAAGGTTGAAGATCATAAATTCTAAAGAAAAAACAAATAATTTTTACGCTCCCGAGGATGACAATTATATATTTAAGATATTTATTGAAAAAAATTTGCTTATCCGATTTGAAGAAATATAATGACGTCAGCATGTTTAAATATTTGACAATTATCTGAATTATAGTTCAATACCTTTAATCAAGATAGACAAAATAGCACAAGTTAATACATTATAATGTGAAAAAAGCTAAGGAAGACTGTGAAGTATTTTGCTAGGGAAATTATTTTAAATAAATTTATATTCAGTGATCAACTAAATGAAGGTAGAATCACTATAATTTATTAATTCATTTAGTTTTGCTATAACTCTCTAAATGTATTTTAATATTTTATTTAACATTTAAAAAGGTTTATAAAAACAAAAATTTATTTTAATTAAAAAATTTATTAATTATTTAAATTAATTGTATTTGATTAATTTATATTCTAAATAATATATAAAAAATAATGGTTCTATTATTTTTCAATTTATGATTTATTTACTTAATATTATTATTAAATTTTTATTTATTATATTAAAAAATATAAATAAATAGGGAGGAGCAATCCTCCAACTGAAACTGTCTTAAATTATGGGACCAGGAAGTGTCCAATAGGCGAAGAATCGGTCAAAAGAAGAGAAGACAGGCATCAATTAGCATAAATGATGAAAGATGCTAGATACTGAGATCTCTTAGGGTAGCATTACGAACGCAGCCCTTTAGAAGACAAAACTCACAAGGGAATGCTAGCATTGTAGAAGACTTCAACAAGGAATTATTTTTTTAAAAAATCTTTAAACTTTAAAAATCTTTAAACTTTATCAAATCTTTTCTTTTATTTACGTTTTTTTATAACTTTCAAGTAAAATATTTAAAATTATTTAATTATAGTTTTCATCAAATAATAAAAATGTTATTTGCATAAAAATGTGTAGATTTATAGATTTTATATTACTTTTTTATTTCTGAAATTATTTATAATTTAGTTTTTATATGATAATGTTTCTTGATTAAATAGTTATATTGTTTATATTTAAATTATTTCCATTTATTTTTTTAATATAAAATACTAAATTTTATTCCTTCATCTTACTTTCAATTTTGTTTTATATATATGCTAAAATGTAATTTTACTATATAATTTTTTATCGAATTATTTCAAATATTTATATTGCTGTAATTTTTAATTTTTTAATTATCTAATATTAAGATTTTTAAGTTCGATTCTTTATTTTTACTTTAACTTTTTATTTAAATATTTCTATTTTATTTTTTCATTTTCATAATATAAAGCGGCTGGCTTCAAGAAGGCTTTTTTTACCACCTCCTCAGAACAGGAGAGAAAACCAGAAGCACATATTCTCACCTTCCATCAAAAGAAAAATAAGAACTTAGGTAAAAATTCAGAACAGAAAAATTATCACAGCTCTCAACACCTCCATTAAAAACTGAAAAAAGAGACCATTCAACTGAATCAATAAATATAATAAATAAAAAATAAACGAAGGAGATAAAGTACGATAATTCAATATAGATCCTATTACCTTTGATTTAGACAATATCGAAATAGAACAAATGGACTCTGATGAAACAGCTGATTTCAACTTATTAGAAACATAAAAAACTCGAAGGGGAATTAAACTCCCAGAAGCAAGAGATGCTTGTATTAAGTCAGGATTTGATAAATCATGAAGATGATAATGAATCCCATATATAGACCGAAGAGCTAAAGTCGGAGTTTATGAGCAAATGACAAGTTTAGAGAGTAATGCAAGAGTAAGACGAGAAAAACTGAGTAAAATTAGATTCTAGACTCAAATTAATAGATGATAGTCTGTAGAAGCCTTCATAAGGAACTCCAATGGAAATGGAGAAGCAAGAAAAGAAATTTCCGAGAGCAAGTAAAAGATGCTAAATATCTCCAATAGAAAAAAATAATAATGAATATCTGAAGAAATGTTAACTAATAGCAACTGAAGTAGTGAGCGACGGAACTCTTCCCATCGGGAAATGGGAAAATCTGGAAAAAAATTCTCAACTAGGAATTATTCAAAAGAGAGAAGACAATGAAAAAGAACAATAAAAGCTGGAAAAAAGTTAAAAAATGAGATAATCTAAAATTATATACTAAAATATATTTTAATAAAATGAAAAGATTAATCATTAATCATTAAAATAAATGTTCGCCTTCTGGCTTAATTGAAGTTTTAAATTTATAATATCTCCTTTCCTGCATATTAGTTTCTTATTTTATTATTTTAACAATCTGAATGTTTGAAGAAAAAGACATTAATTTTTTATTTACAATTTAGTTAAATTTTAGATTTTATTATTTCTTAAAATTAAATTGAGAACAAATTTTAAGATTTTTAAGTATATTATTAAGTTTATTTAATTTTAATAGATGTACTGACTAATTTTATTGCTAATAAAATTATTTTTTTAATATTAGGCATTAATTTTAAATATTATTTTTAACTGCTCGTGTTCTATGTGTGCTAAACAAATGCTTATTTTTATTATTTACTTTTATAATTTTTTTGCTAAAAATTCTTTAAACTTTACTCCTTTTAAAATGAAAATCATTATATTAAGTTATTAATTTATTATGTTTAATTACATTAAAATTCATTTTTATTTTGTAGTTTTAGTTATAATTTTTTAATTCCTTTTTCATTTGTATTTTTATATTAGAAACTTTCTATTTTATAGAAATAAAATTATGTGAATATTTTGTACAATTTTTGGATATTAATCTAATCCTAGTTACAGAAAACTAACTTATTTGGTATTAAAAGGAATATAACTAAATAGTTAAGAAACCAATAATCTAACTATTTTATTTTCAAATGTTTAATTAAATCCCTTTGTATATTAAGTAAATGCCTTCTAGTATCCTTAAATGAGATAACTCTGTATGCAATATTAAATAAATTAAGATATTTTAAGCTAAAAGTTAGAAAGGAAATAAATTGCCTGGCAGTATTACTGAATGGTATAAATAAATAACCACTTTAATAACTTATAAGCCTTTTTTAAATGGACTTATTTACTTTTACTATTTCCAAAGTGGTTAGAGATATAAAAGTGTTCTATCTAAAAAGATGGCTTGAATAAGTTGAAGACTAAGTTAAGAACTTAAAGCAACAATATATACACTAAGATACTTAAATCTGATACGAAGTATGCACAGCCAATAAGAGCAAAATCTAGCTCTAGATTAAAACGACTAAGTAAGTAAAGTATATAAATAAATGAATAAGAGAATTAAATCAAATTAAGGAATGCAATATTATTGAAGCAATTCCGTATGTTCTTATAGATACCTAAACGCAAACTCATTTATATGCTAATTTACAAATTAAGGTCTTAAATTAACTTTAAAAGAGGCTAAATCATTATTTTTCTTAAAGGGAATGTTTCTTAATTTTAAGTAATTATTAATATGGATTAAAATCTTCCTGAATTAGAACTTATGCTTAATAAAACAAGCTTTATACCTAATTTGAAATTGCCTTTAAAAAATAAGAGTCACCTAATATGAAGAAAAAACCTAAGCGAAAGACAAATAGTTTTATTAGTTAGGATAGTAATTAGCTAAATAATTTTACTCAATAATCCTCTACAATTAAGGCTAAATCTACTTTTTGATAGACAAGCATAAATGAAATTAAATTGAACCCATCGATAGGTAAATGCTATTGCCTACTACTTTGTTTTAAAAGACAACAGAAGTTAGCATATTTGAGACCTAGTTAAAGCTAAAATTAATCTAAACGGGATTTCCTTTAGAGAGTGTTAAAAAATTAGTTGAGAAGTTAGGAGGAGTGGAAGTACATGAAGCTGTAGAATATTTGATAGCTAATGACAGAGGCTTTTTATGCCATGATTTTGAAGGAAACAAATTTTAAGAATGCTTAAAATGTGGCTAACTATTCACTCTACATTGTGTAAGATTTGAAGAAAACATTACTGTATTAAATCCAAAGTATTAGAGTAAATTGAGCGTTATTAATGAATTAGCTGATATAGATAACGATAGTAAAAATGAAAATACAGAAAAATTTAAGGAAAATGATTCTTAAAGAAGCAATGACAGTATTATTTTAAACCCTAAAGGATGCTTAATATGCTGATAGGAGGATGACAAAATCTGATCGAATGAGTGCAAGGATGTATTTTGCTAGCAGTGTATATTCGAATATATAAAGTAACAGATAGCAATATCTAAAGTTAGTGAAATAAGATGTCCGAATGATGACTGTAATTATATATATAAAAATAAGGAAATTAAAAGTATAATTTAGAAAGATTAAGCGCTTCTAGAAAAGTACAAAACCTTTAAAAAGATTAATTAAATCAACTTGCACCATTTAGCAAGATGATGTCCTACACCTGATTGCTTAACTTATATTATATTATAAACGATAAACAGCAGGATAGATTGGAATGTCCAAAATGTAAGCTTAATTTTTGCTTTAATTGCATCATGCCTTGACATTAAGATTAACCTTGCAAAGACCTTATAGATTAAGAATTAAATAAGTGATGCATGGATAAAAATACTAGAAAATGTCCAAATGTTCTAGATAAATTCGTTAGTCAGGAGTTTTTGGTCATATAAAATGCTAGTGTGGATATGAATTTTGTTTCTTATGTTTGTAATTATTTATTTAGAGCTTGGCATTATGCACTGCATTTTAGAAACTGTCCTTATTACAAGAAATAGTAATTTATTATATAGCAAGTGGTATAAGCTACAAAAGTGAGTAGAAAATTAAAATCCTTGCGTTTGGTTTCTTTTGCTTTGTTTGGTGTATTAATTGTTTTCCCGCTTATCTTAATATTTACCTTGCTCTTTTTGTTTCCTATAGTAGTTGTTAACGCAGAGTCGTTGAGTTACGCCGCGAAAATTACCAGCAGAATCAGAAATAAGCATTGCAGAAGAATAGCTAAAATTCCTTTCTTTGTGCTTGCCATCTGCTTAAACCCTCTAGGATGATTACTGATTATATGTGCTATTTGATTTTATTTCCACACCTTAGCAAATAAAAATAACAGTAAGATATAATATTTAGCTTGTTGCTGTAAAATACCAGCGAATGCATTTATAAATGCTTTTAGAAACTCAGATTTGGTAAATGAAAATTAGGAAACAGCAGTAGTATTTGAATGATTTGAATACTTTATTTAAATTAATAAATCATTTCATTCCATTTCTAACTATATTATTCATATGGATCTAATTTTATACTGGTATGATGTAAGTAAATTATCTTAGATCCTTTACTATCAAAAGACTAGTTATATATGTTGTGACATTTTGATTTTATATCTGATATACATGCCTTATTTTTAATCGATCTTCTACTTATTTATAAGGATGATATAATACATAGCCATGATTTTTACTTCTCTTTTGTTTATTAGAGATTTTAGATATTCAAGAAATGAAAGGTTAAAAGTTTAAAGGTAGAATAGAATTAGTAAATAGTAAAAGGTCATCTGATGTAGGAAATATTGACAATAGTGTTGAATAATTTCTAGTGGCTTAATTTCAAAGGACTATAAATAGCTAGCTTGCTTTTTATTTTTTAGTTGTTAGCTACTTGAATAGTAAATTAATTTTACTACACTTTTCAGGTTTTTAAATTAGGAAATTTAGTAATTTTTCTGTTGATTCTGGTATTAACTTGTTTATTATGATCTAGAATGGCAGAGAAGTTTGTAGAGATAGATGGATATTGCTTTAAAAATTAAATTTGCTCTCTTTAATTTATTAAGTCTTAGTATTTCTTAGTTTAGTTCTTTTTACTTTAAATGCTTTATAAGACAGGACTTTTCAAACTGTGATATAAACTAGATTCACGTTAAAATCTGCTAGGCAAATTCATTGTACTACTAAGAGTACTTTCAGTCTATTCAGATTCTGATGATTCCTATTCTAAACTGGACTAATTTTCTTCTTCAGAACTAAGTTACTATTTTTCATTCTAAATATCATTTGAAAAGCTTTTAGTTTCCTTACTTATACTAAAAGCTTTTCTGCTATTAGAATTTTATGATCTCACTTTTCATTTCTAAGATCCATCCTCTCTTATTGATTTTTTAGATATGGAAGGGTTTGTCTATGGTCTGCTAGGACTTTATTTGTAAACTACATTCTTTTAATTAATGAAGTATTCAAACTTCTTTTATGAGTCTATCTACAGTTGATTATCAAGCTTAATTAAATAATACTACTATCGTTCCTTTTAGTTTTCCAATGTTTTATCCCTCTTTTTCTAGTTTATTTTACTAATAATAGTCTTCTATCTTAAGTTTTACTTAATCTTAAAATCATTTATATCATAAAGCCTTTGATTGCTTTAATCTTCCTGTTCTTCTTTCCTTAGTTTCTTCTTACTATCTTTCTTAATTAGTAGCTTTAGTTACATATCGCTTTCTATTAGTTTTTCAGTTTTTAGCTTATACAAGTTATGCTAAAGGCTTTTGTTTCCCTTTAGAATATTAGACACATTGTAGCTATTTTCCAAAGCGAACTTTCATATCTTATCAGCCTCCTTTACAAACTTTTCAGATACTTTGAACTTTTCTTCGTTTTTCATTATTAAAATAAGATAAAAAATCGCTATTCTAAGTGAAGTAGAAAAGAAGTAAAGGGAATTATAAAATAGCGATAAAGAAGGGAAATCAAGCAAAGAAAGTTAGCTCATTTAGATTTAATACTTAGTAAAGGAAAAATTAGTGTAGCTTAGTGTTTCTCTATAAAAGAAGCTAAAATCAACTTTTCTAATGGTCTTTGAAAAATTTGCTTTGCATGGCATAGAGTCCCTTGAGAATTAAAACCAAAATATTGTTATCACTTATTATGTTTAAGGTCCATAAGTATAGAATTATTATTATGGAGTTAATTTAAGTTCCTATTAGATAAGGGATTAGAACGTAAATATCCCATTTGTAAAATCCTAGCAAAGCTCAGACAATTGCATTAAAGAAGGAGCAAATGGTTATTTTAATTGAGCAGTATGAGGAGTCTTTAGTCTTAAGAATGTTTGGGACATTCTCTAGCAACCCAAAAAACATCGCTGTATTCAAAGCTAAAAGTAAAACCCCAAGCTAATCTTGTGTTAGTTGACGAAGGATGGTTAAATATACTGAAAGTCCTAAAAGAACTTTAAAAGCATATGGTATCAATGTATTTTTTTCAATATTAACAGTGACCAAAACTAAGCTCCAAACAATATCTTCATAGATGCAGATAGGAAGCATATAGTATTATTCAAAAAGTATACTATAAGTTGTCCAGCTTATTATGTTAAATAAACATAAATTGAAATAGGTAATAGGCAACTTTGACATGTCTTTACTAGTTATTCCCTTATAAAGGTCAGGGAATGCAGAGCTAGCATTTATAATAGACATAACATTTCCAGCTACTATTAAGACGTTTTCCATTTTGTAAAAAAGGAATAATATTTTAATATATCTCTCTTTTATTTTTAGTGTAAAGAAGTAAATTAAGAGTTAACCTTAATTATTTTCTTACTTTTTACCAATTATTTGTATTTGAAATGTTTAATTCCTGATGTATTTAAATAGATAGAAAGTAAACTGCTTAAAAAGGCTAATAATTAGTTGGTATTTATTAATCATTTAAAATCAACAATATCTGAATTAGAAGAATCTGAGGAATCATCGAGAATTTCTAAGCAATACACTACATTTTGTATATCCTCCTTTTATGTAATTTTTTCATTTTATTAGTTTTGGTCTAGCTTTGTCTGATCTTAAACATCTTTACTCTAAGATTATAATTGCTACGTATCTTCTTTTAATTCTACTAAAGGAAGGGAATTAAAATTGCTCAATTACTTTATCTATTATTGCTCTTAAAATAAATTTTAGTTTGATTGACTTCTTTATAAATCGAGAATGCTAGTAGTTTGTTTTTTATTATGGATATGTTGTACTATTATAACTTCTTAGCTAAATTCCTCTTATTTTTGATATTGTTTATCTAATCTTAATTTATTCTAATTTTTCTAATGCTAAAGGTTATTAAGTGATTGCTCTGTGAAATAAACTATATTACCCTTCTTTTTTTACGACTTAGTAGACATTGAGGTTTATTCTTCCTTTCGATTATCTTTTTCTTCAAGTTATAAAAAAGGTTAAATATTTTCTTAAGTCAATTAAAGTCTCTATAGGTTAGTGATTTCTTAGTCTTAGTTAATTGATTTTAAATTCTTTCTACCTAATTTATAATTTTCCTCCGAGTAAGATACTTCAGACATAATATTCTCTGAAATAATAGTCTTAAGTATCATTTCTTTCTCAGCTAAATTATCTGCACAGCATGAAATTTTAGATTTCTCTCAATTACTTCTTCTATTTCTTTTCTAGTCGACAACTTGCTTACTTTCCTCTATAAGCTTAAGCTCTTAACTATATTAGTACTATTTGACTTATAGTATTTAATCAAAGCTATCTTAATCGATATTGAGTATAAAAATGAAATATTTTCTCTCAAATATAGAGTAAATTAAGAAAGTCTCTTACATCATTTTTCTTAAAAGCTGTTAATCTTTCCTTTATTTACTAAAGCATTTTAAAAATCTGAAGCATCTACCTTTTCTAAATAAGCTATGCTACTGCTTTTACTTATGATTATTATTGTTATTTAGTGGCAATCAACTATTACTTTGAAGTTAGTTATTTCCTTACTAAGTCTTTTAATATTTTGAATAAGTTTTGCTTAGGTTAATTATTAAATCTACCAGCTTCTAGATTTCTTTTTGGAGAAGGAGTGCATATTGTTTCGTATAGTCATCTACTAAGCCTCTAACATCTTCTTCTTCACATGCAAAACTAAACCATAGCACTTCCATTAAAATTATCTTCCCTAAACTTTTTTCTGTTAGAAGTTAGGGCAAAAACTATTCTTTAGAACTAAGCAAGCATCTATGTTCAAAAGCAGAAATATCAACAATTTGCCATTTTAATGCCATCAAGTTAATAAACTTGATGACTTTCTCTAAAATAGCCAATTGACTCTTCTATTGTGAGTGATCGGTTAATTAGATCTAAAGATCTTCTTCTAGACATATTTTCTCTAATTAATTAAGATTATCTTATACCATGATAAGCTACTGAATATGATATGAATACTTAATGTTCTCCATTTTAATATCTACATCTCCCTCTTTAGTCAATTGCTAATAATTGCGACCAATATCATTTAAGATCTACTGGCATTCCTATGTACTTTTGGTTTTAGTAATTAAATCTTTTGTTTGCTTCATATACTACAAGTAGTCAGTAAATTAACCTACCTTCAAACCAATACAACTACTATTCTACAAATTCATGCTTTATAAGCTATTTTCATTTTGAGCAAAGAAGCTTTGAGTTTCATTAGGTTAAAGCTGACTATCAAAATAGGACTCTATTATAGGCTTTTTATTATAAGTTGATGATATTATAGTTCTAGTCATTTTAGATTTGCCTTACTAATCTACACTCTTTTCCTCGTTTTTATTATCCTCCTCTTCAATATTGATAGTTCTTTTAGAATCTAAAGTTCTATCAGTAGAAGGTGTTTTATATGCACTAAAAAGTACAGGTTCAGAAGCTTATTTAGTTTCTTCAGCTTAATAATCTCTTTATAAATCTGATTGCTTTTAGCTATCCTTAGCAAAGTGTTTAGTAGCTATTTATTAAAATAAGGCTTCTTCTTAGTTAGGAAAGCCCTCTTTTTAGGTGGAATTACTCCTACTCCTTTTTAGCTTTGAATTAGATATCTACTTCAGCATTAATACTATACTGGCCTATTATTAATAGTTCAAACACTTTGATATCTTTATTTTAAGTCTTGCTTTATATTCTAATGATAGCAGTCACAAATTTAGAACAAGCTGCCTATAAATTAAGCTAAGATATAGCTATCAAGAAAATAGCAAAAGATAAGACTTAGATCTATCTATCTTTGCTAAATGTAAGTCATAAAGTTGAATCAAGATACTAGAATGATATAATTGGATTAATAAGCAAATCTATGGCTTATTGTAATAGATTTGAATTTATAAGCAATATGTTAAAGCTATTTTGCATAGCTTATTTATTAGCTTTGATAAAAAGAGTAATTCTAATTTAATAATCAATGTACTATTAAATGTAGGCTTTATCTAGATATCATTAATATAAGCAAAGCTAGCTATATATTGCATAAAACTTACAAAGTTAATTAGATATGGACCTATAATTCATACCTTATCATTTAGAGGAAAAAGACTAATAAAATCCTATAAAACTAATATACTTTTAAATTACACACCTTAGTATTTATATATAATAGCTATTAACTAAATATTCCTCAAGCTTTATATTCTAACTCTCCATAAAAGAGATATGAGATTTAAATTCATTTAGTTAAGTTCTTACCAGTGTAAGGAGATTAAAAACTTATTAAAAGCTGATACTTTCGCCTTTAGTTAATTCATTTTATGAGACTATTTAGAGGTAAAATATTTAAACGTATTTTGAACAAACAAAAGAAAATGAGGTAGATTAAAAAAGGGCTTATAATAAAGAGTTAAAATAAATGCCTGATTGTTTAAATTTTCGTTTGTATAACTATTAAATAAAATGGGTTAGAGCATTTCAAGATGTAATGATGAAGAGTTGAAAGAACATGAAAATTATTCTAATGAAGTAAATGATAAAAATTTCAAATAAACTAAATTAGTAATTGAAATTCCAGAGGAAAAAGAAATTGAAGAAGAAATAAGAAAATGCAATGATACTAAAGCACTCTAAAAAAGACTGAAAAATATATCACGTTAATGGAATGTCTGTAAAGGATAGTTATAAAGAGCGGAACTTAAACTCTTTGAAAATAAAAATAAGTAAAGTGATCCTCAGACATTTGACGAAAACTTTAAACTTAAATTAGAAATAAGGAAGGGAAAAAATATACCAAACACAGCAGGGTGCGCTGGATCAAGACCATGAGCTAAAGTAGAGATTTAGCCTTTAAATATTGTTAAAAGAGCACCATAAGGGAAAAAAAGCATTCCTAAATGGTTTACTTTCTATAAGTTTTAAGGTACAAAAGAATTCATGAAAACTCTTAAAATTACCATATTTAATCGAGATAGTGAAAAGGACGACACTGAAATTGGGTCGTTTGAGATTAATTTATTTGATCTTTAAGAAAATGAACAATAAAAAGGTGATGTAATATAATAATGATATGAATTAAAATTAACTGAAAATATGTAGAAATAAGTTATCAAAGGAAAAGTTGAGATTGAAATCAAATATTAGTTTCTTTTCCATTAGTATGAAATGTGGCAAGAAAAGATTAGCACTTATAAAAAGCAAGAAGAGCAGCTTTTAAGAGATATGGAAAAGATCAGGGATTACTTAAAGATTATGAAATCTTCAACATGATGAAGTACTTTTAAACTATTCAATTTATTTTATTTAATGCTATTTTTTAATACCATCAATATCATACAAGCATCATATGCTTTTCATTTCTTAAAGCTTTCATATTAATTATGAACATATACTAGAAGTAGCGCAACTTGCATAGAATACTTATTAATTTAAATATAGGCAACTACTAGTGATTAACTCTTAATGCTATTAGAAATAACTTTCATCACTACTCTATTTACGCCTTTTACGTCTCAGTATACATAAATAAGCAGATTCTTAATTTAAACTATTGAAAATAATTGAACCAATAAATTTTATCTTGAATAAAGGAAAAAAGCTTATATAGTAGCAGTTGTTCAGCTATTTATATTTATAAATATTTACATTATTTGTATAAGTTTTAGACATCGAATGATAACTAAAAAGAAATAAATATAAGGAAATTTAATAAAGTCATATTGTTATTTTAGTTTAATAAGATAAAACAATATATAATCCATTATTTCAAAGATGATATCTTAATTGCCTTATTACTTATACAATCTAGTCTAAATTTTTTAATTTTAAGGATAGTTTTATTTTATAATTAATTTATATTTGCTAGATAGTTAAATAATATAAATTAATTTGTAAGTTCATCGCATATTCATACTCATGAATTGATAGTACGATTTAATTGAGTAGATTACTTCCTTATTTGATTATATTAGCTCTTTATAACAATTTTCTTAGTTCAGCATTCTTCAATTTAATTTTAGTATATTGCTTCATTGACTATTAATAGTTAATAATATTATAAAAATTCATAATATGCATACATTTCTATTTTCTTATTTAGTTACCTATATCACTTTAATTAATACACTCTTTTCTATATTAAATATATATAAAGCGTTGCTATTCATTACTTTTGAATATAAGCTGCAATAGTCTTAGAACTATTTTACTCCAATTTAATTAGTTTTTTGACTATATTTGGCATTAAGAATGGTCTATGCAGACTCATCAGAATATTAGTTCATATATAAGTTACATACATATTGATTGCTTTCTTCGTTAAAACTATCTTATTATATTGGAATTGTTTCTTATTGTTAAATTCTAAATTTTAGATAATCGTAAAATTAATTTAATCAAACAAAAATTTGAGATCTTTATTTTAGTGCATTCGACTTAGGGATAAAATTTAAGAACTAAAGTAAAGAAAACGTAAACAAGAGATGAAGTGTCGTTTTTTTATCCTCTTTATATCTTCTTGCCTATAAAAAAAATAAAATGGAAGGCTTCAAAAAGGTTTCTATACTACCTACTCGAAGAAGGAGAGAAAACCAGAAGCAAATCTCGGGCAGTCTTCTTACACTTAACCTTAACCTTTTACTTAATAATCTTAACAACCTGGAATATAATAGAGCTAAGAAGAACAGAAGCAGACTCAGAAAAGCACTCATGTGCTTAATCCAACGTCGGAGGAGAAGTCTAGAAAACAGGCGAAATCTGCTAGCACCAGAAGGTCACAGAATTTAACCCTTCTGGCCAGATGAGCATGGAACAGCTCATTAAAGTTGTACTAAACCTCCAGGAAGAGGTCAAAAAGCTTAGGAAGGACAATGAGAAACTAATGCATTAACTTAACCTAGCAGAAGGAATAGAGTCAATACTCATGTCCTAGGAAAGAGAACTAAGCGCCTTTTGAAACATATCGCAAAGTAAGAATAGCTAATCCTAAAATTAGCTTCAGAAAAAGACTGAACTGGATAACAGACTCATAAAAATAGAAGAGAAATTGTAAACATTAAAAAAAGATCAAAGCGAAACTAGAGCTATACAAATGGAAATCGAAGCCTAAAAAGAGCAAATCCTTCAAGAAAGATAATTAAATTCAAAAAGAAATGTTTCTGTTGAGGAAGCATATGACATCTTTATAGGAAGTGATGGAAATTTTAATAGAAATAAAGAAACTATTGGATAAACGAGCGAAAAAAAAAGAAGCAAGAATGAAAAGAATGTAGTGTAAACTGGATGGTTCAATATACAAGATTAAGATGGAACCAAGGCAAGTTAAAGGAGGGAAAACCTGGAAAAATCCGAGTTTCCAATCTCACTAAAATTGGGCTACTCGAACTTTTATATTTAACAGCAGGGAGCATGAACTGCTGTCTTCCTGGGGGGTTGAAAATCCCTAAAACGGAAAGGATTAATTAATATTATTATTATTATATCTTCTTGCCTTTACATTCATCTTATTAATATCCACACTTTTATTTCTAAATTTAAATTCATTTTTATATAGATTAAATTAAATTTTTAAATAACCAAACATACACCAAAGAAGTCTCTTTTTAGCTATTTTTTTAAATTTACATTATAAGCAGCTAATTACTAAACATAATGATGATTTCTATTAATAGCTTTATACAATATCATTAAGTTGTCTTTATTAGTTTACTTTGTAGTACCTTAAATTGCTATTACTCTTCAAAAAGTACAAATATTATAGAAATTTCACTAATATTTATATATCACAGTGGAATAATATGCAATCCAGTCTTGCTATGATATTACCTTTATTTTGAGTTTACTCTGATAATAATTAAATAGAAGCATTATAATATATGCATTTATAACAAAAAAACTTATAATTCTTAGGATTTGAATATAAAAAATAAATGAAAAAAGAAGTGCAAGGAACATGCAGGAGCAGAGATTTCTTACATTTAAAACTTAAATTAAGTAAAAGAGTAAATAATTATTTAAGAGATTTAATGATTTAACGAATGATGATTTATTGATGTTATAATAAATTATTGTAATCTAACAATTTACAATATAAATTTATAAATTTTCCGCAATATAGAATTAAGTAACTACAACAAATAAAACGTTGACATTTCTAGCATCTTTGCCTATTACTTAGGAAATACTAACTAATCACATCTATAACAATATTAAGTGATCAGAAATGAATTATTTCATGAAGTTTTGATAGGATAAATATATAGAGTTTTCTAACTTATCAATCAATAAGAATTCTTACAAATATTCAGAGTATGTACTAGTAATAAAAGAATATCTAATAAAAATAGTTTTACTAAATCAAGAATATTTAATAAAGATAAGGAATTTTACCATCCGAAAAAAAATTATTTTGACAGATCAAGATAAGGTAGCGGGAACATTCGAGACATCAAATGATGACAAATTATTGGTATCATGAAAAGAATCTAAATTTATAGGTAAGAATAAAAAATACAATTAGCAGAAGAAAATATAGATATTATTAAATGCATACTAATCTTTAAATAATATACAAAAAAATAGGTAAGTATAATTTAAAATAATAAAGAATTTTAGAATAGTACAAATGTATAAAAATTATTTTCTATAGTTGACAAGTTATGAAGGTAGACAAGAATATTAAGTAGAAGTTGAGAATGTATGAAATGAAAAGTGAAAAGTTTAGATGTTTATAAAACTTAAATTAAAGAATATAATAATATTATTAATATAAATATAAAATGGATGTCGGCCGCTTCAGAATAATTAGTAGGTAATCTGGTGCAGTGAATACTGCATTGCGAGTAATCTCGCACTAGATGCCACTACGAGGAAGGGTGGATAACCTCCGTTGAGACATACCTAACTTACCCGAGGGTTCTCTCTAGCAGTATGAAAGTTTGACTGACGGGTCTTCTAATTATCGACTTAATAACTAATTTTTATTTGGACCTTATTCAAGAAGACTGAAGCATTTGACTCAAGATTTAAGAATAAATTTTAATAAGAAGATTCTCCATTTGGAGAAGCTGACATGACTCATCGGACCTCTAGAATTTTAGCAAGAAACATGAGAACATTTTTCTTAATATTAAATATTAATATTGAAAGAGCTGCTCGCTAATGAGGTGCTACGCGCTCTATAATCGTTTTTTTTTTAAATTAATTAATTAATTAATTAATTATTTAATCATAAAAAGTTAGTTATAAAGATGTAAGAATTCTAATAAAATAATGCAATATAAAAGAGTTTGATAGAGAGTTTTTAAAATTTAAATGGATTTTATTTTATTTTTCTTGTATTGTAAAAAATTAAAAAAATGTCAATTTTAAAGCTAAAATTTATTAAAAAATACTGAAATAAATTTTTAAAAGGATCAAGTTTAAATTTTCTTTACTGAAAAATAAAAGAAACCCTTAAATAATAAGTCTTTGAATAATAAATATAATATTATAAAAATAAGTTTATATAATTGATAAAATTTGCTAAGAAAATAAATAATAAAACAAGTTTAAAAATTAAAATTTTATCTATGCTTTTTCTCAGCGTTTTAGAGTACAAAATATTATAGGAATACACTTTTTTAATTTAGGGAAATGGGAAAAAAGTTTAGTATATTTATCTATTTTAAATTTACACTTTTGAAGTTTAAAATTTTTTTAATAATTTTTCATATTAAAGCTTTTCGCTGAAAATAAATTTACATTACTAAACATCTTTTTATTTCTATTTATTTGAAAATATTTATTATAAACTTAAATTTTTGCTCACACAGATTTTCCTTTTTTATTTAAAATATTAAAAATTAACTCTAGTAGCATAAAATTAGAAGTATACATATCAAAATTAAATTTTTTTAAGCATTTTATCTTCAAAATATTATAAAATTATGAGTTGAGTTTAAATTATAAATTTATAATATTTTAATTTTTGATAAACGAGATAAAAAAGAGATTCAAGATTATAGAAGTGTTGGATGCGAAATTTAAAATTTAAAAAATAAAAATGATAAAAATAAAAGTTTTAAAAGTAAAAGGGAATAATATACAGATTTATTAAAATTATAAAATATTATAAAGTTAAAATTGTTCTTAAAAGCATTTAAATAAAAGGTAAGGAAATTAAAAAATTTTAAAGGAAGAAGAATCGATTTAAGAATAAAACTAATAGAAAAATGGCTTAATTCGGTATAATAATTTGTTAACATCCTTTAGAAAAAATTTGGGAGAAAGAAAATCTATCACAACTTTATTTAATCAGACTAAGCACCATAAAAATATTAAATACATTTAAAATGTTTAGAATCTCTAATATTTTAAAGAAAATTAAATAAAAAGTTGAAAGCGTCTAAAAAATTGCAAAATATCATTCATATGAAAGAATTGAATCTCAATAAATACTAGAAAAAGGTTAGAAATCTCCTAACTAACTAATTTAAAATGTCTTAATGCGAGAATGAATTACCAAAAAAAACATAGCTTAAATTTTATTTTAAATAAATAAGCTTTTAAATTCATTAAAATAATCTATCTTATAAAAATTATAAATGACAAGCAAATAAAAATTAACTTGAGTATCCCCCAATATCATCTATAATATTCTGTAACTAAATCAAGCAAGACAAGCTATTCTTCATTATAAAAGAATCTAAATTCATTATCTTATTTATTCAATCTCTGATTAAAGAATTAAAAACAAAAAAAGTATGCTGATATTTAAATTAGGATTTGAAACGGCAAAAAGATAGATAATAATTTAATGAAAATTAAAAGTTAACTATCTTGTAATATAAAATAGTTGATAAATTTTTTTTTTATTTATTTAAAACTTAATTTTTTGCTTGAAAATTGTCTTATAAAATTGAAGTTTGCATTAATAATAATAATATATTTAAAATTTAAATTTTTAGCTTCCCC
This sequence comes from Loxodes magnus, assembly GCA_946699065.1. Classification (NCBI taxonomy): domain Eukaryota; phylum Ciliophora; class Karyorelictea; order Loxodida; family Loxodidae; genus Loxodes; species Loxodes magnus. Next base: position 442,839 of record CAMPDV010000104.1, read on the forward strand.
TGGTCTTTCAACAAGATTTCTGCTGTTCATTTTTTAAGCGGATGAATATCTCGGCCTTTTTTTGTGATAGGTTATCACTATTAATTATCTTAAATATTTGCAAAATTTTCTATTCGAAAATTCCAATTGCAGTTATTCAGAGTTTATTTAATCATAATGTTCTTTTTTTCTTCTCTTGACTTTAGTTATTTTCAGGCTTGGAATTATCTTAAAATATGGTAAGTCGAATGACAATAACTACAATTTTGATAATTTTATTCTTGATTTGCTTCTAAAAAGCTTTGTTTTCTAGATTATCTATTCTCTTTTTTAAATTAATTTTATGTTTTTCTTCTTATTATTTTTCTTAATGAGTCTATATAGTTAAGTCGTTTTCTACTACCATAATTTGTTATTGAATGACTAAAGATTATGATTGTTCATAAAATTATTATTTTGTTACTAAGTTATTTTGATAGATGAAGACCTAGTTTTAATAACTCATTATTTTAGTCATCAATATTGTTCATTAATTATCGGATTTTTTCCCTTAACTATAGTATGTATCTTATATTTTTAGATTAGTTTTTAAATTAGGTCTAGTTTATTTCAGAGTTTTAGGTCAATTTCATTTCAAGTTTACCTATCTCTACAATTCCGATCATAACTATACCTTCTTATAAAGAATTTGATTCCTCATGTTTCTATTGGTTTCTCTCCATTTCTTTCTTCACTTTTCTCCTTAAATTTCTAAATGAATTCTTCGAGAGACGAACAGATGACAACATTTTTTTAGTTTGTATTAATATCAATTGAAGAATTTATTTTCATAAATTAACTTATTCAAATATGATTTCTTCTTTGCTCTTTTTAAAATTACGAAAAATTAAATTATTATTTTTTAACTTAAACATTAGACACGAGGAATTTCAGATAATTAAGCTATGCTTAATTGAATAAATTCCAAACCTTCAAATTTTTTTAAGTTATAATTATATTATTGATTTTATTTTAGATTCCTAAGTGTCTTTACCTTCTTTTTATTCAATTACTTATGTCAAAAATACATTTTTCTCTTAATATATAAATAATTTATCTAACTGGATGTTAGAATATTGTTAGAAATATGATGAACTATTAAAATTGAAGCTACTAAGCATTAATAGATTTTTAATCCTGTATGTCTTCCATGATGATTTAAAAGCAGCAAATTTTAATTCTTACTAGTATTAGAATTTATCCAAATTTTTAGGCATTACTATAGAAATTCCTTTTTATAGTATTTCAAAATATTTTACTCCTTTCAAAATGAAATTTTAAAGAGGCTATAACATTCTTCAATTTTTAATTATTCAACAACAGTGCCTTTTAATATTATTTATCAACTGATCTTAATTTTTCTAAATATCACAATAAAAAAATATTGAATAACCTTTATATTGGCAATTTAATTATAGCTTTAATTCTTTCTACTAATTAACATTATCTATTTTAAACACTTTTTTACAGATAATACTCTTTATATAATTTTTAAAAGGTCTAGCTAAAGATCTAATAAGCTTAAATACAAAGTATTTCTATTTTATAAGTAAGGAATATATTCTCTTATAAGCTAACTTAGTAAATGTTAGAATCATTTTAAAATTACCTTTAGTTATATTCAACTATATGAACCTGTTATTTAATTTCACGTCATTTTGGTATTAAAACCTCTTTTTTATTTTCTTATTTTAACTAATCTAAAAGTCAGATTAGTGCTTATTCTTTATTTTTCTTTGATAAAGATGCCAACTAAAATATAAAAAGGAGGGTAAATAATTTATCTGAGGTAATAAGTTTTAATCTGAAGATCTCTTTTATAGTAAAAGTATTTATTATCAATAATTTACTACTCATTTAGGTAAAATGATATGAAAGAATCTAAATCATATAATTAATATTTAGCTACTATATTTTATTATTTTAGTAAGCAAAAAGAATAATAGTTAAACCTAAGTCACCAATATAGTTTTAAACTATATCAGTTTAGATAATTAATAGGTATAACGGAATCAAATTAATTTTAGTACTTCATTCTTTGAATAATTTAATTAGTCTAATATATCGATATATAGAGCTATATTGATGTTAATAAACTCATTAAATCATTTTTAAAACTTCTACAATAATAATTATTTTCGATAGACTTGCTATCTTTAAAGATATAAGTAAATAATTAGTTTTCTATCTAGTCACTTTTCATAGTAAATATGGAAATAAAATTAGAATATTATTTTATTAAAATAAATGTGTTTTATATTTAATTTATTTCAAAATCATCGTCTTTAAGATACTTACAGTGATTAGAATTACTTAGTCTAGTACTTACCCTTAATAAATCTCTCCAATAAGATATATTTTGCTTGCTTTTTTATCTTTTTGCTCCAATTACTTTTTGAATTAGATTTGCTCTTCTTAAATCTACAAGCATTGGCTTTATTATTGGTTATCTAATTATTTTGACTAAATAATTATTCCATCTTTAATTTTAATTAATTAATACAGAATAAACATCTGAAAAGCTTTAGAATAGCTTTAAATTTAATAATTAAAGAATAATAATTGAAAGATTTAACTAGAATCACTTATAAATAGATGAATTCTATTATAATAGTAGTCATATCATTTACTATTTAAGTCTAAGTTACTTTATCATGCTTTAATATATACTTCAAATAATACATCAACTTCTCATTTTACAGCTTCTATCCCTTTATCAATTCCACATTTCTCTATCAAAACTCTATTTAGCAATAGTAAATAGCTTGAACTTATTCCTAATATCCTCTTTATGAATTGCACCTTACCACAAAACAAGGAAAGTATAAAGTTAATTAAATAATTTAATTGATCATTCTAGATTAATCCTTAACTTCTAGATTCTAAAGTTTAGCAGTTGAATTAATATTTACTAACTGAAGGGAGTTAATAGCCTTTTAAGTTATACTAAGTCAATTTATATCTACTTTAGTAAATTATCGCTATTTCACTATCAAGCTATCAAATAAGAAAACTAATCCCTTTCTCAGCTTATTAGAATAAGAGGTTTTATCTACTTTTTATAATATCTAAATTGCTTTTAGCGTTTAGGTTTTAGAAGAGGAAATTAATAGAAGGGATTTTTAACGATTTTAAAAAGGTAGTTAAATAGAGGATTTCGTTAGCTTTTTTAATCAAAAATATAAAATATAAAAGCAATGCCACCTAAACGAAAGGGACCTAAAAAGTAAAGTAACAAGCCTACAAAGAAGCAGAAATAAGAAAAACAAGACTAGAAAAATGAATAACAGACTAGAAAAGAATCTATTGAAGAATCTGATTCTTAAGAAGAAAGTAAGGAATATAGTAAAAAGAGCTCTAAATAGACACGTAATAAAAACAAAAAGGAAATTGAACCTAAGTTACTATAAAAGATTGAGGTTGAAGGGTATATTTTTGAAAAGGATAAGTGAGCTATTGTTAAACTTACCTAATAAGAAAATGAGAATTAGTCTGATCTTTAGAAAAAAGAGAATGAAGATAAATAAGAAGATAATTTATAGAATAAAGGAAGAATATAAGAAAATAATGAAGAGGACAAGGAGCTACCTTAAACAGAGAGAGCTTTAAAAAGAACGCATTCAAGTAATTAAGATTAGCATTTAATTGATCCTAAAGAGTATTCTGTTTGCAAAATTTTATAAATAGAAGAAAAAGAAGGAGAAATTTCCCTCTAAGTATAGTGATATGTAACTCCTTACGAAGTAAATTTTGTTAAACCATTTATAAGTAGGGCTGAGCTATTCTTAACCTACCGAACTTCTTTAATCGAAAAAGGAGCTCTGGATTGCCCTTGCACTGTATTAGATTTTGATGAATATGAACTGTATAACCATAATCAGAGCAAAGGAGTTGTTTTATTCTGCAGAGCAATGTGATTAGTATCTAAAAATTAAGTGGATCCTCCAGTCGAAGATTGAGATACTAAGTATTGTGTCTGCTCAGAACCAGCTAATCCTGATAGAATCTATATACAATGTGAAAAGTGCGAAGAATGGTTTCATATTGAATGCGTTGGAATGAACGAAGAATAATCAAAAGAAACTGAAAGTTGGGTCTGCGAATATTGTCTTTATGGAAAATAAAAACCAAATTAAAGCCAAAATAAAGATTAGGAAGAAGTTAAACAACGAAAAAAAAATGCTAAAGAGAAGGAAAAAAAGACAGTTAAGAATGAAAATAAAACAAGAAAGAAAAGAAAACTAAACACAGAAAATTAAACAAAAAATGATTTAAAAAACAAGGAAAATGAAGAAAATCATGAAGGGAATGGTTTATAAGATCAATAAAATTAAACTGAATAAGAGTCTAATGATAATAAAGAACTAGAAAATAAAGAAAATTCATAAAATTCAGAAAAATTAAGCAATAAAAGGAAAAGAGAAAATAATCAAGACAATTCTAAGGCTCAAAAAGAAGAAAAATAAAAAAGTTAAAAAAATAGAAATAATAAAATAAAGAATGAGAAAAATAATGAATAAAAATCTGAGAATAAGAAAGTTACAGAGAATATGGACGAAATTTTAAGAGAGAAAGAAAAACCAACTGAAATTGAAAACATAATTTAAAAATAAAATTAAAAAGAGGTTGAAAATGTGACTTAAAAAGAGAAGGAAATACCTGCTGAGATTGAAAATATAGCGTAAAATGAAAATGAAAGTGAAAACGAAAAAAAGGTTCCAAACTTGGCTTAAAAGGAGAATGAAATACCAGCTGTGATTGAAAATATAGCGTAAAATGAAAATGAAAATGAAAAAAATGTTGCAAACTTGGCTTAAAAGGAGAATGAAATACCTGCTGAGATTGAAAATATGGCGTGAAATGAAAATGAAAAAAAGGTTGCAAACTTGGCTTAAAAGGAGAATGAAATACCAGATGAGATTGAAAATATAGCGTAAAATTAAAATGAAAATGAAAAAAAGGTTGCAAACTTGGCTTAAAAGGAGAATGAAATACCTGCTGAGATTGAAAATATAGCGTGAAATGAAAATGAAAGTGAAAACGAAAAAAAGGTTGCAAACTTGGCTTAAAAGGAGAATGAAATACCAGCTGAGATTGAAAATATTACTTAAAAAGAGAATGAAAAAATTATAGAGGTTGAAGTTGTGACTTAAAAAGAGAATGAAATGCCAACTGAGGTTGAAGTTGTGACTTAAAAAGAGAATGAAACATTAGATAATGAGATACTGATTGAAAAAGTAACAAAGATTGACTACGTAATTGAAAGAGAGAATTAAAAAAAGATTGAAAAAGATATCGATAAAAGTTCAGATAGTGAATAAAAATTATAAATTTCAATGATAGATTAAACAAATGAGGACTCAAAGAATAAAGAAAATGAAGAAGACTAAATGTAAATAGAAGAAATTCAATAATAATAGTAAGAATAATCATTAAAAATTCACGAATAGGAATTATAAGATATTGTAGAAAATGATTAATAATAAACAGAGCAAAAAATAGAATCTACATCAAATGATTAATAAGAGTAAGTTGACAAAGTCATTAATTAAATTGAAATAGACACTAATCACGATTAAATCGAAGAAAGTCAGTAAAGCCAAGTTCAAGGATGCTTATAATAAAAAGATTTTTAAGATTTGATGGATATTGAAGTAAGATAGGAATGCTAAAAAGATAAGGGACTATAAGAAAATTTAGAAGTTTTGAGTGAAGATAAATAAAATGAAGAAGAAAATGAAAAATAAGTGATTTAGGAACAGTAAGAACAAAAAGTACAAAAAAGAACTGGCGGTATAGCAAGTATACTAGCAAATGAAATTGTGAAAAACGTAGATATTTCGGAATCAGCGGAAAATTCAGTGACTACTAAGGATAATGAATCTCAGCAATAGTAGCCATGATGTGATATAATATCTTAGATAATCAACCATTTTATTAATTTGCTTTATATCTAATAAGATTATTCTCACTCTCTCTTTTATTAAATTACTAACTTCTCTTTAATAGCTTAATAGATTTTAAAATATTTACTTATTACAGATTTAAAGAATCCTAAGCAAAAGGTATCATCTTATTAATAGCCTTTTTATTAGTCAAGAAATGTAAATTATATGTTATGATTTGTAGAAGAGCATATCATAAGAAGCATAATATTAATATCAAAGTTATTCAAAGTATCAGTCTATCCTTTAAGAGTAGAGATAAAGTAAAGTGAATGTATCAAATAACTTATTTATAGTGTATTAATCGCTATTTTATTCATCCTAAAGTTGGTGTTATAACTATTATTTATGCAAACTTACCATATAATTTCACTATTTAGATAGGCAGTTTTATAGCTTAGATGAGTTTTCTGGAGATTTTATTGATGTTCTTGTTGAAAAAAGTAAAAGTAATTTGAGATGTTATATCATTATTAATTTCAAATAGTGAAAAAATTGAATGGGAACAAATTGTAGTTGCTTTAGAGATTAATTTCGTGAACAATAGCAGATTTACTTTGATGACAATAAGCTTAATGTTAAAGCAAGTATGCTAATCCACAGTAGCGCAAATGATAGAAGTTAAGTTCCTAAGCTTTAACTTTCTAAAGAGAATTTAATCAAAAGGACAGTTTAAATTCCTACTGTTTCGTAAGAAGTGCAGCAAGCTGAAAAAAAACTAGGAAAGTTTAAGTGATTTAATAATGAGGAATTTGAGGATATACCTAACTTGATTCCTGTATAGTTAGATAATGGAACTATTTATTATGGGTAATGATAAGACAAAAAAAGACATGGAAAAGGAATTGCTTTTTATAGTGATGGATCGAAGTATGAAGGGTATTGGTTTTAAGATAAAGCACATGGGAAAGGTAGATTTATACATTTTGAAGGAAATATCTATGAAGGGGATTGATTTTAAGATTAAGCACATGGATAAGGAGTATTTCATCATAAAGATGGAGCAATTTACGAAGGAAGTTGAGAATTCGATAAGTAAAGTGGATATGGAGTTGAAATATGACCTGATGGATCATTTTACAAAGGAAACTATCTAAAAGGAATGAAAAACAATTATGGAGAACTGACATGAACTGATAAATCTATATTTAAAGGACAGTTCAAAGATAATAATATGAATGGATAAGGAAATTACTATTGATCTGATGGTAGATCTTACTCAGGAGAATGAAAAAATAACAAAATGAACGGAAAAGGAACTTTCATTTGGCCTGATGGAAAAAAATTTGAAGGCGAATATGCAAATGATAAAAAGCAAGGATACGGCACTTTTATTTTAAAAGATGGAAGCTAATATAAAGGGCAATGGAAAAACGGAAGATAGGATGGTGTTGTAATTTTTACAAATGTCTAAGGCAAATCAAGAAAAGGAGAATGGAAAAAAGGCAAATTTATTCGTTGGTTAGAGTGATACATAGTAAATTTTTTTCCAAATATGTAATTATTTTTTGTTAAATTTCGTATTAAAATTATTAAGTAAATAAGTATTTTCTTCTTTGTTAAACATAAGAGTAATGTGATATATCTGATTAATAAATTAAAATAAAAAGTAAGAGAGTAAACTCCAAATCACTCATCAATTAAAAATTTATTTATTCTCTATCAAAATTTCTAAGCTTGTAATTATTTTATCATTTCGAAGTTATATTCCTTATTTTTTTAAGTGGAAACTAGAAGTTAAATTTCGATTTAATTTTTGATTGATTATAAAATTTTTTATGTATGGATATTTAAGTCAACAGATCTTTTCATAAAATTGCTAAATATTTCTTTTTAAAGATTTTTCTGAAATAACGAAACTAGAAATAATAGTTAAAGTATTAATACTTTAAAATGAAGATGAATACTAATAAAATATAAGGATATAAGATCTTTAATTATTTCATGCTTTTTAATATTGCTTATCTAAGTTTAATGGCTTTATAGTTGTCTACCATAATATAATCTTTATTTTGTCTCCTACTAAGACTAATTTTCATAGTCTCTAAAAATTTAGGATTAAATCAGAAGATAAAACTTGCAGTAACTAATATTTGGAGATTGGAGTTTATAAAATTTAGATATATGTAATACACTATGAATTGTATATCTCATTAAGAATTAGCATGTTTTATTAATTCTCCGCAAGAATCTCATTAAAGCAATAAAGAACTATAGATATCATAATCTTTAATCTTGTAAATATCAGTAAGATATTGATAATGCTAACTTTAACTATATCTTAATGCCAAATCGATAAAAAGCTGTCAATGTTTCTTCTTTATTAAGATCTAAACATTTCTAAGAATGTATTGTAATGATTTAATCCCAGATAAAGGAATCTGCATTTAAAATTTATTTCAAATAATAGTTATTAAGCAGCTTCAAGTTATTTAAGGATATATAAATTGAGATCAGATAAGTAACCATAATGCAGAGACAGATTTCTAGAAAATAAGGTTTGGTGTTCGATATATGTATACTAAGAAAAATAACTTAAAAAGTAAACTATTATAATAGCAGGAGCATTATGAAAATACACTTAGTATTTAAAGTTTAAGCTATCAAACAAATTTAAAGTTTGAATAACTTTTTTTAATTTACTATAAATTGACCCATAAATATATCTCACTAGATGGATAATTTATAAGTAGCAATATATGTTTATTTTATATGCGAGTATTAATTTTTAATTAAAAGTTTAATTAGTTTTCTTGATTATTTTGAAAGCTCAACTATCTAGATTCTTTTTAAGGATTTCAAATCCTGCTTTCTTTTCTTCTAAGATTACTTTATATTTTCCTTTACTTGTTACTTCCTTTAACGCTTTTTATAATATCTCTTTGCAGAAACCTTTTTATACTACCTCAATTATAATCCAGATTTCGCGAGTAAGAAAAGCTCCAATTATCTGCTCTTAAGACCTGGCTTGGTAATACTTAGCTATCTCCTATGCAATACCATCCTCATTCTTTACTAAGAATTTTATTATTCTGTGAGAAATAGGATGCTCAAGCATTTCTTGCTAGACCAATAGGTTTATTATTTTTTAGATTTTTTCGTCGTTAGATTACTTAATTTTGAAAAGCGAAAGAATGTAAAGCTCAATAAAGAAAGGAGCCTTATCTTTCATCAAACTCTAGAAATGCTCAGTCACTTTATTGAAAGTCTTATTTATGATGTATTCTTATATCTAGCTCACTTTCTATTATGACTTGCAATTTTCTTGGCAGTTATTGAAGTCAATTATCTTTTTTTCTTCTTTCCCAAAAAATTTGAAATTACTATCATTAACTGACAAGTGCATTTGAAGTAAATAAAGTAATAGTTTACTAGCAAAGTTGTTCTTTAGTAATTCTTATAAGTCAGAAGACTTGACCCACTTTAGTAGATTCTTTTTTATAAACTTAAAGTCATCCACTAATTAAAAGAGCCTAATTAGGAAAATAAAGCTGCTGGATTGCATAAGTTAAGACATCTCTGTTTTAACATTTTTTTGCGATACCAAGTCTAATAATTTAGGCTGACCTTAAAACATTAGAGAAAATGATATGATGATATTTCCTTCTTTCGTACTTTGGAATTTTGCAAAATCCTCTATGACTGAATAAGAAATGTCTACTATCTCCTAAGTTTTAGCGTTGTAATTTCTGAATAATTGACTTACTCGTAAAGAGAAATTATCAAGTTTTGAATTATCTCCAAACATCCACCTCCTTTGTCTAAGCTTTTTTGTACTACCTTGCTTACTATATGCAAGATAATTTCCTTTTGCTAAGGATTTTATTCAAAGCACTACTAAAGAGATGTATATTTCTCATTACTCTAAAGCTTTTAAAAGCAAATTTAATTGATCAGCTGAATTTTCCTCAACTAACTTGAATGCTTAAAAACGTAATTAAGCGATTGCATTCCATTCTATTTTTAAAAATTACCTTCATAACAATTAATTTTGATGCAAACTAGAGAATCTCATTGAAGAGTAGCTATTTAAGTTCTTAATTTCCAACTTCGTACATTTTCTTAATAAGATGGTAAGAATAGTTTTGCTTAGCAAGTTGGATTATACTTTTGCTCAGTGCGTTTATTATTAAAGACTATTATTCTTAATTTCCGTGCTTTAAAAACTGCTAGACAATTCTGCATTAATCATGCTTAAATGCCATTTAAAGCAGCTCTTCTTTTACCACATTTAGATGTTTTTGTATTAGAGAAGCTTTCTACTCCTTTGAAAGAGGTTTCTTCTTTTGAATAAGCTTGTTATAAGCCCTCTGAACAATAATATACTTACCTTTAGCTCTTTGATCTTAACATCGTTTTCTCCTTCTATCTTCTTAGCGTCTCCATTCTTAAGTTTTCTTTTCTTAAATACTTAGTCCTTATGACCAGACTTCCCTTAATCATTCATCATCTTGGACTTGATATTCTTAGGTTTCTGAGATACTTGAACTTAAGGATTGTCATTGCCTTGTTCTTATCTTTTATGTTTAGTAGCCATCTAATTTTAACTTTAAAATCAATTTGACTTAAAATAATCCAAAATGGAAAAGTTTCATATATATATACTTTTAAGCTTTAAGCCTTAATATCAGCCTCTATTGTACATCTACCTTCACTTTATATATCTAGATACCTAAAAGCAATAAGAGAGTAGCTGATCCATATCAGCTTATATTTACCTTCTTACTCACCTTCTTAAATCGTACCTTCTCTTTCTATAATCTATCAAATAAGCAAGCGTAGTGATATGTTTAAAGTAAATTGAAATGATATGTTTTTCAAATTAAGAAATAGTAATTGAAGTAAGAATAAAGTATTACTAATAGAGTATTAATTTCATTTTCTTTAGCAAAATGAACAAGTAAAAGAGCACTTTTAGCTTCTTAAATCAGAGAAGCTTGAGATAATCCCCTACCTAAAGCTTTTTTGAACCAGCTTAAGATGTGGATAAGCTATCAACTAAGAGAAAAGTAGATGTAAATGGAATACTTAAGCACCCTAATAAATGCTCACGAAATGTATTTTCTTATTAACTATATAATAAATAGTGTGAGTATAAGAGTGAAGTTATACTTAGGAGGTATAGGAAAAATATTAGCATTCAGGCTAAAATGGATACAAGTGATACGAGCAATGCAAAGAAAAAGATTATCTAACATAAGAATAAAATGTCTAATGTTAGGCTTAGCCAAATTAATTTTGAGATGATTCCTAGAGTTTAAGCATCCACTTCTAAGTCTTTCTAGAAAAGAAACTAAAGCACCGAGAGTTTAATTTCTGAAAATTCTGGTAAACTGGAGAAGTTCAATACAGCTAAAAATTTTATGGTTAAATCTGAGTAAAAATAATTTCATAGTAGCTAAGTATTCGAAAAGCCTGTGATTTGAGGAAGCTTAAATAGATCATTTGACTCACTTGATTTCCATTGCTTGGGAACAAAAATTTTATTACAGACTAATGCTTAAGAATTAAACTATTTCAAACGCCTAAGAAAATTCACACCCAGAGAAAGTAAAAAAAGATAAACATCTAATGAAAGTACAAAGGATCGTGAATCAGAATTTATTGACAAGCTAAAATCCAGAATTAGAAGCTACTCTAGGAACAAGAATAATTGAATTTGATTTTGCCTTTTTATTAATGCTTTTACAAATCATCAATTGCGAGTTATATTAAGAATATGTAAATAAATAATCTAGTAAAAAGTTAGTAGCTAAAGTAAGTTATGATATTTAAGCAGTATCCTAATATCTCGAAGTTGATGTAATATAACAATATTAGAGACATTGTCTATCTAAATTTTATCTTAAATTAAGGAATTATAAATTAATAACTTGAGGATAAATAAACTAAAATAATTCCTCTCTTTATCTAAACTCCATTTGATATATTATACTCTTTTATACTAAAAAGTAGCTATTGTCAAGTTGAAAAATGAATAAATACTGCTTTATTAGCTTGCTACTTATTAGAATAGCCTTGCATAATATTAAAGACATATTTTCCTAAAGAAGAGGTATAAATTATTTAATTATATAAGATTTTCAGGTTTATAGAAATAAAATTTAACCTGACTTTAATATAAACCAATTAAGTATCTCTAGTAGTTTTCATAGCTTATTAAAGTAAATCAATCAAATTATACCGCAATACTAAACTTTTTCACTGAGTACGCCTTTAGAATTCCACTCTCCTCTAATTAAATTGTAAGTCCATAGAATATGACCTTTATCAACTGCATACACTAAATTGCCTCTACTAGTAGCTTGAGTTGGTTCTATGTATTGATTGCCCTAAAAAGTTTATCCATGATCATACCATTTTTTACCGTCAAAGATATAAGTATTATTTATATTGTTATGAAATATGAGAATTGAAGAGCAAAGCTCAACTCCATTTAAGCTCTTTTTCTTTTACTGGGATATTTCTTAAAAAGCATCACTAACCAGTCATTCATCTAGTCACGCATTATATTACTATACCTTATTTGAATTAGATCCTCCAATAATATAGGAGCAATCATTCAAAGCTCCAACAGCAAAATGAGTAGCTGGTATAGGAATGTCAGCTATCTCGTAAAATTGCTTGTGCTAATATGAGAACATTTCGCATTTGTTTTATAACTATTCATCTTGCTTTCCTGAGAAAATATACACTTTATCAATATGTCAGTTAATACAATGATGATGATGCTTGAACAACGATGAGTACTTTATTTTAACATTGTTTTCTGTGAATATTTATAGTTATTATTACTAGTCTAGCTCTCCTCCTGAAACGAAGACTAAGCAATCACTCGGTTAAATTACTCTTACTCCATATGTCATTTTAGAAAGTGTAAGAGAATTAAATTCGTTCTCTTCAGTGACAGGGTTAATAGTAACAATTTAGTTAGTATTTTCCAACAAAACATGAATATTTGTTTGGGAATCAATAGGAGAGAAAAGGTTTAGTTAGTTTGAAAACCCTCTATTAACATTTTTGTAAGACTTCAGTCTTTTAGAAATTTTCTCTGTTTGACCTATTCTCTTTAACAACAGCTTAGAGGCTTAAATTTTTTCCTCTGCTACCTTTTTTATTAACTGGTCGTACTTTAAAATCTCGTTATTAAGTTCTTCCTCCTCTTTTATTAGTGTGTTATTCTTCTGTATTATAAGCTCCGCTTCCTATTTAGCTTTTTCTTTCTATTTAATTTCATTTTATTTTTTATTTACTTCATCTTACAAAAGTCTGTTACTTTCTCTTTCCTTACTTATTTAATGCCTGAGATTTTGGCATTCTTTACAGGAGTAAGATTATATTTTTTCATTTAGTCAGAAAATGAATTCTTCTATACAAGGTCGTTGTTCGTTCGAGACGCAATTTAAGATAAGACTATCAACCTTAAAGTTTACAGGAGATTAATTTAAGTTCATAGCTTAAGAAATGGCTGAAACATTTTCACAATAGTGATAAGGCATCAAATTCCAGACAGAACTGAAACTTAATAATCCTAAGGAGTAAATATCTGTCTATTTACTTGTCTGTTTCTTGGGATCATTGAATATTAAAGCACCATCTCGATATTCAATATTTAAGTACTTATATTTCCTTATTTCCTTATAAACTCCTAGTTCTGTCAACTTAAAGATGTCATTAGAATCAACACATATCTCATTTCTTAAATTTCCATGTGGTATGTTCTATTGATGAATCTTTTTAATAGCATCTGCTATTTATGCTATAATCTCAAGTCGTTCGCTTGGAAGATTTTTACTTAGTATATCAAAAGATTTCAGAGGCTCTATGAGAATGCATAGTTGCTGAGTGTAGCCAAATCCTATGACGTTAACAAAAAATTTGTTCTTTATCTTGACAAAATTTATAACTTCCTCCAAAATTAGCTTTACTATATTTCTTAGTTCTGAAGTCTCAACTACTTTTAGCATCCACCTTTTTACACAGTACTCTCTATTCTTATACAAACATTAATCAATTCTATAATAAGACTCTTCTACAAACACTTGGTCTAGTATAGTCAGATTGGAAAAATCGATTATATCAACATAGTTCTTTATAATGCTTATTTTTTCTTTTATTAATCCTTGGTAAAATATTTAATCACATTCTTCTGGTATATCGTATTGACTATCTAATGACATAATTTCTTACAATTAAACTTTTAATTAATAATTAAATTGCTGCATTATCAGGATAATATATACGTAGTGATTAAAACTATATAAAAGAAGCATTTAAGTATGATATATATACAGAAAGTGTTTTAATTCTTTTATTTTAGACTAAGCTCTTTCGATATACTTTCTTTCTCTTTTAAACCTTTTCTTATAATAGATTAATGAAGCTATCTTCTTTTATTTTTGTATAAAGGTAGAGATACTAAATACTTAATAACTGTTTAATACTCTAAACTGCTATAAATTAATAGAAATTGTTCATTTTCCTTTATTTACCAGTTCGAGTATTTTTCTTATAAACTCACATCTTTTGGTTAATTTCCTTTTTTCTATCTAGCCAGGTATGTTTAGTTTTTCATTTCTGTTTTCAGCATAATTGTACATTGAGCATACCCATTGACATAGATAGGAAGCGAAAACGTTCTGAGTTTTAATTATCTGAGGTTTAAAAGTTTTATTTGCAATGTAGGATTTTAATTTTTTCATTACTGTCTATGAAATATTGTCTTTATCTAAGTTTTTCAACTTTTCTATTACCTCTGGAGTTTTTAGAATTTTTTAAGCAACTGATCAATAATCTTGCTTAGTTTTACCTTTTTCTTACTTACTTTCTGGAGCTATTTTTAGTATTAAGCAAACAGCTTCTACCACCATCAAAATTTCTTTAGAAGGATTCTTAATCGAACATAATTCACGCTATTAGCCTATTTTAATAAAGCTAAAAGCTTCATTTGCCTATCTAACTAATTTAATAGCTTATTCGTCATTCAAAAGACCTTCTAATGTTTTATCCTCAAATTCATCCTCATTCTCTTTTAAATATAACTCAAGTTACTAGAGTTCTTTAGTAAGCATTTCGATTTTAATCTTCTAAATATAACTTAATGTCTATGCTTAAATTCTCTTACAAATAGAGCAGAAGATAATTTTATCCTACAAAGGGAGAAAGTCGCTAATACCCATTAAAATGTACTATTAGAATTCTGATATATTTTTTACTGCTGTAATGCCTAATGCTTATGTCTCATTACTAGCTTTCATTTTTTAATTTCTTTATTTATCTTCTGAACTATAGTAACTAATATCAGTACGCTTATCTTTTGTAACCGAAACGACATAATCTACTTAAAATGCAACTATTACACAAATTAGTCCAAACTGATTATCATTTTTATCTCTTTGGTTTAAGCAAAATAATGTTTTTTGACTATTTAACTTTTAGTTCGTATAAATCTTTCCCTTGATAAGTCGAGAAGTTAATTATATATAATTTATGACTATTAAGAGAATCAGATCTCATAATGAAAAAACATTGGGAGAGCTATTTTAAGTTATTTGCCTCTATTAAGTTTGCTTTCCTTACTTTCTCTAATGAAGGATGGTATAAATTTCAAGGCTGGTAAACTGAAAGTAATTTTGATACCTTTTAAATTTTAGATACTAGAACTTAACTAAGTTAATTGAATAGTATCCAATAGTATTTTAGGTAAGTTAATATAAATTAATTAGCTTAGTCACTTAAAAAAATTATAGATGCAATTCCATAGAGATTCATTATAACTCTAAAGCTACTGATGTGCCAAATTATAGTCACCTTTATTTTTAAATACGGTTTTGGCTACCAAAAGTCTAGTAGCTTTTGCTTCCCATCCATCTAGAAGTAACTTTCTGAAACACTCTTTATCTTCCTCAGTTTTTAGATACTTCTGTTCTTATAAATTATGTCACTTAAAGTTGTCAAGGAATTGGTAAAGATTGCTTCACTACTTTCGTTTTGGAATGAAATTCAGCTAAAGAGTAAAAAGCTTCTATAATTCATCTTTAATATAATCCAGTTAATAATTTGCTTTAACCTCCAAAATAAGGTTTTCTAGGATTTCTCGATTTGCTATTTAGCATGCTTAAACTTTTTTACTGAAACTAAGTACTTCAAATAAATTTTTTGGTTCTCATTCCATATATTTATGCAAAATACTTATCTCCTTTTATATCTCCAAAACACATTTATTAGTATATTCCCTATATTCCTAAAACTATACTTTAGACTCTTTTAAAGCATTGCATGCCTTTTTGTTGATAATGCTAACTAAATTTTACTAGATTTTTTGAACCTTTTCATTATACTTAGTCTCCTCTTAATCAAGAATAGACTGATATCCTTTATAAATCTCTTCACTCTTCTTGCACTTTTATACTTTTTCCTGTAGTGTGTCTTTTAAAGAATTAACTGCTATTTACAAATACTAAAAAGCATCCTAGAAGTCATAGAATTTGCAGTGTGAATGTCTTTACTACTCAACACAGATTGAGCAAAAACCCACAAACTCATTAGCACAGAATAAGATAATCTTTTTACCATAGTGATACTAACACTCCAAATCTTAATAGTCACAATCTAGCATTTCGTTAGGAAAAAAAGTTTTCTAAATTTACTTAGTATCAATTTCCTTAGCTTTATAGTTCTTAATCTACTCTTTAAATTACTCTATAAGCTAATATATAATAGGATTGTTCTCTAACTAGTCTAAATTTGTATGCTCAATGTATGATTTACAAATAGGACATTCAACTATGTTCTAAACTCCTTCCTAAAAAACAAAGCACTGCTTTACACATGCAAGACATAAAGTGTGCTACAACGAGCATGGTAGCACCTTTGGAAGTTTAGTGGTTAAATTATAAGTTTGGCTACAACGCTAGCAAGTAACAAAAGGAATAACTTTATCCATTTTAGTTAATTAATATAAGCTGTACCCTATTTTGTTATTTTTCCCTTTACTATTTATTTACTTAGCAATTTATTACTTATATACTCGTATTTTTATGCTTCTTACTTCTATAAATTAACTCTCACTAATGTAAAATAGAGTATATATATTATGCTGGATAAAGAGAAATAAAGTTATTTATTTCTAAATGCTACTTTTTAAGTAGTCTCTTATTAAAAGAAAGAGACAACATCAGTGTATTTTAAAAGATATTAGAATATATAATTTTAACGAAAGGCTTTACTGATTATACTCCAAGTGACTTGTTGTTTGCTGGATGTAAACGTTAAGTATAGTAATTTTTACTTAAATAGTAACTTTTGCTTACAAATCAGTATTAATAATTAGACGTTCAAATAGTTAAACCTAGAAGATAATGATAAAGCAGTTATTATAATTATATGTTCGATTAACTATTTTTAAGCACGTAAATATATAACTCATCACTATCCATTCTTTTGTATTCTTCTATTTCAAGTCCGGATTTTTGCACGATATGATGCATGTCCAAATTACAGTGGCAGCCAGTTTAAACGAGTGTTTTGTAGAATGTTCAGGTTTGTCTTAACTTTTTTATGAAATGAGTGCTGAATCCATGTTCAATCAAGATTATTTTACCTTAAGGCTTACATAATTTTTTTATTTTCTTTAATGACAATGAAGCGCTTGCAACCGAGCAAAGAGTAAAGGTAGAAATAACATAATCAAATTACTAATTTCCTGCCTCATAATCTTGCAAATCAATTTCTATAAGTTTTATTTTCTACTGGACACTTTAATCCAATTGCTCCACTTTTTCCTCACTTTATTTAATCATTCTTTAGCTTCAATCAATGCCGACATACTTTATAATTTTTTGAAAGTCTAAATAAGGGATATTAGCACCTGTTCCTATTCCAACTTCAAGCACATTTCCCTAAGCCATAGAAATCAATCTCTTTCTCTCATCCTTAATAAACTGAGGTTCATAATCTAAAATCTTATGATAATCTAAAGCAGTTTACTGATGCACTAGTCTAAGATACTTAGACTTATTATTAATAGAATTATACAATGATTTATATTTCCCCTCTTTAAAATAATAAAACACCCAGCAGAACCCAAAAATCGATGAAGCAGCTCCAACATTAAATATCAGAACTCTAGCCGCCATTGAATAAGATTTAAACAATTAAATTTATATAGCTTAATTGTATAATCTATCAAGTGTTTTACTATAACCTTCTATAATATTTTTAAATATTAACTAAAGAAAAGCTTAAATTTCTTATATTTAAAGAAATCTTATTTTTTATACCATTAATCACTCATTTTTCTTCATAAATATTAACGCTTTCTCATGTTTAATCTGTTACTGAGAAATTAAATTATAAAGCTACTTTTTTATTTCTATTTTATAACTTCAAACTCCATGTTTTTATATTGTTATAGATGCCAATATCAAAAATAAACGAATAGCTATACTTTTCAGTAATATTATCCACTCTAATCGTTTGATATTTTACGAATTACATTGTTATACTTTAAATCCTTATTATTAGCAGTATCTATTCTCTCAAGATTTAACTTGTTAAAGCCACATAAACCGTTAATTTTTACTATACTTACAGTAGAGAATATATTCTAAATATACTAGATTAATATAAGGTATACTACGTACTTAATAAGTAGATTTATATAAAGACTTGAAATAAGCGAGTACAGTAATAATATAAGAAGAGATAGGCTTAATTAAAGCCTTATAGTGGATATTATAAAGCAAAGAGTTTTGGCTTCTAGTAATTAAATTTTAATTTTGGTATTTCATAAATTTTTAATCTAACAACATGAAAACTTTTGCTACTTTGTGTTTTAAATGCCTTAACTGCTTTTAAGTTGAATAGGAAATTTCTTAAAGATCTATCCAACGAAACCAGAATGAAAACGAGTTAATTGAATTTACCAATTTATCGGATGTTAATATGGAATCATCTGTTAACTAAGTGAAAGAATTTCGGTAGTAGAAAAAATATATCAACGAAACTCCTTAGTAGAAGAAGAAAAGAATGCTTATGATGAAATAATCTGCTGTTAATAAGAGAAACTCTTTCTAGAATGAACAATCTGCTGATACTACTGTTTCTAGTATTTCACCTGAAGTTTCTAAAACCTAACAGTTAATTAAGCAAAAAGACAATAATGAAAAGTAAAATTTCTAGTTCGGGGATAAAAATAATGGGTCTAGTTTTGACAATAGTTCTAAAAGCTTGATTGCCATTTCCAAAAAAGTAGATGACCCTCTAAAAAACTTAGATACTAGAATTACTTAGGAAATAAAGGCTTAATTTAATATGCTATATCTTGGAGAAGCCTCTTAAGATCATACTTTGCTTTAGTTTAATAACATTAATAACAAAAGTCCTGGCGAAATTCAGAACTAAATTAGCTTGACAGTTGAAAGTGATTAAGTGAGCTAAAAATAAAATGACTTTTGTATGCAAACTCCTGAAGAATGGTCATAAATATACAGTAATCAGTCAACTCCTACTTCTAGACATGAGGTTAAACTGTTTAAAAAGAGGAATTCAAGTGCAGAAAGGTTTAAGGATTTGATAAAGATAAGAAAGAATGGAGTGAAGAATAATTATTTAAAGAATAGAATCAGAAACAATGGTAAAATTCTGCTTTCTTAGTTAAGTAAATCTTCCAGCAAGCTTTAGAAGAATTCCTTAGGAATTAACTCAACACAATCTCAGAAAAAATTTAGGTTTTCTCCTCATAATTAAAATTTCAAATTTTTTAATGCTCACACAACAAGAAATCCTTCTTTTACTCATTAGGGTACTGCCAAACTTAATACTGAAACTTCAGAAAGAAATAGATTTTTACGATCTATAACGAACTAAACACCTTACTTCATACAAGGGTTAGAGTCATCTGAAACTTTAATGAACTCCACGAAGCAAGAATTAACCTGGAATTTCCAAAAATCTGAAAGATTCAACTCAACAGGAAACATAAGTTTACTTCCTATAATATCTGAAGTAAACATATTCAAGCATAAAAAGGTAATCCAGAAATCCAAGTCAGAAGGAAACTTATTTCGATAATAAGAAAATAAGGATAATTAAAGTAAATAAAGGAATTTAAGTAAAATGCATAATGAAGATGCAATTTTAAACTAGAAGAGTTTTTCTTGTCTAAATGGACTTTGATAATTTAATTTAATAACATGTTTTTCTCTTAAAAAACTATGTTTCTAAGGTCAAAACCATTATTTTTAAGTTTAATTCAAGATAAAAATTCATTTTAAAGTCTAACTAGATTTAGTGCGAAAATATACAATAATTAAAGTATCCTCAGTAAAATTAATAATACAAGAGTTTTTTAATTAATTCATAATTATAGAGTTTGAGAACAGCTAAGATCTAGCCATGTTGCATTCTCTGTACGGCTCTTTGACGGACATAACGTGAATATTCTGCTGATCCATTTTTGCAGATAGGAATTAAAATATGTATTGAATGAATATTTCATGATTATAAACTTGAAACTCCTACCAAAGCCGAATTATCTCTAAATGCATTCACTTACAAGATCTTGGATCTTAATAGGAGCCTTTCTAAGGATTAGAGATATAATAAAGCAAACCTAAATTTGCTTCTGTCATTCTTTAATGATTGTAATATAAAGGATAATGATAAAAATTATTAGTTTTTGCGTTTCCAAAAGTAATTCTTTCTTACCTATCTAGAGGTTTTTATTTGGTAATAAAAAGTGATTAGTAAAATCCAGAGAAAGGTAATATTACATATGTGTAGTATAGTAGTAATAATAGGCAAAACATTATTTAGTTTTCATAACTCCTTAAATAGATTCACTGATCTCTAGGATGTAAGGAAATAATCGATTATTAAATATATAAATTAAAACTAGAAACAGAAAAAGATGAAGTATATTAATAGCTTCACATCACTTCTAGCCAATAAAATTAAGAAATTAGCTAATATATTAATTTTTATTATTTTAACAGTTATATACTAATTTTATCTTAGAGTTAAAGTATTAAAAATTATCAAAGATGAAAGATAAAGTTAAGATTTAAGTGACTCTATTTCTTACAATCAGATAAAAGTGAAGTACTTTAAGTATCTTTCTGGATTTGCTATTCGTTTTAATAATAAACAATAGAACTTACTTAGAAATAGAACTAATTTAATAGTATTTTATTAGTCTAAATAACTTAAAAGACATTGTAAGAAATCTATTATTTTAATCCTTTTTATTAATAAATGAAGTTATAATATGATTATCTTATTAAATCGTTGAAAATAATATAGCAACTAAGTTATTTCAAATAAGTCTTAGAAGATCTTAGTTTTATTTAGTCACTGATATAAGGAAAATAATCTGGAAGTTATTAGCTATGGAAGAGATTAGAAGGCTGTAAGAATATATTCTAGATTTCTCAATTAATTATTCGAAATTAAATGCCTTAGCTCTTTATTCTTCGAGGATCATAGAGAGTAGCAAAGCAAATTAAATTATATTATAAATTTAGTAATATTAGATAAATTTCTAACCTTGAATAAAATAAACTTATTAATTATTACAACAGCTGCTTAATGATACTGATAAATAACTATAATCACATAATAATCACAAAAGTTATTTTTTACCTTGTAAAATCTATTTTATCTTCTTTTTATTAGTCTTCTTCTTATACTTAAAGAAGTTCGAATGCTTTCGTTAATTTTTATCATACTTATATTTTATTTTATTACTTTTTTAAGAATTTGAAACTGATTACTATATTTTTAAAAAAGTTTGCTTCAAGTTTTGCTTTTTTAATTTAATGAGTTTATTACAGTTTTCTAACTATCCTACAATTTCCAAATATCTATTAAAATGTCTCTATATGGGAATAGTATTCATTTAATCTATTTCCTATCAATTTATTTCAACATTTAGAAATAGCTCTTATAGCTTAGAGAAACTATCCGATCTTTTTCTCTTACTAAATTTTTCTTATTTAATAATCAATCTCCAAATTAAATTAAATTTAACGCTTCTCTTATTTTTATATAGAATAGCCTTTCTTAAAAATTATGTTTGCTAATCAATAACTAAAAGAGAGCTTATTTTGTTAAATATAATTATTGAGCATATTATATGAATGTACTTTAAGGTTATATATGATTATTTTTATTTTTCCTTTTTATGCTTAAATATTAATAAATTTATGAATCTTTATCTAAAAATTATTAGATTCACTTTTTGCAAAGTAGATATATAATATGCATTGACTTTTTCTTTTCTTATCTATTTATAATTATAAACTGAAATACTCTTTAATTTTAATTTATTCCCCTATATTATTTTGTAAATAAGATTTTTAATTACTTATTTTAGAAAAATTGAATCACATGTTATCTTTTGTAAGATCTTTCTCATTTACCCACATAACTAGATTTCCATTCATCCATTAGCCTTCTTGACCTTTTCCATCTTGAGAATATAGAACACCCTTTCCATGTTTTTTTCCATTTAGTCACATTCCTTCATATGCACTGCCATCTGGATTTTTAAGAATCCCAAATCCGGATCTTTTATCATCTAATCAATCACCAGTATAAACTTCGCCATTTAATCACGTAAAAGTTCCCTTTCCATCCCTTTTGTTGTTTTTCCATTCTCCCACGTATTTTCTTCCATCACCTCACGAATAAGAACCATTTCCGTGAATATTATTATCATGAAACTCTCCCTCATAAGAGCTATTGTTTGTCCATTTAAATTTTCCTTTTCCATGCCTTTTACCATATTCATAAGTGCCTTCGTAAATTGTTCCATCAGGTCATGTTTCTATTCCATGTCCATGTTGCTTGTCTTCTTTTCATTATCCTACATATTTAGCTCCATTCATATATATGTAAGTTCCTTCACCATGAGGTTTATCATTTAACCATTCTCCTTCATAGCAATCTCCATCTCCATGAATAAGTCTTCCCTTTCCATTTGCTTTGTCATTTTTCCAATATCCTTCATATTTGGATCCATCCGTTCATATTTAAACTCCCTTTCCATGTCTCATTCCATAAAAGGATCATTATCCTGTATAGATTGCTTCATTATCAAGCTTTACAGGACCTTTAGTCTAAACTTAAACTCAATCCGTGATTCCTTCTTCTTATTTAAAAGGTCCTAGTCTTGCTTCAGTTTTTTAGGTGAGAGAATTAGAATAATCAGGCACAGGTCCTTCAATATCTCTAATTTTAATAGCTTCCATTTTATTTTATAAGCAAATCCAAAAATATATAAAGCTTCTTTCTTTGAATTTAACTTATAAAATAAACGTTTTCTTAACAGTTAGTGATTCTTAGATAATCATCATTTATATAAGACTCTTAACTTTATCCTTTCAAGAAGTTATCTTGAACTACTGTGATAAATGTAGTATTTAGTATTTGCTAAAAGTAGGTAACTATTAGCAATGATAAATTATTTACTTATTGTTTATTAATAGCTGTACTATCCTTATCTTATTAACTTAAAGTTACTAATTATAATATAAGAAATTACGATATATTAATGAAGTTAAATTATAGTCTCTATAATTATGCTTTTATTAGTCATTCCCTTATTTTTTTATATTTACTCATTTATTAATTGCTATTTTACCACTTCTTAGCTAATCTGCTTAAGTCTAGCCTTATCTGTAGTTAATAAAGTGATATGTATCTTAATAAAGAATAAGAAATAACTATCTTTATAAGAAGAAAAGAGAAAATAAAATACCAAAGAATTACAATTTTGAAATAGCTAACAAATAGCTTATTAGCTATATCGATTATATTACTAAATCTAAATTAAGAGATTATAAGCTTCAAGCTTAAATTAAAGATAACTATACTATAATATAGATATTATAGTATTAGTAAGCATCTTAAAAGCTTATTGTTTTATCCTTAGTTTTATACTATTTTCATAGAAATGCTTGTATGTTGCCTAAACTTATTTATTTATCTTCTTTATCTTAATTATTTTTAGCTCTGATTATTATCTTATGATATTGATGGAAAATAGCTATAATTTTATAATTTTAAAGTCTTAGAGTAAGAAAGAAAATAACTAGTAACATTTACATATTTTGGTTTTAAGTGCTATAAGTATATTGTTCTAATTAAATTACCTATTTAGCTTTAAATCAGGCAAGATTTATTGATTCTCTATAATAAAACTAAAGTATTATAAATTAATGTATGTAAGTATAATTAGGTAATTAAATATCAGAGTATGCTAAAGTAATAATCTACTTGAAGAACCATTTCTAATATGATTAGTACAAAGTTATTCTTATATTTCTTCTATTTATTACTCTAATCTTTCTAACTTGCTCATTAACTAAAATATTAAAAGCTTAGTACCTTATATTAATTATTTCTTATATCTTGCTAATTTCTCTTATATATGAATATTAAGTCTTTATAACAGTATTATTCCCTTTTTCTTATTCTTGCTGGAAGAAGATTCTTTCAATTAGTCTTTTAATCTTGCTTATTTAGCTCCTTCTTTCTTCTTCTAATTAAATGTAAATTAGATATAGCATTTCTAGTTAGCTTAATATACTTAAAATGAATTAAGCGATGCTTTTGTTTCTTTGCTATATGTTACTTTTGGTACTAATAAAAGAGGAATTAATTAATAAAATGCTTCATTTAATTAAAAAGCATTGCTTAAGTAAGACAACATCTTACTAAAGTAATTTACTTTTATACTCATTTATAGCCTAATTTTATAGAAGTAGTTGCTCATTATGCTAGTACTGTCTAAAAGCCTTAATTAAATAAGGGAAGGATAACTTATTAATCCTATTTGATGCTATAGATTAGAGCTTATAGTGAGAATAGTTAGTAAATAGCCTTCATATAATTGATAAAAGGGATAATATTTAACTTTATTTAGAAGTAACGTCCTTATGAAGCTTCTAATTAGTTTAATAATTAGAGTACTTTGATAATTACAACTAAGGAAATGTCATTTTTGATATGGATGTTAAGAGATATTTAGCATTTATTATTAAAGCATAGCATCCACAATTAAGTTACAACTTATTATCATATTAATAGGTTTTATGATACAGGACTATGCATTAATAACTAGCTTAGAATGACAAAGAACATCTTTAGTACTAATATTTAACTAGTAAAGTATATAGACTAAGCCAATTTGAAAAAGTAATTACTAACTAGACTCTATTATTTGTTTAGAAGGTTAGATTTTTAGCTTAGATTAAATATATTAAAATAAATTACATTCATTAATATCTAATATAAGGCACTAAGCATCACAACGCTATTACCCAGATTAATTGCAATCACTACATTATGTCATTTTCGCCTAGTCAACTGCTCTATTCATTATAAACTACGATTCTCAAATTACTTTCTACCACCTTTGAAGAAAAATCTAGTTAATAGGAAAAAAATATAATGCACAGGGAGATCTCATTTCACCACCCACCAAGCAGTAAAAAATAAGAATATTTGATTAAAGTGATGTAAACTAATAGAAGAAGTAAAAAATTTGAAAACAATAAAATAATTAACTAATGGAAAAACTTTAAATATTCTAGGAAATAATAAAAAGATTAAAAAAAGATGTCGTAATCTGGTTTCAGAAAAGGCTTTTTTCCTGCGAGTAAAGAGGAGCAGAAGAGTGGCTAGCAAACTGCATCAGTTCAATCTGGCAAAAGAATCTAGCACTCACTTGGAACTCCAGTCATTCAAGAGCAACCTAGATAATAACAGGAAACTTAAGTCAGATAAATCCCTGTTGAAAAAATCCTAATAGAATAGGAGGAAGAAATAGACTATAAGTAATTGGCTTTAAGCTTAGTCAAAGAGGTTGCAAAATTGAAATAGGAAATTTAATAGCTCAGAGTGTATGCTGAAACGGAAGCTTAACTATCTGATTAGCGAGCTGTTAACTCTGAACGAGAACTGCAAGCAATGTGGAACATGACATAAGAGCAGTCCCGTCTATAGACTATGACCAATGGTAAGATTAACGATATTTTAAAAGTAGTTTCTATCCCAAAAATTTTAAATGATCTCTATTAGCTGTTAGGCCAGTTACGATGGAAATAGAATCAGTTTAACCTTTCAGCTAAAATTTTCAGAGTTAGACCAAGGAAAAACATGTAAGGAAATGCTTTCAATGTGGTAGCATTTGACATTTATATCGTTAATGCAATAAGTTTAGGTAGGTTCAACATTAATATTGGAAGAAGTAGTATTGGCTTCAGCAGAGTAAAGAGCTAGAACAAGATTTTAAAAAGCAAAGTTAAACAAAATGTATTGTAACCCGAATGGTTATGTATATAAAGTTAAGGTTTAAAACCCATGAAACTACCCTCAAGGCAACAAATGTCCCTAGTTGCAAAGCTGGAAGGAAAACCAGTTTGATAAACCCATCCAAAAGTAGATAGGATGTAAAAAAGTCAGTTCGAGTTCGAATTGAAAACCTTTCTAACGTTTATTAACTTTATAACTTTATTCTAGGAAATAGAATCGACACTTATGGCTTAATAAAGAAACCTTAACACCCTCTGAAATATTTCACAAAATTAGAACAGTCATTCATAAAGCTAGCAATAGAAACAAAAAGAACTTGAAATAAGTTAGAAAAAAGAATAATATAAGCATAAATTGCAGCGTCAAATGGAACTAAGAGAATAATGAAATGAACAGATGATAATAAAGGAGATAAACATTCGCTTTAAACCTAAACGAGAAACTAAAAAATTTTATTATCATAACTCTCAAACGTATCTATGGAAAATATGCTAAATTTAATATCTTCAAATAAGAGTACTGAAATTACTAAAAGAAAGCAGAAGAAAAAAAGATCCAACTTCAGCTAATGCTAAAGAGTTAAAAATTATATTACAACTAATTCGCAAAAACATGCAAGTAAAAAGATATAAAGCATTATCTAGTGAAAAATAATTAAAACATCATATACATAATAAGGAGAAGAGTAGTAGAGACTTATAAACTTTTATATTTAGCCTCTAAAAAAATCAAGAAGTAGGAAGAAAGAGGTTTAATTAGCTCTAAGAACGTGAAGCATTGAATTTTGAATTTTGATTATTTTATTTGAAACTAACATATAATAAATAGCTAAATTTTTCTCTAATTTTAATTTTTTAAATATAAATCTGCCAGAAGCTGCCTTAAATAGTTTTAATAACCATCTACCTTGTTTAAATATGAAGAAAGAGAATTTATATTTTAGTACCATGATTCCTCTAAGTATTTTAGGTGGCCTACATTTGAATAGGATACATGCTAATAGAAAAATGTTGATGCTTGCTTCTATTCCTTATTTCTTTATTTCTTACTAGACTTATAAAAGACTCTAAGATTAAAAAAGTTAAAGTGATAGATAAGATTTTATATGGTCAGTTCTAAAGAGTATTGCTTTACCTGTATTTTGTATTGGAATAGGACATCATTTTTAAGCTATAGGACTAACAGGTGGTATTGGTTGTGGTAAATCAAGTGTAATTAGAATAATACAAAGTGCTTAAGCAAATCAATAAAGGTAGTTTGGCTTTATAGATTGCGACTAGATATCAAGAGATATTTTTAAACAAAACACATTAAGCTACAAAATGGTTTAATGGATATGAGGAAGCAAAGTAATTGAAAATAATGAGATTAATAGAATAAAATTAGGATAAATTGTATTTCAAAATCCTAGAGAAATGAGAAAACTAAAGCTAATTACTAAACCTCCTATATTTTGTAACATTCTAAAGCATATTCATGAACTTAAAATGGAAGGCTTTTAGAAAGTAGTTGTAGACGCTCCTACTCTATATGAGTCTTAATATTTACGTTTATTTCTATATCCAATTATTGTTGTCGCAACAACAGATAGAAACTTAGTCATTTAGAGAATTATTTAACGTAGAGAGCCAAAAATTTCCTAATAAGATGCAATTAGCAGAATAAACTGTTAAAAGGACATTAACTACAAAATATCTTAAGCTCATTTTGTAGTTTACAACAATTCTGATTATTCTGAACTTGCAAAACAGGTAGAAGAGGTATTGAAAAAGATTTAAGCTAATAGTTAAACTTATGCCTTTAAATTTGTAATAAACTTTAAGTGTTTCTCTAGTTTTTACGAAATTCAATTTTTCCTATCACTTATTTATATTGCTTATTTCCTTACCACATCCTAGATATATAATTTTAATATGTTGTATAAATAAATATATTTAATTAATGAAGAATCTATTTATTAGTCTATATCAGCTAGATGGTTTATGTAACTATTGCATGTCTTTATATAAAGCTTCTTTATTATTTAAAGCTTATTAAATTTTAATTTTATTGCTTCTTTTAAACTAGCAAGATATACTAAAAAGGGTTAGAATGCTCTTGTTTAAATATTATCTGCTTAAGTTGTTTTAAGCACCTTAACTTTCGAAAAACCTAGTTTAGTTTCAATAAATTATTTTCCATCTTCTAGGTTGTAAAACACAAGTTTAGTATATTAAGTAGTCTAAAATTGTAAAGAATGACTAAGAAAAATATAAGAAATGCTTCCAGAATGAGTAAAGGTTTTTTTCAAAGAGCAGGGCAAAATAAATTGCTCTATTTAAACTACTACAATTAAAAAAGTTTTTCTATCAAGGAAGCTTTTTATTAGCAGATAGAGTCTTAAAATACAATAGAAAGTGTGGATATTTATGAATAAGTAAACTTTTATAGTAGTAGTAATTACTTAATCTAATATAACTTTAATTTTAAGCCTTTTAAAATTAATCTTAGCTTAATAGGTTCATTGATGTATTTATAGTGATTCTTTTAGTATTTTTTGAAAGATAGATAATTCATCTAGTTATAATAAGTCTTTTAGTTACTTAGATCTTTAAGAACACTTTTAATTAACTTATAGTTAATTGAATAAAACTAGTAAGTTACAAGAACTCTTTGATGATCTTTCTTATTATACTTTGGAGAGGGAGAATGCTTATGTTTATCCCTTGAATCTTAGATTGAACTATAAGCTGCTTCTTTTAATTTTTTGCTCTTCTTTATTTTGGTTTAATTAATTTCCCTTTCACATGCTTATACACAAATAAAAGTAATAAGGATTCTTTGCAACTCGTTTTATCTTTGATAGGCTTAATTTGTATGTTATTACTATCTAACTGTAATAAAAATACTTGGTTATAGCAATTTAAGGTTCAGATTTAAGATTTACCTTCTGACAATATGGTATGGAAATCTTAAACCGAATCAACTGTCTCCTTCTTTACAAACTTCATACTCATAGGTAATTAATAGCTTTCCAATTATTTGGGTTCTTTTAAGTTTGAGTTAAAATCGAAAATTCCTATTTCCTAAGGTAGGATCTATAGCAAAAGGGATTCTTGCATCTATATTCATTTGTTCTCAAGAGTCTTTCCACTCCCATAGTCTCCCAAACCAATACAAAAGAGAGTTCCATTCATTCCAATTACATCATAAGGAGTCATTAGTCTTTATTCAAAGTCCCACATAAAAAACTATAGATTAAAGAAATAAATCCAGTTTATTGCTTGGCTCGCTGTTTTTATTTCGAAGTATGAAGTATCAAACACATACAATTTAAGACCTACCTAGATCACTCTGTTGAAAAACGTTAGTTAATAATGCTTCTCCATATTAACTTAAGATAGCTACTCATTTAAAAATCCTTTGGAAGTTACTTTAGAAGCCTTTAAATCTACTATAAATCAATATTCTCCAAACTACTCAAACACAAAAATAAAAATGCTTTTCTTAATATTTCTAAGCCAATTACCTCCTTCCTTTCCAAATTGAGTCATCATCAATTCACTTTCACTAATTTTTAAAGTTCTGAGTTTAGAAAAATCTATTTCGTTTTCCTCACATTCACTAATTATACTCTCAGGTAAAGTAAATTACTTAACCTCATTATTCTTAATATCATAGTAGATTATTTACTAATTCACCACTCTTTAATACACTAAAACTGCTTAGCACTCGCTTTCCTTTTTTTAAACCTGCTACTACTGATTCGAAGATTACTTTACAGCAGTTTTCAAACCACTATAATTTTACCGATTTTTTTTGTTTTCCTTCATTTAATTCAAATTTATCTACAAACCAATTCAAATAATCAAGCTTAGTAATAGCTAATTTACTTAATATAATAACTAAATATAGCTCTGCTAATTAATGATTTAGTACTTTAGATATATTAATTAATTATAGTCTATACAACTGTCTAGTGATTTATGATAAGATTTTGAAAGCTAGTATAAATCTAGCTTTATATGTTTTTGCTATATTGTTTATGATTAATTGGCACTAATGTATTTATTTAATTCTCTTCAAGTCTTTCTATTTCTTAGTCATTATTTTAAGGCTATAAATGAACAAAAATTCATTAGAAATTAAAGCTCTTTCTCCTGACAGTTGCCTTTTGCTTTGCCAGTTCAGAAAAAAATTCAATTTACTTAACATCTTGCAGGCCCTCGCTTCCTTGAGTCTATATTTCTGAGCATTATCCTAGGTGCTTAACAGGGGTATTAACTATGGGATATTTTGCTATAACTTACTGTTTATTTGAGCATTAGCAGGAGTTCTAATATGCTAATGATTGAAGGTTTAGATATTTACCGCTTATATGATTATAGATGCTATTATTTACCTACTTCTCCTTATATTTTTAAGTGTTATTGGCATTTGAGGAAGCCACCCCATCTATGCAGCTATTACACTACCTGCCTGATTTTTCTTCGCATTAATTAGGAAATATTATGCTTTTAAACTTAGAACTTGTGTGTATACTAAGGTAACACTTTATTAGCTATCCACACCTCCTTCAGAAATAGACAGGAAGTAAAAAGAATCAG
Source organism: Loxodes magnus (assembly GCA_946699065.1). Lineage (NCBI taxonomy): Eukaryota > Ciliophora > Karyorelictea > Loxodida > Loxodidae > Loxodes > Loxodes magnus. The sequence goes on from CAMPDV010000104.1 coordinate 473,707, forward strand.
GGATATAGATACACTAAATAGCACTAAATGAAGAGGTTGATCTAAAACCAGAAAATGAGGATAACTAGTTGAATTGGGAGGATTTATAAATAGGGAAGAAGTAAGAAGTTAAAGATGCAAATGTGTAGATAGAGGAAATTAATGAAAATAACTAGATTCTGAATGAGGAACTTTCTAAATTTAAGAATGATTACTAAGATTTATAAAGCTAGAATAAGAAGCTAGAGTAAGATAATTCTTAACTATTTGCTTAGATTCATAATATCTAAAGTGATCAAAATAAGTAGCATCTAGAATAGTAAAACTAGAAGACTTAAGATAAGTGATAGAAGCTAAGTAATTAAGAGCAAGCTAGCTAGTTTTAATAGCAGATAGAAAGTCTATAAGAGTAAGCTTAGTAAATATCCGGCTAAAATACCCAACTTGAGTTAAAAATAAACCAATCTGAGAAAGTTATTTAGTAGTTAAAGCAAAATAACTTAGAGTAGCTTAAAAAGCTAGATAGCTATGATAAAAGTAATAAATAAAATAGCAATCTTTACAATTAGCTTTAGAATGAAAACATCGCTCTAAAGCATAATTTAACTAAGCTTTAAAGTGAAAAGGAGAGCTTAATGAAAGAATTTGAGCTTGAGAAGTTATAGCATTATTTACTGATTGAAAGAGTAAATAGGTTGTAAAGAGAAAGTTTATGGTAGAAAGGAGAAGGAGTCATAATAGTAAAGGAAGATGCTATCAAGCCAAATGAAATATGTCTCGAATCATCGGAGCCGGAAAATATGTCAAGTCTGAATGATCTTAGCTTTACATCTTCAAAATGATTTTATTTTGAAAGTTCTACGCAGTATTTTTTACTAAGACTTTTTTAAAATACATTTCAAAACACTTTCTCAATTGTTCATAAAAAATAGCCTTCTCTGTCCAAATACAGTTAGCATTAAAGCACATTTAATATTTTATGCATTTATAGCAGCTTTTAGGAATATTCAGTATATTAAACACCAAATTTATGTAATCTTCAAGAGAAAGTAAACTAAATCAGTTTGACTAAAACTTATTTGATTTAAGGTTGCAGAGATTGATTCTTATAAGGTAAAATCTCATAATATAAAGCTATTGATAGAAGGATTTAAAGCTTTTAAAACATAGAGTAATTAAGAGAATTCAGTTAGAAAGTTTAAATTATTTCTTTATAAAAGCTTAGATTTTCAGTATATACAAAAGGGGAGTAACTTAACTTATAAACCCTTATTATTGATGGACATATCTAATTGTAGTGGTTTACCTTATGTTTGATATTGTAGTTTTAGAAAAGCAAAGTAGATTAGGTAGGTATTGAGTGTTAATTGCATAGTGTAAATTATATTACTATTTATAAATCTGAATAAAATGGGAAAACTTAACAGAGAAATATTAGCGTTAACTGGAGGTCAGCCTCCACTTGTAGCTAAGAGACCACTTTTTAAGGATAAAAAGTAAAGTGCAGTTAGATGGATGTGAACTGAATTTGAAGCTTCGACTATCTTGAAATTAAAGCACTGAGTAAGATAAGCAGAGGCTGAGCAACCTTATCCTTTTAAAAAATTAGATAAGTAGCTAAATAAAATACCTTTGAGTAGTGAAGAAGCTTTATAATTTGAAAGCCCTGGTTGGACTTAAGAAGAAATCCTTGAACTATGGGAAAAATGTTGGTAATTTGATCTTCGTTTCATAGTAATTGCAGATAGATTAAATAAAAATCGTAGCGTAGAAGATATCAAAGTGAAGTTTTTCAATATGGCAAAGGAACTACTTCGAAGAAGAAAAGTCGAAGATGATCCTTTAATAAATTTCGAATATAATGCTGAGTATGATAGAAAAAGAAAGCATCAACTAGAAAAAAGATTCAGCCGTACTAAAGAGTAATAATAGGAAGAGAAGGAATTAATTACAAAGGCAAAAGAACTTGATAAAAAAATCAAGAAAGAAGAGAGAGAGTAAAAGCAATTTGAAAAATTGATGAATGAAGCATGTGAATTGAAGGATAAGGATAGACCATCTGGAGTGACGCTTAAAAGTAAAGAGTCTTGTATGGTAAATAACAATATGAAAAAACTGGAGGCTATTTTGAATGAAATGAATATTCCCCTACGACCAATGCCAACTGAATCAGTGCAAAACTTATTTAGAAAACTTCAAAGAGAAATTATGGTACTATTTGGCTTATAAAAACATGCTATTAAAAAGGAAAAAGAGAAAAAAGCTCTAGAGGATAAACTAAAAGAAGTGAAGAGTTAGAAAAGGCAAGCAGTGAAGCCTGAACATGCAAAGATTGGAACAAAACACTTAACGACACCTGTAAACGGCAAGAAGCAAAGCTTATAGAAAAAGCGTAAAACATGAATCTGCCTTAATATTTTTTTCATAGCTTTAATTAATTTACAGTAACCTAAAGTATTAGTCAATATTTTTTAACTCCTTCAGAAATTTTAAAATTAAAATATTATTTAGTGAAAAAGTTTAAAGTCAAAGATATTTACAAGATAATCTAAGCAATAATTTCATTATTGATATAATATAGAGTTTAAAAGATTATGCTCTTATATAATTTGAATTTTAAATATTTACAATGTAGATTTAATTACTTTAGAAGCTATTTTATTATATTCTTCTTTTCAAAGATAGGTAAAATTAGATTAGCTTTCTATTAAATAATATGATTACTAAAGGATACTTTTTGTAATATCTATTGCTAAATTATTTAAATCCATGCTTTAAATTTTATTGTTTAGTTCTATAGAAAATTTTAAATTAGATATTCTTCCAATAGTTTAAGGCTTTTTAATACAGAAATTGCATATGACTCTGTTATAATATTGATATAATTTCTGTCGTTGTGATTTTATTTAATAATTTGCTTTACTTTGCTAAAACCTTTTTTTATTTATTATAAAATGAAATAAATATCGATAATTTTATATTTTTTAATTGATTGCTTCTTATTATGTTGCTTGTAAGAACCAATTTTATTCAAATATTATAAGATATTGGAGGTTATTTATATTTGATTATGCAACTATGAAAATGTTTTATTACTATTTAAAGTGCTTCTAATACAAAACCTTATTGAATTTGGAAAATATTTTTGATTGATGGCATTTATTTTTATTTATAATTTCTCCTTTTAAATATTTCTTACTAGTTTAAGTTTTTCTCTTCATTTTAATAGTTTAAAACTTACTCACAAAAGCTTTAGTTTAGCATGCTTTTAAGTTATGAATTTAAGATATGATAGAAGTTTATGATCCTATACTAGAAGAAAATAGCAAATAGATTTAATAAATCTGATTATATATGTCTACCCTACTACATTACTATTGCTATTTTTATGTATCTAATAAATGAAACTTAACTATTCTGTATTGCTAGCATACTTAATAGCAGTATTCTATTATCCTGCTGTTAAGATTTTAGAAAGGTATATATTATGAATAATCTATCCAATTATAGAACCTTATTATATCGTATACACCATTTACCTTTTAATTCCAATTTATATTGGTCGGTAGTATCAAATCGTCGAGATACTTAGTAAAGTAAAACTAGAATTAGCTAAATAATACCATAAAGAGAGTATTAATAGGATAGTTAGTTAAAATGCTTAATTAATAAAGTGATAATTACAATCGATAAAGCTAAGAAAAGGAATAGAAGGTTATTTCTATATAGTTAGTTTCATATTTTAGCAAGAGTGAAGACTACTAACACTAATATTAACTAGATTTATATAATAATACTTTAAATCTAATTAGTAATAATGAAGCATCAAGTTAAAAATCATATGCAGTGGTTAAAGAAAAAAGCTAAAATGAATCTATTGAAAACCCTTATAATTAGGATTTATATATGTCTGTATCATTTAATTAAGAAGTAAAAGTAACGTTATAAGTGTATTATTCAAGCTTAAAAAGCTGCTTCTATTAAAAGCTTCATATGTTTTTAGATTATAGAATAATTTGGAAACTGCTTGGTAAATGAACTTGTTTATCAGATAAAATTAAAAAGTTAGAATTCTATTAGTTTAAAAAGCTAAGCTAAACAAGCTATCTTAAGAAAGACTGTAAAACTAATAGGAGTAATATGAATAACTGAATAGAGAGAAAATTGCAAATGTTAAAAAGTTATTTCTGATTCTTCTTATATGAGATTGTATGTAGATTAAAGGTAATTCAATTTGACATTTTCTAGTAAAAGAAAAGAAAGAATTCGTATCAGATAAATCTAATGTTGTTAATAAAGAAAAGGGGGTAAAATGATTTTTTGCTTTGGTGAGAAGTATTAATAAGATATTAAATTATAATGAAGATGTAGAATTGCTTATTATTTTTAGTTACTTTATACATTTACTGATTCTTCAACTCTTCTTTTTTTGAATCTAATTCAATAATCTTATTGATCTTTTGCTTATTAGCTTCTTATCAGAGTTTTACTCCTAAAATATTTGACCTTCTTGATTTTCAGTTTAAGTACCTCCGTTAGGAGTTTTAGCAAAGCATCTTTATTGTAGATTAAGTGTAGCTAGTATAGAATTTATATGATATGTAATTTATGTGAAAATGGTAACTTTCTACTTCTGCTATACGATAGAAAAGATAACTGTAGATCTTCCAAAAGATCTGATTAAACTCAAAGGCCTTTCAGAATAATTTATTCTACAATTATACATTTTTATTACATGAAAACGATTTCTTAAACACAAACATTTCAGTTTATTTCTTAACCTTATTTATTTTAAGCTATCAAGCCCTGAAATTTCAGTTATTGATTATCCTATTATAATAAAAAGCAATAGCCTTGATATAGCATAATCTATCTATTTGATTTGATTCAAAGCTAATATATTTTAAATATCTGTTTCCTCATTTGTTTGTACAATTACTGATATTATAAATACGATGATATATTAAACTGCTTAGTTATTTCATTAATAGCTAGTTTATTAATGTCATATATAAGATAATTGATTTGCATTGCATTAATGAAGTCATACTTTTATATGGAAATTCCCTAGATACTTTCATATCTAATTTGCTTCATTTTAGCTATCTATTTTAAAAGTTCTTAGTCAATTATTTATTTTACCATCTGAATAAAAAAAGCTTATAAAAGCCCTAAAATACTACCTACATAATAAATTATTCATCTATGAAATCGTTTTTTTCTGTTAAAACAAGAGTTAAGTATCTTAATTAAGATAAACTACTATCGGCGCTATATTCTTCTATAATCAATCCCTTTTAAACCTCATTTTACGCCTAAATAAGCAAAGTTGATCAGTTTTAATCCATAACATTTAAGTTTTATCTAATACCTTAGTGTGGAAGTATTAACTTAAACTACTCTTCTCTTTTCAATACCAATAGTTAGGATTTCTCACTTTGAAGTTTCCTTTTTAAGTCTTTTTTATATCCCAAAAGCACTAAAATGTCTTAAAAGCTGTTTAAGTCTTTTTTATTAATTAAGTAGCAAAGTATTATAACCCTTTAAAGTACTTTTAGTATTACTTAATCTTTCTTATTCCTTTTTACATATCTCTATTAGAATTTTTCTAGCTAATAAGTTCAAATAAAACTAACTGAATATAACAGAAATTTTCCAATCTAGAAAGGTAAAAAGGAAAAACATGAAGATACTAGTATTTGAATGAATGGGGTCATAATGAGTCTTACTATAAGAGAGGCATAAAAAAGGAAAGGAGTAAGTTAGTTAGAAGTAGATGGGATTAGGAAAAAGGAAAATTAAATGGAGAGTTGAAAATTTAAATTATATACCCTATTTTAAAAATGCAGTCTTCTGATTTATTGAAAACTGTAGAAGTTTAGAATCTAGCCACAATGGCTTGATATCCTGCTTCTATTGTGAACTTCTAGGATTAAACATTTACTGTCAGATATGGATTCATGCCTGATGAAGAAAACGTTGCTCCTGAGAGAATTCGTCTTCAATAGGAAATTCGACCTTTTCAAAATGAAGAGCTGAAACTAGGTGATAAAGTGGAAGTTGCAACGAAAAATCAAGAAAATGAATCTCCTGGATGGTGACTAGCAGAGATAAAAGGCGTAAAGCATGGATTTTACTTCATTCACTACCTTAATTATGATTCAAACTTTGATGAGATAGTTGAAATACATAGACTAAGAAAACCTTCCAATTCAACTCCATTAAGTGGTCAAAACATTCAGCAAATAACCTTTAAAATCCCAAAAGATTTACAAGAATGGGCCAAAACAAATGAAGCAAGAGAAAGACTTTTAAATATGAGAGAAAGACTAAAAGCCATCTCAGTTAATATTTTAGAAGATCAAATAGTTGTAATAGGAGAAGGGCCAATATAAAACAAAGCTCAGCAGCTAGTTGATATAATCTATCAGAACGAACGTTAGCTTATAAAATTAGAAAAGGACAGGGAATACAAAATAAGGCAATTAGAGATATAAAGAGAAAGAGCTTTAAGAGAATAGTCAGTAGCTTTACTTATCCCTGCTGAGTATGTGGGCATCATAATAGGTAAATAAGGAAATAGAATTCAGGCTCTTTAGCAAGACTTCTAGTGTGTAATCAAAATAGATTAAGAAGCTAAAGAAGGAAATGTTTAAGTTACTATTGTTGGAGAAAATAAGCTTAAACTAGAACAGTGTGCTCATTCCATTACTATATTAAAGGAAAAAGTTCTGATACCTTTGCAAATAGCTTAGTGAATCAGTAAGTAGCAAATTTATATTCTCAAGGATTTAAAGAATCAATGTAATCTGGTAAGCATTTACTTAGATTGATATCTGGCTTGGAAACCCTAAGCCTTAGCAAGGATTTGTAAGCTTATTTGAACTGGAAAATGACAACGTAGGATTATACTTAGTAGGTAATAAGGAGAACTTAAAAATAGCTAAACTACTGCTAGATGTTCATCTTAGTTTTTTCGAAAATTATCGTTACAACTAGACATCCATCGAAAAACTTGAACAACAGCTAGTTGAGATAAAACGAAGCAGCTTATTCCTAAATAAATAGTTCAGACGTAAAGAAGTAAATTATCAACCTTATGACAGAGAAGAATCGTATTAGCAAAGACCACCTTATAAACAATACGAAAATAAGAGAGAAGATTATTTTATGGAGAAGGAAGACTCATAGTAAGTATAAAGCTACCAAAGGAATCAATATGTAAAGAAAGAGCCATTATACAGAAAGAAGATTGAGTAATTTCAATGATGATTTGAACTAATTCCTTCTATTAAAATTAATTAATGTCTAGGTAATCATAATCTTAATATATAACATCATTGTCTAAGCACTTCTTTATCCAATCATGCAAATGAGCTTCTCATTCTACATTATAACCATAGGGCTATATAATGAGTATTATATTCAGAGATAATAGATGGTTAAATTGCTTATTATCATCAGAATCTCAGTTTGATTGTCAAAGTAGTGAAGGATGGACAAAGATAAAGCAAGCTTAGATATAGAAACACACATATAAGAGAAACAAGAAGATACTAGCTTAAGGAAGTAGAAGTTATTAATTAAAAATTTTACTTTTCCAAAAGAAATTAAGTGACTGAATTGGTTATTAAAAATGGAATTCAGTTTAGAAGCAATGGACACAGAATCTTTAAGAGAATAACTTTAAAGCATAGAGTAAGAATATTCCACTTCATACGGAGCACGTGTAAAGCTAGATTTGAACAATCCCCATGAGTAGTTAAAAGAAACAATTCAAGAGCTTAATTAAACATAAAGAACTTGTGCATGCATAGCAGGAATAGCTCTATTTCTAATGGATAAATAAGATGAGCTAATGGATAAATAAATATAGAATGAAACTGAAACGCAAATATAGCAGAATGAACTAAGCGATTTGAGAGAGCATATCAAAATGTAGGAATTTAAATTAGCCAAAAAGTCAGAGAAAAAGAAACAAATTCTGTTTGAAAAGCAAAGCCTGTAGTAGACAAATGAGGATATCAAAAGACAGTTGAATGAAAACTAGCAACAGTTAACTTAATTGCGTGAAAAATACAATAATTTAAAACTCTAGAACAAAAACTTCTAAACTCAGACTACTGAATCCAGTGAATTTTAAAAGTCAATAAAAGCTAAAGTGCAGCAGTATAAATAGTAAGTAAAGTAATATGAGGAAGTAATTAAATAAAACGAAATTAATATAAAAGAGCTATAATTGATGCTGGTTTAAGAAAAGAAGAAAAATGAGGAAATTGAATATGAAGTCACTAATATTTAATAAGAACTTACTATTGCTAAGCATAAATACGAGAAATAAAAGGAAGATTTGTCTAATATTAAGGATCAATATGAAATCGCAAAAAATGAGCTCAAGAGCAAGAACAACCTTATTCATGAACTACAGAAAGAAAAGGAAATGTATGAATCTCATATTGAATCTCCTAGGATAAAAGTAGCAAATCAAAGAAATTTTTATAATCAAGATCATGAAATAAAAACTCCTTCTAAAGTAGATCTTTAAAAAGAATTGCTGACTCTTAACGAACTTCCTTACCAAGAGGACGAATTTAATTATCCGATAAATGGTAAGCAAAGTATATTTGAAGTTGATCAATAATCTTCACTAGAAGAAACAGAAAAACATTTCAAAGGAATATCTTCGGCTAAATAAAGAGCTGTTATAAGTTTTACGCCAGAAGTAAGTACTTAGTAAGTTTAACCGACATTTTTTGTTTCTAACAAAGAACTAAAAAAGTAAAAACTAGAGTATTTATGCTTGATTCCATAAAAATCTTCAAATAGAGATCCTATTGAGTAGCATTTTCAGTTACTTACTTAAAGCGCTAAGATTAATTCTCCATACATGGATCAAATCTGTACAGTAAGCAACGCTAATTTATACGCCAAATGCGTCAAGCAAGGCGTTCCAATACACAAGGTAAAAAATAATGCAGTGGCATTAATGGATCGATAAAGAACTTAACACTGAATATTTAAATATGCTCTACATCTAAGCACTTGAAAGGAAAAAGAACATCAAGAAAAATTAGAAATAAGAACCGTAAGTTACTCATGCAGCAAATAAATTAACCAAATTCAGTCTCTCAAGGAACTCAGAAAATCTATAAAGCACTGATACTTTATTATTGTATAATTAAATGCATAAACATCTAATCTTTACTTCTCTTATAATCATAATTTTGATTAGCTTCCATCAAATATATATCTATACCATCCTATTTTCTCTTTTAAAGCACATAGGACTACTATAAAATTATATTTGGAGGTATCAATTATTATTATACAATGGAGTTAAAATAACAGTTGTGTATATAAAGAAAATATACTGATGCTTATTTTTATTATGACAGTTTTAGAATTAATCATATAAATAGATGGCATTAAAAGAATACCAGGCTAATGTTTCATAATATTAATTTATGGCATCGTGCTTTCTTATTTCTCTCAATCTATTCGTCTAAGTTATCAATTTACCACCATTCTGGCAATGTTCCATAAAACCTTAGTACTTAACCCTACATAACTTTTAAACCTTTGTAACTATCATCTGCAAAAGTACCTTCAAAGCAAACCAGGCTCATAAGGTTTAGTTTAGGATAAAGAGTAGCATAACCATTTCTTCCTTAAGATATCTGATTAAAAATGAAACGCTTATATATAACATCCTTTAGTTAAAGTTGATTAATAAAGAGAGACAAGCAGTTCTAATCCCTTATAAGTTAGAGTTATAGCTTTTCATAGGTTAATTTAAATATAACCTAAGCTAACCATTAAGTTAATTTCTTATTTAAAGAGCTAATTAGCACTAAATATGAGCGATAAAAAATCTCTTCATAGGTAAGTTTTCTAGCTTTAAGCTTCTGCTAAATTGCTATAGAAAATGACTTGATTAAGTAGCAATCGTTTGGATTTGAGACTTAGATAAATGAGATTGATAATTGAATGCAGAATGAAGGAAAGTTTAAGAATATATAAAATAGAGCGCTGATAATTACAGGGCCTCCTGGAAGTGGAAAAAGCACGCTATTGATGAAGTTTATAGAATACTTAAGAATGTCACATGCTAGACATTAGTACTACTTATTACTCAACTTTGCCATTAATAACACTACTTATGTAAATAAACTGTTCTAGATCTACGTCAAACTAAGAAATGACTTTGAGATAAGTCAGAAAGTTGATGTTATTGAGGAAAAAATGAGAACTCTTTTCTATAGATGGATAGAAATAGCTCATGGAAAAGTGATTGATAATCAAATTCCTTTTAATAATATTTTGTTTATTATAGACGGAATTGATAGACTGAAAGATAGCAATGGAAAGGAAGACGTTCCTGATTGGCTTCCTGGAATTTTTCCTTCTAGTATGAAGGTGATTGTAACTTGTAATTCTAATTCAAAGGCTGCTAGATATTTGCTAACCAAAAATCCTCTTTCTATTAAGCTAGAACCTCTTCTTAATAACGTAAAGATGGAAGTTATGAACTTTTAGTTCTCTAATATTCCAACTGGATCCTAGGCAAAGGTAGAAGAAGTAATGGAGTTTGTAAATAGTACAGAATTATGTGACAACCCTTTATACTTAAAATGCTTGCTTTCCTTCCTCTTTCCTTAGGATGAGGATATAGAAGAAATGCCTTTTGAAGATGTAAAAAAGTGTGCAAACGTTGAATAACTTTTTGAAATAGCACTGACTCATTACGAAGAATTTTTATTTACAAAAAGCAAGGAAAAAGTCTAGGATTTATTCAGATACCTTTACATGACTAATGGGCTGCATTAGGCAGAATTAATAAGTCTGTGCTAGCTAGAAGAATATCAATTCCGTAAGTTTATTAGCGTATTCCATGTAATTCTGATTTACTAAGACAACTTTACGATGCTTAAATATGATATACTTAGTTCAGTGATAGAGTCTAGATATATGTAGATAGATAGGGATATTTATTATAATAATATAGTCAATGTCCTGAAAAAAAATCTCAACTCCATCAGAAACATTTAGGAGATCGCTTAGTTGCTCTTTAAGTCAAAGCAATGGCTAAAGCTTAAGGACTTTATATCCAATGTATAGATCTTTAATTATATGATCTACCCCGAATGTAGACTAGACTTATTACATTACTGGTCAAAACTTGAACAACTTCATATTGATCCAGTCCTTGAATTTAATAAGTCCTTTGACCATTTCTTTATGAGCTACAGGCCATTACTAAGCGAAATTTTTGCTATAGTAGTACAGGCTTGCAGGTTTTTTAAGGACTTTGCTGATTTTGAAAATAAGAAAACTCCTTCATATCGTCATCCTTTCTTAAAGGGATAAGAACTAACAGAAATAAATTTACTAGATGAAATTAAAAATTTTGATAGGATGTACTCAGAGTAGACTATTCCAGCTATAGAAGAAGATGAAAACTTCAATGCGGAAAATGCAGTGAAAAGGAAATTAATAAGGACTTAGATCTTCAACAATATTGCTAACTAGCAAGAGAAAGAAGTTATTCCTAACCAAGAACTTACCTTTTACTACTATAAAAGATGGCTCTGAATCCAGTTCCCATGATGCTGCATGGATATGTACAGCAATTTTTCTCAAGTTATGCTAAAGTGTAGTCACTAGAACGAAAACTTACCTCCATCAATAGAAGCTGAGCTTAATCATTCTACCACTAAGATTATTAAAGAATGCATTATGAGAAAAAAGTAAGCCAGGGATCTTAGTAATCAGCGTCATTTGATTGATCTTTCTTAGAATAGAATGGACTATGATTTAATGCCCTAAAGTTAAAAACTAAATCAGACTTTTAGTCATGACGTTGGAACTCCACCTCATAATAGTTACTACTAGATGCGAGAGTTGGAAGATATATACAGAATGACTCCAAAACTGCCTCGATTAGGCAAGTCAGGATACATATCAGAATACCAAAAAGTGAAGCAGAAAAAAATAGATACTGACTTCAAATTTAGCACCTTTAAAAAGGAACTAACTCCTAATAATGTACTAGGTAAGCTAGTAGACTCTGTCACTAATTATTGTAGTCAAGAAACTAAACTACAAAGAGAAACTCTTATACATCTTAAGCAGTAGTATAACACTCTAGTATCTACCATTCAAGAAAAGCAGAAGGTTTATTCCTCCTTAAACTCTTAGATTGTTAAATTTGAACAGAGGTCTAAGGAAATTTAGCAGGCTAAAGTGAATTTGAAAAGAATATAGATGAAAATGGGTAAAACATACGAACTTTTGAACAAAGCAGAGGTAGAAACCAGAAGATTTGAATAAGTTCTAAATGCTTTGTTTAGAAACTAGGCTAGAAATGATGATTGGATATAGTCATTAGAGTAGGCAGTCTAAAATATGACATTAATGATAGCTTATGAGAATGAGCAAATCATAAAATATAACAGCAAAACTTACAAGAATAAATAAAAAATGCTTAACTTCCAAAAATGACTAAGTGTTAAGAAAAATCTATAAGAGTAAACTATAGAAAAATGTGCTGAGCAGTTTTATTTCAAAACCACTTTGAAAGAATAAGTAATTGAAGCCGAAAAAAGAAGACAAATCAAAGTATAAAACGTGGTAAGTCCAGATGTTCTAGAATACTATAGAAGCAAGGAAAGACAGCGTGTTCAGTAGGTAAGTTATTAACTCTATAGAAAAAAAGAATTTTGGCAGTTAAGTAAATATTGGGCTTCAAACTGAAATAATACAAAGAAATTTTTAATAAAATAAAGCAAGTTATTGGGATATCTGATCCACATGAACTCAATAATCTTATTCACTTCTTAGAAAAATCCGAGAAGTTAAAAGTAAGTTAATCTACGTTTAGTACTTGAAGGAGGAGAAGAAAGAGCAAATAAAACTGTTACATCAAGAGAAGGAATCCTTGGAGTAAAAACTCAAGTTCTTAATTCTATCTTCCAATGTTAAGCAAGGTGAAGAGAGGAATTATATAACACACAAAGAATATGAAGAGCAAATTAATCAAATTTTGTCCAAAAATAGTTATTTAGAAAGATAAGCTTATAAAGACTAGAAAAATTATGAGGCTTCAGTTGCTTTATAAGTAGCTTGTTAAGTAAGCATTAATTCAGAATACCTTCGAATACATGAGGAGCAAATTACTAATACCTGAAGATGTGAACGATAATAAAAACCCAATGTACCTACTTGCAAAGATAACTGAGAATCTTGAATAAAAATTGCAGAAAATATAAAAAAAGTTCGGAACTACTAACTGGGAATAATTCAAAAAGCAGCAAGGGATTGATGAAGATCCTTAATTAAGACATTTTCATAGCTAGCATAATAGTGAAGATATGATTCAGAAGCTAGCCTTTTTCAAAAAATAGACCCTACAACTAATGTAAATAGATGAAAAAAATGAAAACTCTTCGGACGAAGAGACATTTCAAGGAATGGAGGGTCTTATGAATATGGACCATAACATTATCATTAAAAAGGCTAGAAACGAGCTAAAGAACCAGAACTAAATGCAACTAAAAAAATAAAACGTTAAAAACTACGAAGTTTTCATCCCAGGCTAACGCAAATAGAAACAGAGCTAAATTAAAGTAAGTTATTAATATTACAGGTTCTAGAGCTAAAACCGATAATAAAGGAAACAGTTTGATATAATATGAATATTAGAAACTTATTCCATTTAATATATCTATAAAGCTAATTCTTATTCTATAGCATACATTTAATTTCATTTCTAACGCCAGTAAAATAATTTTACTTAATAGGGTTTTATAACTTCTAAAGCTTTTAGTGATTTGATATCAAGTTGCTTGCTTAAAGTTTCTCTTTTAAGATTTCTTTTGTTACCTTGAAAAAATACCTTTGCAGTATTATTAAAGCAATTTCAAAGCATTTTTAACATTTCCTTTATAATAGCTTGCTTAGTTTATTTAGCTACCTATGGGTAAAATTGGTAATAATGGTATTCGAAAAAGTATTGAAATTCCTTATGTTAGGATCAATTAAAAGCCCTGGGGATATTTAAATTTATGAAGATGTAGTGACAGATTTACTTCACTATAGTCTCAATTTGCTAATTATTGCTGATAATTAGTAAAGAACTAAGAATGAGATAAGTTTCACGATTAGCTCTTTAAAACTAGAACTATAACATTAAATAGCTAGGCTTCCTTCTAGAAGAGTATTTAGCTATTTAAGCATTAAGAGAGAAGCAGAACTTGAAATAGTCATATAGGGAAAAATTAACCTTACTGGACTACTTTAATAGTAAAAAACTAGGAGTTATATTAAGTAAAAATAGGATAATAATAAATTTGGAGGATAAAACTTATAACTCTAGAGAGATTGCATGCTATATAGAAAGATAGCTTATTTTAAAATTCATCAAAAGGTATACAAGAGGGTATAATGTAGAGAATGAACAGTTTAGAATAATATAAAATAACTATCAGGAATTAATTTTGATTTATATGTTAAAAAATCGGAAAAAAGTACAAAATTCATCTTTAGATATATATAAAACTTCTGTTAAAATAGTAAGTATAGAAGATAAATATTTAAAGTAGAATGATTAAGCTTCTCTTAACGAACTAATACTAAAGATTAAAGGCTAATCTGCTTCAATAAGAGATGGTAGATTTGCTGTGTAATAGGGTATTAGTTTAGCAAATATTATGCATTAATAGCTTAATTAAGTCCAACTTTAATGGAAAAATGTTTAGGTGCAATTAAATTTCAAACTAAAGTACTGATAGAGCAGTAATAGTAAATATAAATGGAAATTGAAAGCTGATTATATATAAAATGCATTCTAAATATACGTTTCTAAATACTTTAACTAGCTTTTCGTAATTAAGAGTTAAGAAAAGAAGGCTAAGAAATCTACCTTAGTTGTGTACCAAGGAATAATTAGGAGATATACTCTGGGAATAAATAGATAGGATTAATAAGAAAAATGTGAAGAATATAATTAACTGATAATGCATAGTTCATATAGATGATCAGTTTATTTAATTTTAGATGATAAAAGATGTTAATGACTCATCAACCTTACTTGCTTAATGTCAGCTATTTTGTTTCTACATTTCCATCAACAAATTCGTAAATAAACAGCTATGCTTCAGAACTTTATGCCGCAAGTAAAGAAAAACTCGGAGTTGTTTCAATTAATAACGGAGTGTAAGCTCCAGTAGCTGAACCTGGATTGATAAAATATTTTCCATTTGTTTAATTAAATGAAGCTTCATGAGTATGTCCTGAAAGCAAAATATCACAATTCAATTAAGAAGCTATACTACTTAAAGAATCAACATCTCCCCAGGGAATAACTTAATGTCCATGTATCATTCCAATATTCCAAGTACCTACAGTTACAACTTTAGTCTCTGGAAGACTAGGTTCGTCAAAATCACCTCGTACAATGTGAACATTCGAAGCAAGAGAACGAATTCAATCCTAAGTTTCACGATCTCCAATATTTCCAGTTACAAACACATGCTACATTTTTCCAGGTACCAAAAGCTCTTTAAACCCTTGAGGGATACCAACAGCTCTTTATGGTACATGCAAGTCTCCAATAAGCAAGGCTAATTCTCCAAATTGCTACATTTTTAATGATATCAAATTCAATAATCTAACAAATTTATAATCAAGCCTAATATCTTAATCATCAAGGCATTTAAACTATCACTTTCAATAAATCTAACCTAGTTAACACCCCTTTTCTCCAATTTTTTTAGAACTAAACATATAGAAATAGATTTAAAGGCTCCAGATACTAAGTAACAAGCCAAATTTCTCTTGATAATCATTTTAAAAGACTTACTAAGAAGAATGATTCTAATCTAAGATGCTTTCATGGCTATTTTTTAGATAATATAGAAATAGCTAGATTTATTTAGTAAAGCATATGTTTATATAGATCTTATTACTTCGTTTTATTTAGATATTTAAGCACAAAATTCCTTTATTTAATTTTCTTATCCCTTCATGCATATTCGCATTGTTGGAAGAGTATTAAAAATGAGTTTAAGCGTTTAAATAGAATATAAAAGGAGAATTCTGCGTCTAGAAAGACAAAGATTAAACTCCTTCCTAATCTTATAATTAGCTCTTTTGAGTAAAGGAAGAAGTAATAAGATCATTTTTATGCCTATTCATAATATTGATCTTCTATATGATGAGGACTAATATGAATAAGGATAAGCTAAAGAGATAAGAAAGGAAGCTTTAATTATTCCAAAAATATATAAAGAGTTGCTTAAATGTTCAAACCTTTTCACGATATATCGCATCCAGTGGCTAGTTGAGAGTTTCAAACTTTAAACTTTTCGTAATGAAGAAGTTTGCAACACTGACTATAAAGAAAAGGTTATAAATGGCAAGGTGGTTGCGGTTAACAATGTAATAGCAGAACTCTATGCTTACTATCATAGCTAATGTGTTTAAGGCCAATGTAATTCCTAAGAAATTTCCTCTATATTTCATGGGTAGAAGCTCTATAATATATAGATTCATAGTAATATGTCTAGATGATAAAAACAGTACAGATATTACTATGAATTCTTTAATTAGATCAGGTTCAGTCAAAAAAGCTGTGATTCCAAATAGAAAAACACAAGCAATAGAATCTCATATTAAAAGATTTCTCCTTCCAATTTCTGGATTATCAACAAGGACTATAGTGAAGAATACTGCGCAAACTTCCACAATTGCAGAGACACACAAGAAAACAAACATCTCATAACCATATGTATCAGTAATATACTGTGTTGGTAGCGCCCAATATATTCCAGTATAGATAAAAGTGGATAAAAAGTTACTAGACCATATTTTATATTTTTCTTTCTGGAACCATTCTTCCTTAACAAAGTCTTGAGTTGAAGATGTTTCTTAAGATATTTGCTCCATGTCTCTTATACATTACTCTTCCTCGCTGGTTAGTTTAGGCTATCCATTCTATTAGAAAATTTAATTTATTACTTCTATTGCTTTTTCTTATTTCTTAAAGCATGCTAAGTAGTAAGGGCTTTCAGGAATAATGAAGCATGATAGAAAAACAACTGGTAATATGAATTTACCCCACCATCGTATCCATTCTCTCCAATGCATAAAATCATCCCTTAATGTAGGCATCCAGTACTATGCTGAAATAGCGCATAATTACTATCCAAAAACATACCAAAAAAAGCTTAAGCAGAAGAACTTGCTACGCACTTTTGTGGGATAGAATTCAATTAGATAATACCATACAATACTAGAGCTAATTCCTAAGCTAATTCCATAAAGGAATAGGAAGAAGAAGCAAGTTTTTTCCCCTGTAGCATAACTTGCAGCTAATAAACTTAAATATAACCCTATATTTGATCCGAAAAGACACCATTTTCTTCCAAATCTATCAGACAGAAAACCAGATACTGTGTCTCCAACTACAAATGAAATCCAGAAAAAATACATTGCTTAAGTCCTCGATGCAATATCAAAAATATATTCAAAGCTCAGAATACTTGGCAAAACTAGCATTAAGATTGATTGCATTCCTTCCTAAGCTAAGAAAAACCCTAAAAGTATACCAACTTTCAACTGGAAATTACCAGATTCCCTAGAGTCAATTATATTAGAAATATTCTTTCTTTGGATTAGCACTTTACTTTCCTAGTCTATTTCGCTTTCTTTCATTATTAGTTATCAAAACTCCTAAATTTATATTATACCTAATTAAACAACTTAAGGTTTTAATTTAAATCTCATTTACTAATCAAATTTCTTTCTTAAATCAAAGCTAAGTAAATAAGCGACGCCTATTAAATTTACCTTAGATGGTCAAATACAATTTAATGCTTCTTGTATGTTAATTTTATTAACTATACTCGCAAAGTTTGAGTGATGGCAAGATAAATTCTACCTAAATCTAACTTAAATGTAGATTGAAAATTTTCAGTTTTAAGGTATAATAAAGCTAATATTTATATGATGAATTGATGATAGACTAATAAAGGTTTTATCATATTTAAAATAAAAGCTAATGAAATATCTTAATATCCTCCTTTTTTCATTGCTTTTTGATATAGCTAATTCAAATAGTGTTTAGCATAAGCGTTCTACTACTTAATATATTGATCTCTGTAACTTTTCTTCTTCGAATTCCTACTATTTCTGCTTCTTGACGTGCTTTTGCTTGATTTTTTTACTTTTAAGTTTTTTTCATTTTATGAGAGTCTTAGTTTATGTTTGGAATACTAAGGCTCTTCAATTGTACTTTCCTCTTCTGGTAATTTGAATTTAGCATAGATTTCATCGACATATTTAGGACTAGGTTTGTCAATACTATGACTGGAGTAGGTAGTGTTTCTCTCTGAGATTTTACTCTTTTAGTATGATTTTTTATTTCTTACAACTTTGTTATAGCTTTACTGTAGGTTACTTAGGTTCTCTAGTATTTTGCTCTAAATTTTTTCTTCCTCATCCACTCAGTTTAAACAGCCACTATTTTCTTTTTAGTTCTTCTTGATTGTCTTTAATAAATGGTAGGCAAAGGTAACCTAACATAGTAAGTCTCAAGCAAGATCTTCGTAGTTCTAGTCATTGAATATTTTTTCTAGAATTTGGATTTTAAGTATGATTGGATTTGAATTTCTGCAATTTAATTACTTTATCTGATTGATTTTTTACCTTTTTCGTTATGTATATTCCACAGTTAGCTATCTAAGCATAGTTTTAGAAAAGACACTTCATATGCGTTAGAACCTTTTGCTCATCAAACGTTTCATTCAACTATTTTCATACTTCATTACCTGTAAAAGTAAAAGCTAATTTTTCAACTGCATGACTACTTACCAGTAGTTTCGGCTTGGTTAGAAGTTTCATCCTACTCTGATTCCTATAGCAATTCAACATGTGTCTCTGGCTAAATCTTATTGTGTTATAATTTTTTCTCAATCATTTAGTTTTTTCCACAAGAGCATCCCATAGAATATTACAAACTTTCTTTAATTAAAATTGTAATCAAATCATTTAAATGTCCTATACTATATAAATCTACCCTTATTATCTCTTTACCTTCATCTTCTGCTTTATTCACTACCTCCTATTACAATCCTCTTTCCTTTTATCTTTCTTACCTTTACAAACTCTTAAGGAGTTAAGCCAATTTAACCTCAACTTAAGTAATTAATTTCTAGATAATCTTATAAGATTCACACTTAAATACTATAAAAGTGAGTTAATTGTTATTTTTGTGCTTACTAGTGAGCGAAGGCATTAAAACCTTAAGGTAATATCTAATGATTAGCTGATGGATACTTTGGCTAATTGAAGTTGATAAATTAGCATAATCTAATGTAGTCTAAAATGTACATTAACTAGAGTTAGGAAATCCTTTAATTTTCAGTATGTATAAGATACTAGATATGCTATAAAAATTAAACACTTTAAGCTTAATAAATATGCTATTTGTAATTACTAGCTCTCCTTATGTATTCAAATTAAGCTTCCTTAGCATATCCTAATATTATAAGAAAGAAGTGGTAATTGACTGGAATAGCAACTATTATAGCAATTAAAGAGTAAGATATTAATAATATTATGTGAGCCTTTGCTTTAATTCTATCACTAGGTTTTGAACTTTGCTATTCATATTTAAATCTTTTTTTCAGTGAATGTGTAACTAAGAAAATCGTTAGATAATCTTATTAAGGTTAAACTACGAGAGATTGGTTATGAATAGCAAATTGTATTAAAGACAAAGTTAATTAACAAAGTTCATTGGACTGGTAAAAACTCTATGGACGTCTTAAGGGAATTGGAGAAACTGATGATTATCTTAGCTTTCATTCTGATGATAGTCTTGCAGTTAAGTTTCATTTTGGATCTACTTTGGAAGTTAAAGTTATAGCAGGCATATCTTAAGCAGATTTTCTAATTGCAGGTGTATGTTTGTTAATTCTAGGTGTAAAGCTAATATCTATATGTTTTGCACACTCAGCTCTTGCTTCTTTCAATTTAAATTTGAGATTTATAAGCTTTCGCTTTTCTCCAAAAAGCTACTAATACTTCTAGCTTCTCTGTTTATTAAGTTGTTTCTGAATGTTTTGCATTGCATAATGCTAAGCCTTTTCTTTTTAAAATATTCTTGAGGATTAAATAGCATCACGTTAAATTTGATAGCCTGTCAAAAAATTATTCTGCTTTTTTAAGTATCATCTCTTCTCAGTAGGCTATAGGGTAATTGAATTTTCTAATGGTTAAATATTCCTATTAATTTGCTTTAATTGATTCTACTCATAAATTTTATTGAGACACTGTAAAGGTATATAAGAGATATCCTTCGTAGTTATTTACATTACTCTACATTACTCACTACTAACAATTACACTATGGCTAGAAATTTAATTAAAAAGGGCTGTTTCCTCCCCAAAAAATGACCCAACTCCAAGCATAGCAAGTGCCTACCTTTTCTTAAATTTTCCTAAAGTTAGCATCTCATTTACGATTTTGCATTCACCTTCACAAATGAAGTATAAGCAATCAGAAGGTCTGCCTTATTGGATTATCACAGTTCCTTTTACTAATATTTTTAAAGAGAACAGATGGATAAGTCTTTCTTTATCAACGCTATTAAGTGTTTTTCCTTAGGGAAATAAATTCTCTATAAATTAGATTTTTTTATACTCTATTTCTCTGAGTTTGGGTTATATGATTACTTCAAAATCTAACTTTAGCACTTCTATAACCTGCAAATTCCCACAGGCTCTGGCAGAAAGTGTTCTAACACAGTTCTAACTCATCAGGCCTTTTTATCCAAAAATTTTTCCTTGTCCAAGTCGATTGAAAATGATTTCTACATTCTAACCATTTTTCTGATAAGATTCAAAGAACTCAACAGTTCCATTTAATATGATGTAAAAGGCATCTGCGGGATCTCTTTTCTTAAATATGATTTCATTAGGTTCGAAGTATATAACATGCATTACTTATATCAAATTACTCAAAATCTAGTCATCACAGTCAGTCAGAATAGCTTAAAGATCCTAAATTTGCTTTAAGATAGAAACTGAAGTTTAGACATGCCTTTAGTATCTATATTTCTAGAACAGTAGGTGAGTTAACTTGACCCTTTTAATATTTCTTTCGCTAAGTTCTTAAGAAATTGCTCTTGCATACTAGTTCAAAATTTCTTCAGCTCTGCTCATTTTATTTCAATTACTGAATTTAATAGAATAAAGAATTCTAACGTTAGATGTATTCTAGGGTATTCGAAATTTAGACTCACTTGTATAAAATTATATATCTAAAGGATAGAAAAAAGTAAACTATCGAAACTACTGCTACTTCCTTTTGCTTTTAGCCATTTAAGAGTTTCTTTTTATAATCATTATCAATTAGGAATTAAGGCTTAGCCTTTTAAGTCAAATTTAGCTACTTTGGACACTAGAACGCATTAGAAAGCTGAATATAGGAACATAGATATTTAGAATAATCACTATACTAAAGCCATGAAGGCTAGAAGGTTAAAAGGAAATTGGCCAAGAGACAAAGAACTAATTTTTTTAGGATAGCTTCAAATCTCATTTGGTAGTAAATAATTTATCTCCATCAATGAAATTAAATTTGAAAACTACTATTTAGCAAATCCAATCTAACTCAAAACTGTACACTAAAAAAACAGTTTTACCGAACTAAAAAAGCGATAAATTGCAAAAAGAACTAGTTTCTAGCTTCTTTTCTCTTCCAATGAAAATAATAATTCTTTACTTATATAACTAAACTCTACCAAGTCTCATAACTCTACAGACATATAGCTTCATAATAATATCATAAGTGCTAATATTCATATTGACTCTCTAGCTGCAGAAACTAATTTAATTAAAAATTTAAGAAACATTAGCTTATACCTATTTTAGTCTATATATATCATAATAGATACATATCCTTTAAGCTACTATATTGATAGCTTTATAATCTTTAATTAGATTTATAATTTGAAGGCAAAGTAATGAGTTTATATCTTACTTTAGCTTTGAGATTCTATGAATATTTAAAAGCTCTTTCAGTTTATAATCCCTCTAGTGATAAGTAAATTAAAAGTCTAGTCTATTTTTTATTTTTAGCGAAGATTGAAAATTATCCTGAACATTGGCCTTTATTAAAAACCTGACTACTATATTCACTATTAGCCCATTAACTATTAAATCAGTCTTGAATAAATGAAGCAAATGAAAATATTAGCTAGTCTAGAAGCATATGATTCAATGACACGTCAAATAAGTATGAGCATTAATAACTTAAACATCTAGCTAAATAAGTACTACCCTTAATTATACTTCTTATTATTCATATTATAGAAATTATCTTAGCAAGATGAAAATAAAATATCGTTATAGTTGAATTTTTTCCTTAATTAGAGTACTTTAAATTTAGTGCTTTCACTTTCTAATTTATAAGATGGAAAGTAATTCATTTAAGGTCTTTATTAGAGTCAGACCCCCTTCTAATAGAGAAAACTCCCACTCTGATCTTGATAAAAGGAGACAGATCGTTTAAACTGAAGATAATATGGTTTTTGTTTAAGATCCGTATTCGGAAATTCCTTCTAAACGTGAGAAAAGCTTCTGCTTTGATGGTGTTTTTGATTAATCGAGAGAGAATGAAAGTATTTATTTGCAAGGTGTTCAACCTTTAATAGACTCTGCTCTTAGCTCTTTTAATGCAACTATTTTTGCCTATGGAATGACTAGTGCAGGGAAAACTTATACTATAATCGGCGATCGCGAGAGAAGCATACCAGGAATCACTAATCTAGCAGTTAATGATATTTTGAAGAAATTAAGCTAAAACAAGCAGTTTAAGTCAAGTCTCTCTCTTAGTTACTTGGAGATATACAATGAATAGGTTAGAGACTTACTAGTAGAGAATAACCAACTACTTATTGTGGAAGATCCTATTAAAGGAGTTTTGGTACCTGAACTGTCTGAATAAAAAATCAAAGAAGTTTCTGAAATTTGACAGTGGATTGACTTAGGAAATTCCAGAAGGATCGTAGCATCAACATCTATCAATTAAGTTTCAAGCAGAAGCCATGCAATCCTTTAGCTAAATATTACCCAAAAGCAAAGCTAAAGAGATCTTAAAGAAATGTAATCTGTTTCTAAAATCAGTTTCGTTGATCTAGCAGGATCAGAAAGAGGAGCTGCTAGCTAAAATAGAGGTATGAGGTTACTAGAAGGAGCTAAAATAAACCGTAGTTTACTTGCCCTTGGAAATTGTATCAATATTCTTGCTGATAAAACGAAAGAAGGAAGTTTTGTACCTTATCGAGATTCTAAACTCACTAGATTATTGAAGGATTCTCTAGGAGGTAATACACTAACTGTTATGCTGGCATGTATTTCACCTGTAGCTTTATGTCACGAAGAAACTCTAAATACTTTAAAATACGCTTAGCGAGCCAGATGCATAAAAAGATAGGTAAAGAATACCTTAGTAGAAGTGAAAGCAAA
The DNA here is from genome assembly GCA_946699065.1 of Loxodes magnus. Taxonomy (NCBI): domain Eukaryota; phylum Ciliophora; class Karyorelictea; order Loxodida; family Loxodidae; genus Loxodes; species Loxodes magnus. The sequence continues at coordinate 497,217 of CAMPDV010000104.1, forward strand.
CATAACCGAATATAAAAACATTATAGAAAACCTGAAAGACGAAATTCAAAGCCTTAAAAGCCAACTAGAAAGCTATAAAACGCTATAAAAAGAATAGCCACCTACTGTAGAAATAGTTCTTAGAGGATCTAATTAAGCAATTCAAAAGAAAAAGCAGGATTAATCCTTGAAAAGCTAGAAGTAGGTAATAAAAGACATTTCCTAAAGGTTACTAGAGAACATTGAAGAGTGCTGAGAAATCTAATAAAGTATCTAAGAACTTTAGCAGCTAGAAAATTAAAACCTTATAACCATACAAAAGCTGGAGTAAGATCTGGAAAGTTTTCCTCCAAATGATAGAAGTGACTCATACTTAAAAATATAGAATGAGATATCTCTAATACAAACAATAATGGAAGAGAATCAAGATATTAAAGCAAAAATGTAAGAAGCTTTAAATTAGAATAAGGTATCTAAAGAGGAGCTACATAATTAACTGCAAGATATAAGGAATGAATAAACTGAATAGTTTGAATAGTTGTAAAAACAATGTATGACTCTGTAGAAATAGAAGTAAGAACTAACTAACAAAAATTAGGAAATCATTGAAAAAGCAAAATAATAGTAAGAAGAGGTTGTGCAAAGAGATTAAAAGATTACTGAAATGCAGAACCAAATCTAGAAAATGTAGAAACTGCTTTAAGAAAAAGATCTAAAGATTATTTAGCTTGGAAATACCATTAAGAGCTCGAATTCTCCTTAAAATCTATCGGTGATTGAAAAAAAATAAAATAGAATACAACCAACATAGAGTTTTGTCTAGATAGTGTAAAAAGAAAGACCTCCTTAAGTACCTAAAAATAAAAGCCCTAATAGATTAGTTAATCACTCAAGTCCTAAAAGAAACAATGCCAACCTTCATCAAGTAACTTCGGCTAAAGAATATAGCAAAAGTAGTAACTCTTCCTCATAGCAATCATAGTTATATACAAACTGAGCCAAAGCTCGCTAAGAAATTTCGTCAAACTAGAAGAAGCCTAAAAGCTAAAGAGCATGTAGTGCATTTACTAAGAAGGGAAGTAAAAAGACTAATTACGTGCCTAGTAGTTAGAAGCTTTTAAGATCAATTAGCGCTACAAACTCAGATATTTTTAAGCAGAAATTAAACGTTACAGTAGGTTATAGTCCAAATGCAAACAAGACCAAAGCTTCTTCTTTTGTCTAAAACATACCAAAATACGGTAAAGAATAGAAGAAAAGCAAGAAGGACTCAAACTTTTCTGAGATATTAAAAAAATTAAACGACAAAAATTACCCCATAACCACTAAGCCAAGCTAAGCAGTAGCTAATTTGATAGAAAAGTAGAAAAAAGCCCTTTTAAACCAATTTTTCAAAAGTAATTAGAGTAAAGATAGTTCAATTAACAATTAATCATGTTGATATATTAACTTTCTATCTAATCCACATACTATACTTTCCATTAATACTTCTAACTCTAATAATTCATAAGCTTAGATTATAACTTTAAGCAGTTATTTCAAGCTTTAAAATTTAAGCCTTTAATAAGGATAGCAGAGCAAAGTAGTAGTAAAATTGGAGCAGTTATGAATTTAATAAAATGTATTAAGCATAGTGATTTATACTTAATAAGTATCCCTTATGATTATTTCTAAATAAAAGGAATCAATTTAAATTTATAATGCTCTTATAAAAGTTAATAGCAATAATTATTATTCATATCCAGAAGTTATTCCCTTTATAAACCAGTTAAAGGTACTTTAGAGAAGCTAATGATAAAGAAGGCATCTTTAGTCACTTTCACTGTTAGTTAAGATATCTATGATACTTTTAATAGTGTTGTGTAGAGTTATCCATAAATATCCATTAATCTCTTTTATGCTATAAAAATATAAAATCTAATCAAAAATATTACTAACATAGTTAGAGAACCATAATTAACATTTGCATATAAGCAAACTAACCAAGATATATTATAAGCAACTTATAGAAACTAAAGAAATGGATAGTTCACTTTTTACTTTATATTTAGGACTTAACCATTAAGTAAGAAGTTTGAGCTATAATTTAGATTAGTTTATTATAAGTATTGCTGCTACTAATTATAAATTAGGAGTCACTTAGTTAATTATAGTTCTAAGATGCATAAAGTAATAAGTAGGATAATGTTTAAGAGGATTGTTCTATTTCTTCTATTTTGAACAGCTAATAAAGCTATTTTCTCTTTTAGTCTATTTTCTTTAAATATTATTCTCATTAGTTTGTAATCTTTATGAACTAGGAAGTATGTATTAAAACTTTTAGACTATTAATATTTGCTCAGAGGATAATCTTAATAATTTAAAAAGCATCAAATGTTTTAAAAATAAGGCTTAAAGATTTATGATTATCAAATTGTGAAGCATATAAAGAAAGGAAGGACTATCTTCCTTATTCAGAGGAAGTAAGAGAGAAGTATAGATAACAATCACTTAGTTTTATAGTTTTTAAGGTGATATTAGAAGATTGAATAGCGTTATGTTTATTCTAAAATGATTAAAAAGTGCTGTTTCATCTTTTTTTCCCTCCCAATATTTGCAATAGGTATAGAAAAATCATGATGATATCAAGATATAACTATAAAGAAGCTACAATGTAGTCATCATATGACAAATTATGCTTCTTGTTTCCCATGATCATCTATGTGTCGATGATTAAGAAAATTCCGAATAAAATGCAGCCTAATATGCAATAGACATAGTTTACTATTCCTCCTGTTCCTAAGATTAATAACATAAAGCCAAAGAAACTCAAACAGAAGCAGGCAATTATTGCTATAGCATAATAAGCTGTAAAGTCTGTTTTAGTCTATATTTAAATCTTACGAAGCAAGCATAAAGAGTTAAACTTAAGCATATACCTGTACATAGCAAAGCAGCTGAAAGCACAATTTCAGGATCATAAGTACTACATATACATGCTACCAAATAGCTTTCACAAAGAGTCTGAATTAAACCTTACAAAGATTCCCAGTAAAATATAGTTAATAGGAACTCTCTTCGCCATATCCTTCACACATAGCAACATTAACTCAACGATTATTGCAAAGGCAAATGCTAGCCACATAAGCCACTCATTTTCAATAGCAAAATTCTAGAAAGAATCAGAAACAGTTGCAGGTATACAAAATATAGTAGTCATAGCTAGTTATGCAAACAGAATACCATAGACCTTGGTAATAAATGCCTTCTAATTCTATTTTTCAATGTTTTCAATATCTTTATTATTCTATTAAAAGGTTCCATACTCTTAATCCTCGTTAAATTCCATTTTATTAGTTACTCTTAGAAATTTTTTATTTAGATTAGTTATACATTAAATAGCTTTATCCTATTAGCTCTTTCAAATGCCTTATAAATTATGCTTATTATCCAGAATTAGAAATTCACTTCTACCATATAGTTGCTTAACTTTTCTTATTGTCACTTTTAAAAGTTAAATAGGCATTTCTTGCAAAGCAAACCAGATATTGAGAATAATATTAGACTGAAGCAAATAATTAGGTTAGAAGTATAAGGTAAAAGGAGAGAAGAGCTAATTATATAAAAGGCTCTATAATAATATCATTAGATTAATTACTATTTTATTTAATAAACCAATTAAGTAAAAAAGCACCAGGATATAAATAGTCATAAACAGATTAGTCTATCATCAACTAACAAAAGTAGCTAATTGGCTTATCTTAGTGAAGGAAAAGCGCTTCTCTATGAATAAGAAATCCAGATTATTTAAGATCAACATAGTTTATACTAACCAGATCTTAATTTCATCGTTTCAAATATCTAAATTTAATAGAGGTGTATAATTGTTAAAACCAATTAATAAAGCAAAAGTATAGCATCAATACTAGTTTATGAGGTTCTAAAAAAGGATTTTAAGTATCAAAAGTAAGTGTTAATAGATTCCTTTAGATTATGCTTAGTAGTTTCATTCAAAAGTTAAATGATTTATAAGGCTAAAATATTTATAAACCTTTAATTTGCTTCATTTTAAAATACCTTTTCTCTTTAGTATCTTTAAGATATAAAGCTTTATGATTCATATTTACAGATAACTAAACAAAAATAAAGAGGAAGAAATTCAAATTTAATTAGAGTTATTTAACTAAGCAGTAAACAAGCTATTAGGAGTAGAAAGTTAAAGATTACTTAAACTAAACTTATAAAATACTTATAGGCATCAAACTTGAAAGACTTGATGCATATACTAGAACTTTAAAGGAAAGGATACTAGTTAAAAGCATAAAATCAGGTTTAAATTAATTAAATAAAGCATTTTATTAATATGCTAAAGTTAAAGTTTCTTATCCTTTTCCTTTTCGCTAGAGCATATTCTAACTGTCCTTAAAAAAAGCAAGGCTAGTGCAGTATAGAAGCATAGATTGAGATTATAAACTCCAAAATTAGAGATCAGATAATAGAACTAGATAATCTACTATAGCAAACTTCTCATTTTGTAGATAGAACAGAGTATTTATAGAACAAACTCATTTTTAAAAAGAATATAGAACTATTAAGAAATGAAGAAGTGACTGCGATTGGGTATATTACTATTAAACCATTTGCTTACTCTAAGGAAAGTAAATTTTATGATATATAGTATCAAATGGATAGAATATTTTGATTGTAGTAGCTTAAGGGAGTGTTATTACACTATTAGATACTAATGGTAAGATAATTTACATCTATGATACCAACCATCAAATACAATTTCTAGAAACTTCATGCTTAGAAGGTAAGCTTGTGATGTAGATTCAACTTAGTTTCTCACTGCTAACCATAATGAAGTAAAAATGCATGAAATTAAGTTGTTCAAATATAGCAAGAAAATATAAGAGAACTTTACTGTATCTAGCTTTGGTAAATAGTTTGAAAAGATGAATATGACAATCTCTTAAAAATGAAAATTAGAATTCCCAATAGAAAAGGATTAGAAGGGTAAAAAGATTATTACAGCTTTACTATCTGTTCCTAAATCTAGTAATAGACTATGATTTATAGGAGATTCTTAAGGATTTATTACTTAAGTTGTTAAAGGAACTTAGATAAAAACTATCCAACTCAACCTTGGAAGAATTTAATCCTTTTCCAAATAAGGAAATTCTATAGCTATAGTTGGCTAGCGAGGAATAGCTTAGCTAAACATAGCTAAAATGGAGTTAGCTTTACCATGTTATGCCTCTTTTGAGGAAGGGAATATATTTGAAGATAAATTCTAGCTAGAAAATGGAGGAGTAAGATCAGGAATTCTTGATTTGACTCGAAGTAGCTCAATAGGGTATATAGGATTTGACAATTATATTAAAATAATAGACTTCAAGTTCGGAGATAAAAACAAAGGAGCTACTTAAACCTATATAGCATAAAATATGACCACTTTAGAATGATATAAGACCCTTAGCATTTGTAACCCTATATTTAAGATATTATTACCTAAAGAAATGATCGCTAAAAAGTATTAAATGATATCAAGCAGGAATGCCTTACTATTATGGGATAACACTAGATTAGTAATCTATAATGTTAGCTCACATAAACTACCTTATTTAGCTAATTTAAGCTTAGAAATCACAGAAGAACAGGTTAAAAGCATCATCAATTGATAAGTTTTACCATTTTCCTCTCAGAACGATACTTATGAGGGAAGTCCAGTAGCAGCATTTCATTAGTTAGGGTATTTTAATATCCATTTAACTTTAGCCAAAAATGCAAATAGTTCAAAGGTCCTTCAAACTTACGAGGTAGTTTCCTAGTTGAGGCTAATCTAGCAAACAGGTGTTTCTGATTGGGTTCAAGAAAATCAAAAACTCATAATGTAAGCATTCCTAATATAGAATTGGAGTCTCACTTCTCTTCATAGTAGGATGAACAATTATGCGTTCTTAAAAAACTGAAAATCAATAAAGCAGGAAATATAGGAAATATGGGAAATAAGGGAGATATGGATCATACAAGAGAAAGTAAGAAGAAAGGTTCAGAGAGATAGAGAAATAGATAGATACTATTAAGCATAAAATAGGAAAAAAGAAATGAAGCTGTATTTTATAACTTTTAAACACTATTTCTTAACTTTTTACCCTTTCTTTATCCTTACTAACCTAGTACTCCTAAATATCACTTATACTTTATATCCTAACTTACCATATTAATAGAATGCTGCTTATATAAGTATTTAGACATGCTGATATTACTTTTTAAGCTTGTAATTATAATTATAAGTATAGGATAGATAAGTATTAGACTTTGAAAAATATTGATAAAGCATGTTTAAAGTTTTTCGGTCAATGAGGGAAAAGTAATTCTAAAGGTAGTGATGGCATTGCGTTGTGTGTTCTGAAGTGTTCTGGATTATAGAATTATTCATATTCTATCCTCAAAATCACTCATTAAGCCCTTCTGTATATCTCTCCTAAGCAAAATAGTAAAACAGTGAATTTTCCAGTGTTAGTGGGAAACATTCATTCGATTGAGGGAGTTACAGTCCATTGCCAAGAAAAGCGTAGTATTAGATTAATAAGCAAAGCTTGGTAATAAAACCATTTCTTATACTTAATTTTATCTCTCAGTAGTATCCCGTTATTGCTTTTAAACTTAATTCCCCAATCTACAAATACATCCCAGATAAAAACATAAAAAGCAACAAATCCTCTAAAAATATAAGCTGCTAATTGTAGATTCGAATCACTTTAATAGTCATTAAGTGCAAACAGAAGAGTGGATATTATCACACAGATATACTTGGATGAGTTAAGTAAGAATAATTTATCCTTTGTGTCATAATAGGATCGAAAGCACTACATAGTACGGAAATAAAAAGGTAAGGCAAGCGAAATGAAAGAAAGATACCAAAACTTCTAAACTGGATCGTTATAATGCTTGATGTCTTTACGCTCAATGAAATAATAGACGGTTACCCACATATCAATATTCATCTTGCAGGTACTTGTAAGAACTTCTGCCAGCATATAGTGCTAAAACCTTATCTTTGAAAAAGGACTCTTTACTATATTCCAAATAACATCAAACACATAGAGCTTCTTTTTAATTTTAGTTCCTCCATATGGAGCGAAAATAGCAGTTAAAAAGCAAAAAGGAAGCAGGACATTAATTATCAACTCTTAGAAATCAAAATCTTGGTATACGAGAATGACATGAGCAAAGTAAAATATAAACCAGGTAATTGTTAGAAAAGCTGCTAATTTGTATACATATTGAAAGTTAATAATCGAGTTAAACTCTAAGATCATCAGTCAGTTAATCTCTTGCTTAGCAAAACTATATAAGCAAAATCCAGCGCATCACCACATTGATGTAAAAACAAATGTAAGTCTGTAAACTGAAAAATTGGGTTAGAACTCCTATTCAAAGTGATTTGTCAAAAACCAGAACATTACCAGGGAAATTGTCAAAGTGAAAGCGGATCCTGATAAGCAGTAAAGTTCTCCTATCTGTCTGGTATTAAGACTTGCTAGTTTGATATTGAGTTGCTATTCAGTAGCATTAGGATCACATTGAGTGAACTACTTGAGTAAGTTATTTTTAATTTCCTTGAACTGGGACATTTCTTATTAGCTGTAAAAATTTTTCTCTTTGACATACTATTCAATAGCATCAATCTTAATGTGACTTTAAAATACTTTGTTAGCCTTCTTAAGAATTTTTTCAATGGCTAATTTATTAATTTAAGAGAAATGTATTAGCCAGTTAACATTCCTATATATCTCAGTAATCATCGTTTTACATGATCCTTTACTAAATTTAGCGCATAAATCTATTTCCTTAGGAATGTCTCTTAAAAATTGCTATTTCTTAGTATTGAAAAAGGCTTCAATTGTTCCAATCTAAAATAGAAAGTCAGTCACTCACTCTGCAATTATTTACTAGCCTGCTTATACGAAATCTTCCAGTTTTATAGAGTCACTAAGTAGTAAATTTTCTTCACTAATAGACTAAATTAGGTATTATACAATTTCTTAATTCTCCTTCTTTATCTTGTTTAAAGAGTCGTAAAAAGAATCCTTTAAGTCAAGTTCTTTGAGGCTATAGTTATTATCTTAATGCTAGTATTCAGACTAGTATTTTTGCATTAGTTTTTTAAGTCTCTTATAGTTAAGGTAATATTTTCTCCACTCAGGTACTTACAAAGCAGTGAACTAACTACCAAACTTCATTAAAATTAAACAATAAACTAACAAAACTTTAATTCCTTTATTTCATTTCCTGCTTAAGATCCTTTCTAAACAAAACTTCATCTAAAGAGTATAATCTTCAACTTCAATAAGCTAATAAATGCTTGATAGTGATATAGAGTCTTAGAAGATAAGGACAAGCTTTATGAATATAAAAGAAAGGAAGAAAGTTTAAATTACTAGGTATTTATTAAAGGGCAACAGTGTGAAAAGAGGTGATATAACATAGTTAACAGTATGAGTTAGTAGTAAAGATAAAATTAAAAATAGAGGTAAAATGATTAAAATCTACTATCATTAAACATTATAAATTAGATGCTTAATACCAATCTAAAAATAGTTAAATCCCTCTTTACTATTTTTATAGCATACTTGAATATAAAGATTAAAATCATTTAAAAACAAACTAGAAATTTCTATTTTATAATAAGAGAATGAAAGCTAATTTAAATGGATTAATTATTATGAAAATAATAGAATTGGTACAGTTTTCTAACCTAAAGTTATATTAAGTACACTATCAAATCTTATTTAAAATTCATTTTCTTTATATTTATTAAGATTAGAAAACTTTTAAGTCTAATTAGTTCAAGAGGCTTCAGTCTCTTTAATAGGTATATCATCTGGCTATCTAAAAACCTCAAGAAATTATATCAAAGTTATTAGGTTTCTTGAGTAATTATGCAATAAATAGAGCAATGCTTATTAAATAGATATAGCTTGTATAAATTAAATTAAGTAGGATTTAACTTAAACCTGAGTATTTGAAAGCTTTATTTTAAAATTGTAAAATTGTTTAAACTAAATTACTTAAGGAATGGGCGATTAATCAAAGCCAGTAAAGATTATTTAATTTATTGAAGCTTTTATACTTATTTAATTTGCAGGCTTCTTATACCTATATAAGTTATAAGGTAAAAACTTGTATATATAATACTTTCTGATAAGTATATTCTATATTCATATCTATTTAATATGCTTATTTCTTGTATAAATGCTCAATCAATTTACTTGAAACTCTTAAAATTTATTTCTACAAAGCTTACTAAGATCACTTCATAATGAGCATCCAAGAATTGAATAGATTAAAGTTAGCTTTAAATACGTAAAGCGTAAAATAAAATTAAAGCCCTTTCTCCATTAAGTGCTTTGTTGTGTTATTTCTAGATATGTAATCAGACACTAGTTTAGAACCTACCTCTAGTTTTATTTAAGATTTGTTTTTTATATGATCATAGGACTCGATTTTTGATTTTGTAATTAGTCAGACTTCCTAATAATTATTGTTTAGGCTTGGGTTATAAAACTTTAATTCTGATTATTCTTCTAAACTGCTTGATTGTATAATGCTAAATCTTATTCCTGTTTAATCTCTCATAAGGAATTTTTCTAATATCAGATCTATTTATACTATCTGCCTCTCCAAATATTTCATGCCTTGTAAGATATTTCTATTGTTGATGACTATTTCGTTTTAAGAATTGATAGAAGCAAATTAAACTATATTTAGACAATCATATAACAAATGGAGAAAAATTGTCTAGAGCAATGAAAAGCGATTAATTTTACATTTAGAAAGAGAATAAATGCTTCCTTTATCTGCTATCATTACCACTTAAATATGATAAAGTGGCTTAATCTGTTAAATACCATCTCATTATCCTTACTTTAACAAACATCCAACAAACACTACATATTCCATAACTTTACTCTATGCTAGTCTAATTGAAATAACAAGTTTAACTAAATCTATTTTAAGCAAAGAGTATAAAAAGTAGAAACTGACTATTATAATAATTAGAAACTAATATACATCCTAAGAACATCTATCTCTCTTTCCTTCTCGCTAAACTAAATTAACAGATGTATAAGGAACTAACGAGTGAAAGAAAATTAGCGCATCCTCATTTATATAATTTTTAGGTATTAACTGCTAACTTCTAAGTTGCTGTAAGAAGCTTAATCCATTTTTCAGATTATAAATTCATTTTTTCTGAATATTATTTAATTATGGAAGAAAACATCTATGTGAAAGAGTAAAGTTAGGAGTAAAGTTACGAAGTTTAATTTCCTGGGGAGTAAAATTAATAAATTCCCGAGGAGTAAAATGACTAAGTTAAATTTACCTAGCAACTTGATTAAAATATGGAAACTAAGATTTCAGGCTAAAAGGAGGAAAAGTAGCAATAATAACAAGAATGAAACGAACAAATGTAAGAAGAGGTTAGCCATAATTTTTCTGAAAATCCTATTTTATGATCAAATTTATGCAATATTTCATAGAAATAGCACTAGAAGTTGAAGAAGTAATTTGAAACTAAAAATGAATATAATTGGAATCTAAAGGAAAGGTAATCGAAAGATTAAATTGCAAAAAGAAAAGTAAAATTAAAAAACCTGTTCTTAAATTTAGTAAAGGAGTGAACATTTACTCATTAGTTGATTTTCGTTTTATTAATAATTTTACTTATCAAAAATAACTACTTCTTAATACATCTTTACTTCTATTTACTATTACTTAAAGTTATTTCTAAATACTTTTTTTCTCTGTTTTGCATATTTTTATAACCTACGAAGAAGCTTTCTTGATGCTATTTGATATGAGCAAGATTAGAGTTTGATAACTAATTATAGCTTATATTGGGTAGTGCTTTAATTCTTTTATTTTAAAATAAAAGTCTTGCAGGTGTTTATTTGACATCCGGCTGTCTAATTCTTATTCTTTGAATACTAAATAAAGTTTATTAAAGGTAAGTAATATCAATATATTTACTAATATATGGGTAATAACTATAATTAATGAGTTAAGCTACTTATATATGGTCGTTAATTAGTTCCATTGAGAAATTTTTCTAGAATGCATCTATTTTGTAATAATAATAAGGTCATCAATGTCAATTTTTATAGACCTCTAAGAATTTTTTAGTTTGAATGAAAAAAGGAAAATATGAACTCAATAATCCAAATTTAAAAGCCTAGTTAAGCAGATTCTTAGTAAATCTATTTCTAAATAACCCTATCTATATTCTTTTTTAATAGTAAGTAAAGCTAATATTTACTCTTTTATTTGAATAACTAAATCAAGCAAATAATTTTACTACTATCTCTAAAGAAAAGCTTTTCCTTCAATTAATGGAAGATTTGTTATATTCATTAACTAGTCTTACATGCTTATTTAGCTTTCCTTTATTAAGTTCACATTGTAATATTCATAACCTTCAATATCATAATCAGTATAATCCCAATGAGAGTCCACTACCAGTTTGTTTGGCTACTAACTAAATCAAGGGAATAAATTCTCCTTAAAATAATTCTTTTATCTGTAATGCTCAATTTCTTACAACCAGTGTTTTAAAACTCAATTTAGACTTAAAAAAAGGATGAATATCTTCTTTTAAATATCTTTATCTTTGATTAATAAAGTAAGCAGCTTTTATTGGTATCCTACTTTAGTAATATATTTTAATGCTTATATTTAATTTTTTAGCTTTAGAAATATAAAGAATTAGCTAAAGTATTTAAGAGCCTTATTTTATATCTATTAGACTATCTTTTTACCAAGTCTTTTAAGTTTAATTTTTAGATTCAAAATTTTTTCTAAAATCAGTTAGAGAAATATCTTTATGCGCTTTCATTAAGATACTAGGATAGACCTAAGGATATGAAGATAGATATACTTTAGAACTATAATAAAGGATACTTTAACCATTTTAGATATAAAGCTTTCTAATTACTTGGCTAAATTAACTAAATTCCTTTATTTAAACCCAGAGTCTTAGCTTATAAGTCAGATCACCCTTATAATATAAGTCCCTACACTCTAACCTTTACATTTTACCTTAAATAGCTAAATTGCATATAAAAGCATTAATATTTCCCTTAGATATGACTATGAGTATGACTATCTATATTTAAAAATATCTTAAAACTGACTAAATCAAATCACCATTTTTAAACAGTAATAGCTTAAATAAGAACTACCATGTAGTAATCTTAGATCATTAGCATAATAAAACAGAGTCAAACCTCTGTAAATACTAAGTTGCTAACTGCTTTGTTTTATCATACATATCAAGAAATATAAATAAAGACTGTCAAGCAAATCATGCTTAATTTACTTCATTTTGCTTAATAATATGAATATCATTACCTATGATTATGAATGGGTTTCTTAAAAATGAGTTAGAGTTGAAATTTAAAAAGTGAGATTTATTAACGGTTTAAGTATTTAGAAGGCAAGAGATATTAAGAATTTAAAGATTTAGTTGAATTTTCTTAGATAAATGCAAAATAAATATTTAAATTCATAAAAATGGGGTGCTGCACATCTTAAAATCCAAAACCAAAACCACAAGAAAAGCAAAATATATAGCCATCAAATTAATAATCTTAGCCAGTATAAGAGAAAAAAATCTAGTAGACTGAATAAAAAGTTGAATGGTTTAAAGAAGAATAAAGAAAAGATGCTGGAAGCTTTTTAAAATACGAGGTTATAGGAGGATAACCTAAAAGTTCTAAATATCAAGGAAGAGTTTAAGTTTTTGAGATCTAATAAAAGGGACCAGTAGATCCTTAAGACATCAAATTTAAAGTTGGAACTGGATAGACAAAAGATCCAGTAAGTTAGATAGTTGGAGCTGTCAAAACTATTACTTTTAATAGTGGATAAGAAAAAGATTAGTAAGAAGCATAAATTGTCTACTAAAGACTACATGAAATAAAAGAAAAAGTTGATAAACTTTAAGAAGAGAAAATCGTAAAGTTTGACTTAGGTGTCACTAAAGGTGAAAAAGGACATTTTTACATAGATATTTTCATGCCTTTTGCTCCATTTGGAACAGTAGAGGATGAAGTATAGAGAAGAATCAAGAGCAATAAAAACTATTTTAAGTCAGACGAAATTTTAGGATTTATAGATAGCAGTTTGAAAGGCTTCTAATTATTGTAAGAATAAAAAATCTAGCATATGGATATTAAACCTCAAAACTTCTTACTATTAGAGTCAAATAAAATAAGTCAAGCAAAAATTTCGGATTTCAGACCAGTTCCTGATTATATTTCAGCATTCCCAAATCAAGTTTCTGAACATTTTGAGTATACAGCTCCTAGTCTTAGAGAATCCCACTAGGAGGTTTAGCATTAACCTTATAAATCAGATGTATTTAGTTTAGGACTTACCTGGCTAAGAGTAGCGACTTTATGGGATGTGAGTGGAATCAATACAAAAGAAGATATTGAGTAGAGGCTTGAATCTCTAAACGTGATAAAAGCCTAAGAAAAATATAGCAGTCGAATTGTTTAAATGATTTCCAAAGCCTTAACCTATGATGAAAATTTAAGACCAGATTTTGTTTATTTTGAGCATCCTTCATAATCAGACAAGTCAACACAAAAAAATCCAACATTACTAAGTGTATTGAAAGACCAGAAATTAATAAACAATAGACTTCAAAAGTAACATGATTCCTAAGTTGATAACTATCTTTCGAATAATACGTAAGGAATTTCATAAAACCAAAACCAACTAACTTTTAGTTATTACCCTGCTGGAGATGAAGAAGAACGTAAGTTTTAAATGCAGATCTTGAAGATTAGTCATAATAAGTAAACTAATCCGAATATGAATTGAAGAACTAACTTAAAGCCCAATAATATGGAGGTCAATTTGCTCCTTTGGAGGCAAATTATTAAAAAAAGCAAACGGATTAGGCAACTGCACTGTCAACAAAAGAATCAGAAAAGAAGAATGCATCAGAAGGAATAGCACCTAAAGTGAATTAGGAAGGACCAAAGAAAATTTGAAGGGACTCTTATTGACTCTATGATATTTAATTATAACTATACAAAATATTCTCTTTCTGCCATTCTAAATACATACTCATTTCAATATAGCAAATATCATAAATTATTTGATTATTTATTTAAGTTTAAAGCATCAATCTAAGTTAAAATTTATTATATAAAAGTCCATCATACTCTCTTTTTGTCTATCTCGAAGATCAACTTGGATCCAGTTATTTTTAGCAAGACATCAGGACTTCGATACATCTTAATTAGCAAATTATAATAGGAAAACTCTTTCTCTAAGTCTCCTTCCAATCTCTTGATGTAAATACCTTCGCAAAACTCGAACAAATCCTAGCATTCAGGCATTTCTTCATATATGACCTAAATATTAAAGCAATACCCTTTTAGATGAATCGTTAAAAGCTACACGAATGAAAGAACCAATTGCTATAACAATAGAAGCATAAAGTCCTACTATACCTGTACTAGTAGCCCATGCGAATTCATTCATTGTTGGGTCTGATTTTATAACGAATAAAAGTTCCTTGTTCTTTGAAACGAAAAATGGATTGTCCTCTACAATAAAAGCTTACTTTTATAATAAGGATCTAATTCTTCCGCATCAGCAAGTTGATCTGCCATTTCTATATACCAAGTTTTTACACCATGAATGTTATCTACTTTCAAATTGCAACTTGCAAATAAGGCTAGATGTCCATCATCTTCAGGCTAAACATATTTCATCAATTCAGTTACTCCATTACTTGTATATGTTATAAATCTGGGCAAGCAATATGGAACATATAAAATATCATCTCCATCCATATCAACTAATGCTTAAATCAGATCTTCTATATCATCATCAAAAAGCATAACAGAGTTTGAACCTCCTGCACCTTCTCCAGTTTGAAAAGTTTTAGATACTTACCATCTTAATGTAAGATAAACTTTCGTAGAATCATCTTCTAATATATCTAGCAATCATTTGTAGCTTGCATCAGTGATTGTCCATGATGTATCAGCATATGATCTCATCCATATTTTTTGAAAATCGTCTTTGTCACCTTCTAAGCCATGATATTCTTCATGAATCCAGTCCCATTCTTCATCTGTTAGATCATCTATATAGACTCCTGCATTATCAAAAAGCTAGAAATAAGTTGATTCTTCTTGAGCTGTCTTCGTTTCTAATATTCCATAGAATAATCCTGAGGCAACATCTTCACTTTCCATAATGGGGTTTAAAGATGAAAACAGGATAATTGGTCCAACAATGACCACCATAATAAGAAATAAGAAACAAGCTCCCATAAAACATTTTTCATGAAAAGGCCTAGGCTCTGCAGGAATTCTAGCCCTTCTAGCATCCATACCACCTTTATCCAGATAGAGGTTAGCGTAGGCATCTTCCATTTTGAAAAACTATACAAGATCTAAGGAAGTTTTCGTAATTGTCCAATCATAAATAGCTCTTATTTCCAACAAGAAGGGTATAACTTTATAAGTTCTAAAGGCTATTCTCATTAATAGATCAGTGCTATAGGTAAAACTATGGCCTCTTGTAATATCAGGAAATCCATATTTTATCTAGAGAGCTGAGAAGTATAAATATATAGCAAATATGATATAAAATGAAGCCATTCCGAAAGTCTGGTACATCATTGTGATATCTCTCCTCACATTCATCATAAACAAAAATAGATGGAATGATAGGCCCACAATATAATGTAGACATACTTTAGCTGTCATTGGCCATCTGAGTAATTCAAAAGCTTCTCTTTATTATTGATCTAGTAACTGAGCTTCTTCCTACTCGCTTATTTCTTCTTATCCACTGCTTTGACTTTAACTAGTTAGTGCTACTTCTCTATACTATAAGGCTTCATCCATTTATTATCCATAATCCTACTCTTTGACACACTTAACTATTTACTAAATTCTATCTTCATTTTGGCTTCTTGATTGAGCATTAATTCTTACTCTTGATCTGATTTACCTTCCTTTTTTATAAAGAAGACGATCAATGAATGCTAGAGTAATTAAAAGAATCAGAGCTATAACAAGTTCAGCAGTGAAATAAGACTTTTTAAGGTTTTCAGTAAAGGTTTCATTTTAATGAGTGATGCTACTATAGAAGATGATTGCTCATAAAATAAGGAACAAGTTAGATATAAACTAGTGATTATGCCAGTCTTTTCCAGGTTTTATCCATATTTTTTATTGTTTCTAAGTTTCCTTTGATAGTCAGTTTGGAAGCACTCTTAGATAATAAGCCTTGATCCAATCCTTCCAATTTGCTAAATACCATCTCCAGTTGTGTTCTACTTCTTGGTCATCTTGTCCTAAAAATTTTGGAATTGTGTATGGATCACCTTGAACTGAAACGAAATCCCAGGTTCCTCTAGTAATAAGACTGAATCTATTCAATAGAAGTATTGAGAAGCATAAGAAATCAAATAGAAGTCCAAAGAAAATACCAAGATCTTCTGGGACACTATACTACCCTGTAAACTTGTAAAGGCCCAGTCTATAGTCAAATCTGTTTCATAAAGTAATAGGATCTACATAGTCATTATCGCAGTAACCTGTTGGAGTATAAACTGAAAATATTGGATTCCCGCAGAAATATGGGAATTGGTAAGTGAATTTAATAATGATCATAGCAAATGAGTATATTATCATGCACTCCCAATAGATTTTTGGAGGAAAAGGATTCTCAATTGCTGCTATTAAAAAGAAACTGAGAGGATAAACTAAGGACAAGAGAGATTGGTTGAAAATGGTGTTGAATATGAAAAACATTGCAACAAGTACCTCCATATTTGAGAAAGTTGCTACAGCTATCAGTTGCATATTGGTGAAAGTTAATGTAGTATCCTCTTTCAAATGGACTTTTTCAAGTAGTACTGGATCAATTCATGATTTTATTAAGTTTCTTACTCCTAATCTGAATTTCAAGCTCAAAGGTGCAACTTTCATTTAAGGCTTTTCATCTTAAAGCTGTATCACAGGCTTTTCGGGAATCATATTACCTAATCCTTCAAGGCCGTATCTAATATCCTTATATATCCTTTATCTAGAATCATTATAAAGAGCCAATCTTAAGTAATTTAAGGTTTCTTCTTAGGTTCTAATTTACTCATCTTCATCAGCGATATCTTTAGTTGCTTCTAAAATATACTTGCAATCAGTCAGCTCAACCACAGCTCCTTAATTCTCTTCAATACACATATGCTCAGCTAATTTTTCCTTTTCCCATTGCTCTTATAAATTTTGCTCTCCTTCTTCTGGCTAATAAGGCTGTCCTCTTTCCAACATAGTTCACATTCTTTCCCAAATTTAGAACAAATACTCGCAACGTTGAACTTTGGATTCTAGTACAGTTTGAACAACTCCAAGCTTCTTATTCTCCCATTCTCTTTTTATATGATAATGCTCTACCTTCATTGCTCCTCGAATATAGTATTCATGCTTTTCTCGTTCTAAGTAACTCAAAATATACTCAGTAAAATAAGGATGCAGATAGATATGAGTTTAAATGGAAGTAAGTACGAAGATGATAAGATTAACTAGTTCGTACCATTCAAACAAGTTAGTTGACTTATATAAGCCAAAAGTCTATGCAACTAGAACGTACAAAGCTTCGATGTCATCCAGATCTTCATCAAAGGTTGTAAACTATTATTAATACTCCTTGCACTCTTCACTTGATATATAGCTTCTATCTGATATAATAACACTGCAAGGGAATAGAGGTAGCTAAAAAATGATGTGCACGACAAGCACTATAAAGTTATACCATCGTAGTATTTTAAATAGGTAATATCTATACTAGAATAGCTCCTTAATTTTATACAGGAATGACATTGATATCAAGATATATCCTAGTGTCAGTATTCCTCCGCTGTCTTTATCATGACCTAGTGTAGTACCTAAGTAAACGAAAACTAGAACTATTACATGGAACCAATTGAAAATGACGTAGTAGAATATCATCATCTTGTTTTCCTTTCTCTTCTCTATGAAAGTGAAATCTCCGTTATCTCCACTTTATGGTATATCATATCTTTCTTCATTTGGCTTGATAGTGTCAAAATAATTGATATAAGCAGCTAGTAAAAATAGGACAAAGATGTCTATTACCATATCCTCGTATTCTGGTCCATTTAGCATCATCCATGCATTTCATTCATCAACGCAGTATTCAAAATCTGATTAATGGGAATATTCAGGATTATCAGAGAAATCATATTTTCCACTGCAGGTATATTCCCACTATAGCCAAGGTTCATCTATGTTCAAACTAGGTGGGAACCATAAAAGGACTAGATATTACCATACAATCTATAAACTTATCAAAAAGCAAGCTAATTTTCATAATTTCTTTACTACTGAATAATCTTCCAAGTATTGCTACTTATAATCATTTATTCTGAATGAATAGGTAAAATGGAACAATCCTACTAAAGTAACTGCTATGCATGAGAACAAGTTGAATCTGAAAATAGACATGCAAAGTATGAAGAACAAACATACTTCGAATCCAAATTTTCTTCAGTAGTAGACTGCGTAAACTTGTCAGAACTAATAGCCAAACTTGCCGTAAACTTTTCCAAAGATATGCTTGTTAATTTTAGCAGCTTCTTAGTCTTCCAATTCTTAGCATGTTATTAAGTATCTCCAGTTTTAAGAGAGTTTTTATATTATAATTACTAGAATAATAGACAAATGGGCAAATAAAGTTCCAAGAGCGTTTTGATCATCATACTATTCTAAATATATCCATTCACTGTCTTCTGAATCCCACTCCTCAAAGAATTAAAGTTAGAACAAATAAATCGAAATTATCACTAGCATTGCTAAGAAGCCAAAAATCCTATTTCACTACCATCTATTTGCGTAGTCTAGATTCATTATTATTAGAGAAAGGAATAAATATAAAAATCCCATTACGTTGTTCCAAGCCAGAGCAACTATAAAGATAGTGAGGAATGTAAATTTGGTACCGTGTAAATTCAAGGTTTGCTTAATAAAAACTTTCAAGTATGTATATACTTTATTGAACCCTTCTCTTTCAATATTATATTTGATGTTCTTATCTTACTAAATAGATGGAGAATAAAGAACGGAGATGTACGATCTTATTATTACCAGTAAAAAGGCTTGTAATAGGAGAATTCCTTCATCTAAATCCCATTGAAGTCCAATGTCCTCCCATGTATCATCAGAAAGCCAGTCTTCTAATTCGTTATACACGAAATCATGCTAATAAGTATATTATGCTGTTAAGTAAAGAACCGAGTAGAGTAAAAGAACAGGCCAAGCCCATTTAATAAAGTTCCAATTATATAGTTTTTCTTGAGACATATAGCTTATTAAAAATGACAAGATAAAGACCAAATAAATACAATTAGCAATGGAGCAAGGAGGAATAGATCCCATTAAGAACATAAAAATCAAGCAAATTTGATATCCGTTTCTCTTAAAGTAAGTGGCAATGTAATCAAATCTTTCAACAGATTGCCTGTATTATTCTGATTGGTATAGCCAAAATTAGACTGTTTGAATGAATAGAAGAAGTACATGTGAAAAATAGGTGGTAAATAGATCATCATCTTATTTCTCGAAGCCTATATCTTCCCAAGTGTCTTCATCAATTTTATCATTTGCGATTAGATTGAATATATAAAAGGCTAATAAAACTCCTTAAGTATAGATTAAAAGGAGAATTCAGTATTTTAATCTTGTTTATTCCTTTATAAAGACAAAGACTGCTCATCCTATATAATAGCCATAGTGAATTCCATCGTTTTCATCCAGAAATGCCAAGCAAAATAATATGAATAAAGCGAATTTGTCGAAGTGCAGGAAGAAATGCTAGTTTAGAATTCCTGTGGCAAATCTTAGTTTGCTCACTATAGATTCGACAATAGATGAGAATTTCTGGTATGTTGTTTGTTAAATGAGGCGTCTTTAAATAGGCTTAAATTCTTCAGTCTCTTTCCTCTCTTCTTCTTATTATTCAGGTTACTCGACTTAAAGTCTTGATAAGTAATAGCAAAAAGTCATTATGCCAAGGCATAAAACATCTTTAGCGAGACCAGCTGCTTCTCTTTCTCTCGATTCTGCGTCTGAATACTCAACATCATCATCAATTTCATTGTCTCTAAACTAAGAATAGGAATATAGTCCAACATCAGTCAAAGTTTCAGTTGTTTCAAATACAGTGTAAATGTTAAAAGTATACTAAGCCAAGATATACAGCAGGTTGTAGAAATAAGTTATCGGAAGGAAATATGCCTGGAATACCGGAACCATTTAGAGACTTCCAATGTAAACTAGAAGTATAGATCCTATTTTTATTCCTGCTAGATTTAAAAAAGCCCAGATGAATACCACTATTTAAAATAGCCAGGAGTGTACTGGTTGCAGATGTCGATAAATAGACTTGAGCAAAGCTTTTGCAAATCATTAGCTTTCTTAAAATTAGCTTCTAAGCCTGCGCATATTTTCATCAGCATCTTCTTCCTCATGCAAAGGGTCTGCTTACTCTTATTGTCCTTCTTATTCCTCATCTTACGAACTTAAGTTATTCAGAGGTTAAAACTCTTCGTCTTCTCTCATTAATCCCAGTTACATTGATTGAAGGCAGAGAAGAATGTACCAAACAAACTCAATTAAGAAAGCAGCTATAGTTCAATCGTCTTCCTAGTTAAGAACACCAAGTGTCAATATAGTATCATTCCAGTCTATCTCGTATTCTTCTTCACTATCATCCATATCTATATCTGTGTCAGCTATTCATTCTTTTACATCTTCAAATAGAAAGATATAATGGGTGAGTAATTAAAGGAATATCAGAATGTGAGTAAATCTACTTACATAAATTCAAAATTTTATCTGGGTGGCAAATGAAGAAAACAGGTAAACTAAGCAGATAACAGAGAAGATAAACATAAAAGGTATCTAAAAGACAGTAGATCTAAAGCTCACATAAGTCATCATGCACAAGACTATAAAAAATTTTAAAGTGATCTACTTGTTTAAGTCATATCTTTGCTCTCTCACCTATTGTCTTCTAATTAGAATCAAGCATACTATGCTTACAAAAAGCACTAGAGCGCTATTGAAAATTTGAATGGCTGATTCTTCGTCATCAGTGTATAATCCAATGACTTAAAGGTCGTGACTAGCATCATAGTCTTCATCTATTGTGGAATAAATATTGATAGCTGACTATGCTATTAGACAGCCAGTCGAATAAATAATCATTAAAATATAATGAACCATACTGTATTTTTTGCTTTATTCTGGATAAAGAGAAAAGGAAATATAAATGAATCACAGGGATCATAGTCAGTATAAGGCTGAAATTACATCAGTTTCTCCTAAGAAGGCAGCTAGAACAAGCACACTGGTATAAATGTGAATCGTAATCAGTTGCTTTCAGTCCATTCTATTTTATTTTAACAAAAAACTAATAGTTAGTCGTTTTAGATATGCTTAATTTTATAAAGTGTTTAAGCTTTTGCATTAATTAGTGAGAAGCATAAAACCAATTATCATTTTAGACTACAATGTTCTAAAACCACCCTAACAATCATTAAAAACTATTATAAATCTGCTTCTTAAGCAAAAATAGTGCATTCTTCTAACTGTCTCTCTATTAACTCAACTTCATTAACTATATTACTCCTCTCTTGTCTAGCTTAGAAGTTTCCAATATAATATACAATTTTAAATAAATTAGTTTAGCATTCTATAATATACTTATAGTCTGCTTAATACCTTATAATTAATAGCTTCAAAGCTCTTTTCTTATACCATATAAGCTTATAAGCCTCTGAAGTATTAATAATATTTAAAAAGTATTACGCAATAGAACTAGTTAAAAGCCCTTATTTAGTCTTTAAGCTATGAAATATAATCTCTGTAGTTTATTTAATTTAATATCTTTTTATAATTTAAACTTAAAGAAAAGCTCAAAGGCAGAAGTTAGATCATGATAGAAAAACTTTCAACTTAATAGATTAAAAATGTCACATTTAACTATCAATTCTCATTCTTTTCCACTACCTTCAAGGGGTAAAATCTTAATCTCAGTCAGCTTGGAAGAAATTGCTTTCATTTTGAGGCAAATAATTCTACAATAGTAGTAAAGCGATCCAATGTAAAATTCGAATAAGAACCTAATTAAGACTAAGCATATAGCTTCTAGCATAATATGCTTAGATGCTTTTAAAACTTTAGACTTAAAGTAAGGAGCAAATAGAGTGCTTTAAATCATTTATTGCTAGATCTTTAAACATATTTTAGATAAACTTGGAAACTTCCTTAGGGTGTAAATTAAGAGAATAAGGCAAAAAATTACATGCAGAATATCCTTTTTTGTGCTTCTTAGCGTTTTTAAAATTTCGCTTTTGCTTTTGTACTAGAATTTTATTTTAAACTTGAATTTACAAATTTCACAAGCTGCCTCATGATTACTTGTTTTAAAATGTGCTAGCGAGCCAAACTTCTCCAAAATTCATTTCACTAAGCAACTATGATGTACATTCTTTACAGTTCCTGTGCATCTACAAGGTTA
Source organism: Loxodes magnus (assembly GCA_946699065.1). Classification (NCBI taxonomy): domain Eukaryota; phylum Ciliophora; class Karyorelictea; order Loxodida; family Loxodidae; genus Loxodes; species Loxodes magnus. The sequence goes on from CAMPDV010000104.1 coordinate 519,816, forward strand.
TATTATCTCTATTATTGGATTCTTCTCCATACATATTCTACACTCTGACATTTTAGTTACTTTTAGTTTTTAATTTCTACTCTTTATCCTTAATCTCTGTATAGAGTTATAAGCATAAAATAGAAACGTTTGCTAAAATAACCAGTCATTTCTATAAGTTTTATCACCTTTAATTAATCTAAGTTTGTTAAATAAAAATCAGCATACTAACTAATCAACTATCCTCTTACCATCAAGCTACCAAACAACTAGTTTTAGTGAACTACTATCAGACTTTTAGCTTTATTTAAACCTTTTCTTGTATTCCTGCAAAATCATTATCTAGCTTTAGAACTAAAACGTTTAGCAATCTAAAATCTAAATTTTTCATTAGTTTTAAGCCTCCCAGATACACTTTTAAGCAAAAGAAACTTATTTTATCAATTCTAATAATGTTTTAGCTTAATCTTGTAGATTTCTCTTATTATTACTTTTAACCTTTAGTTTTAGCTTAGGATTTTAGTATTTTGACTAATAGATATTAATATAAGGTATTCCTAATTCCTTTAAGTATCTAAGAAACTTAGATAAGTCATCAATTTAAATTAGATCCAGTATCTATCTTCCTCATCTATTTTCTTCCAATCTACTCTAGCTCCATTGATCCTTTATTCTAGAAAATATATCTACTTAAGTAAATCCTAGGTTGCTTTATTGACCATCATGTCTTTAAAATTGAAGATACTACTTCTTCATTAAACTAAACCCTTGATACCTAAGATTTTAAGATATACTTAGATTATTGAAATTTACCTAATTTAATTGTACTAATTATCTTACAGAAAAGCTAGTCTTGATACTAAGACTTTAAGAACTTAAACAGTAACCAAGTTAAAGGTAAAATGAGCTAATGTAAGCAAATTAGAAGATTGGGATTTTTGTTAGTGTAGTAAGTAAAATAAATAGAGCATATAAAATAAGGCTTATTATATTAAATATATCTAGAAATATCTTCCTTTCTTTTCGAGATACTTAGTATTACTATATCTTTCTTAGTCTAAATCTCATATTTATGAAGATAGATAACATTACTCTCTATTATGTCTTAAGATAGTTAATTAGAACTTTCTTTTAATTCTAATATTGCTTGAAGAAGTGCTCAACTTAAATTTTAGCTTTTCAGTATACTAACCTTCATTAAAAATATATACTCAAATATCAAAGAGAAGAGAAAAGGATTTGTTTACTTATTTTAAAATAAAGAAGTTAGAGTAAGCCCAATAAACAAGCAATAGACACAAAGAATTACTTAAGCAAAGACAAATCCTCATAAATTTGATAAGCATCTCTTGATATATACAATAGCCATCAGTATAGGGTGTAATTCTTAGCTATAAGTGAAAATAGTTTGATTAGCCTTAGTTCTTTTAAATTCGAATAATAATTCAGATAAGTATTTTTCAATATATAAAGTATATCTCTTGGATATCATTAAGCTATATAATAAACTGACCTAACACTACCAACTTTAGGCTCTTACTGGACCTTAACTATACCTCTAGTCGTATTAGAAATGAGTTAGTGATATTATCCTTGTAAAGTAGTAAGAAAAGGCATTAAAGAGAGTCTGATATAATTAAAGGTTGAATTACGTTGATTTAAAGTTAAGAAATAATCTGCTATCTTAATAGTAAATAATTGGGATGAACAAGTAAGTTTAGCATTATACAGGAAATAAACTTTAAACCGAGAGGATGGGGTCAAAGTAATGAAACTAATTGATCAGCTTCTTGAAGAAAAAGATACCTTTGCCTTTAGATAACCTGTTGATTGAAAAGGTTTAGGTTTGGATGATTATCCAGTTATTATAAAGAATCCTATGGATATTTCGACTATTAAGAGTAAACTGAAGAAAAACAGGTATTAAAACCTAAGCGAAGTGTACTCTGATTTTGAACTTATTTGGAAAAACTGCAAAACCTATAATATAGCTGAATCTGCTATTGTCCGTCTAGCTAATAGCGTTCAAAAATTAGTTCTGAAGCTTTCAAATAATCTTAAAATAGATTTCCCATAATTAGCTGAAAAAAGAATGCAACCTACTAACTCTAAGAAAAGACAGCATTCAGACCAAGAAGAAGAGGAAGCTCAAGAAATGATAGAAGAAGAGGAAGAAAGCCAGAAAGATCTTACCTTTGAAGAGAAAATGCGGTTTGCAGAGAAAGTAAGAAAGCTATCTCATGATACATTAAGCCATATAGTATCTTTAGTAAGCTAAGAATGTCCTAAAGCTATAGAAGAATTAGATAAAGATAGAATTCAAATTAAAGTTGACGACTTAGACAGATTTACCTTTTAGAAAGCAGAAGAGTAAGTACTTAACTTCAGGTTATGCGATAATTTTATAATGAAAGAGCCAGCATCTAATAAAAAATGATTTAAATGAAATATATCTTATTTTTGCTTTACCTGATTGCTTTAAAAGTAAAATATTTATTTCCACTTTCATCAGTTCAAATGTACGAGCGTTAGAACAAAGAAAGTATTTATAAGGATAAATCAAAACCATAATGGAAATTTTAATTAGATAGCAAGTATTATAATAAGCTTTACCGAAAGAAGGTAAAATGACTTAATATTAACTTAGCTAAGATTTTAGGGATATAAGATAGGATTAAAGGAATAAGCCAAATTAAATGAAAGAAAAGGGATTGATAAAAAGCAAATCTTATCTAATCAGAAATAGATAAATAGTGTTTAAGTACTTGACTCTATTAAGTGAACACTTTCCACAATTTCTTAATAAGTCATAAGATTACTATTAATAAATGCTAATTCTTGGAAATAAAGTTCCTAAATATAAAGCAAATAGCTTAGGATTAAAAAGAAAATAAGCTATTTAGCAGTTATATGGAAATGGTTGCCGAAATAAGTAACATAGCACTTAATAAAGACTATAATACTACAAATAAATCTTAAGATCAATAGTTTGAAAAAGAAAGCAGAGGAATTAAAACTAACGAGATTCTAAAATAGTTTTAGTACTAAAAGCTATAACCTAAATATCTCAGAACTAGTTTAAAACCTAAAAAATTAAAAATATAAGAAAGCGTTATAAATTATGCTGCTGCTAATCTTTTTAAAAATAAAACTTTCCTAAATCGATCAGTTTAATAAAGGTAAATGAGAAAAAATTGAAAGGATGTTTTAATAGTTTTTGCACTCAATATCAATCTACTCTAATAAAAGCATAATTTCATTATTTTAATCAAAATAATAAAGATATAGAGTCAAATCTTTAAAAATACCAGAATGATATTTGAAAATAATAAAGAAAGATAAAAAGACTTATGAATATAAATGACTATACATAACTACAAAGCTATCTATAATAGTGAGTATATCTTTATATATAAGATGCTTATTTGAAATGATCCTACATTAATGTAATTAATTATCAACTAGTTCTAGATTATACTAGCATCTCTATTGATAGTAGACTAATTAATGGAATTAGGTTATTTTTATTATTTTTGTAGTTAGAAAAATATAAAAAATTAAGCTTAATTTGAGGAAAAATGAACACTAACGTAACTAAAAATTTGTTTAAAAGAGAATTTGAGCTAAATGAGCATACTATAACTATTATGCAAAGTGGAGATATAGGGATAGGAGGAACTATTTGAGATCCTGCCCTTGTTATGAGTACATTTTTCCATAAAAACCAAAATTAGATATTTAATAAGGAAAATATTTCTTGTCTAGAACTTGGATCAGGAACAGGCTTAGTTGGAATAGCTGTAAGCTTAATACCAAATGTTAGTAGAATAGTTTTAACAGATACATAGTAGTTCTAAGATTTGCTATAAATAAACATTGAAAAGAATCAAGAATATATTAAAAAGGTTAATCCGAATGTTGAGATAACATCATAGGAACTTGACTGGACATCTCCTAAGTTTTTTTAAAAGTTCGATATCATTTTTGGGTCAGATGTAATATATGCTCTTAACTTGTTCGATCCTTTAATATAAACTATTGATGTTTACTAAGAGTAAGACAAGATAAATGGTTGGCTTGATACCAAATTTTTCTTTTGTAATGAATTAAGACTGTAATAAGACAAAGGCTTTTATCAAAATGCGATATCCAAAGGTTGGGTTATAAACAGAGTACCTGAATATTTTTTAGACAAGAACTGGAGCACGCCAGAAATAAATGTTTTTAGGTTTTATAAATAAGCGAACTTTTAATAAGGTATTTCATTTCCAATTTCTAATGAATTTTCATAAAGAAGCTTTGTCTTGATATTACATCTCATAATCATAAAATCTACTAAACAAAATCATATCATATACTCATTATTTTTATTACTCAAAGCTAAATCTTTAGTATACTATCTGAAACTTACTTTTTAAATCTTGCATATTTATAAAAATCAACCAGAAGCGTTTAAACTGATAATTGAAATTGAACTTTTATTAATTTAATTTAAAAATAGTTGTAAGAGTCGAAATATTTAGATTAAAAAGCCTTAAATCTGTTCCCTTAGAAGCAAAGAAGATTGCCTTCTTTTAAAATAACTAGTTAGAATTATTCTCTGTTTAAAACAAAAAAGTAGAAGATATATTTAATACATTCTGATTTAATGTTAGGATAAAAAGCTAACCAATATATTAAAATTGTTCTTTACATAATTCCAATATTTACATTTTACTAAATCAAGCTTTATTGTCTTGATCTCTTCCTTGTTCACTTTCGTTTTCAAAATAAGGATGCAAATTGGATTGTATTTTGATTGTATTAGCTTATTAATTTGTTTCTTGTCTTAGCTATTAATTTATATCATTGATTAGAGAAATTGTATTTGTTTGGTCTTCAGAAATTGGTTCTTTTTATCGATTAACGAAATTTATTTCATTATCTTCATATATATTTTCATTTTATTAATTACTCCTATTTGATACGCTATAAGCATGCTTTTCACTACCTGGAAGACCAGTGTTAATTCCAACATTGTTATTTATCTCAATTTAAGGCTTTTTCTAACTTTTGCTTTCAAAAAGAAAGTTTCGATTAGTCTCTTACAAGAAAGAAAAGGTATTATCTTAGTCATTCTAGCTTTATTCTAGCGTAGCTTTATTTCTAGTATTGTTTTAAAAATCCTCAAAATAGCAAGTATCTGAATGCCTTCGTTACTAGATCTTTTCGCCATTCGTATCTTTCTATTAGTTTTCTAAATCCTTCTAAGAATCGATCTACTCAGCTGTTTCTTGTTAATTCTTTATAATGAACTTACTTCTTTCTTTTTCCTTTTTTGGACTATTCACTCATAGGTAGTAAGGTTATTATATTTCAGATAGATATGAATTATAATCAGATGGGAGTTCACCAAAAGTATCAAGAACTACTTTATAGACACTAGCAAGCTGAACCATTGAGTGATTCCTCTAAAGTTATCTTGCTTTTACCTAGTTAATGTAACTTACTTGATAATGTTCGTTGATTTAATAGTCTTTTAGTATTAAAATGCCTACTAGCAATTAAGTAAGCAAGAATATTTCTAATCAAGCGATTGTATAAATAAACAGCTTGTAGTTAGGTTTACCTATGCAATTGTTTAATCATTTACAATGGTGGTCGAAATCAGCAGTACATCTATTACAAGAGCCGCAATGCTTACTAGTTTCAAATACATGAGTTTCACAAATGGTACATATTGATGCATACTAGCTGGTGTCAAAAAGCGTACTGAAGTATTAAAAATTACTTTTCTGATTTCGCCTTCCTCTCTAAGAAAATTGTAGGATCAGTAGGATTTGAATTAGTACATCTATAAGCTCAAAAAACCAAATTTCCAATAAAGAAAGTAAAAATAATGACTAAAGAAATCTAACAATTCTGAGACTTAACATGACATACTTGGCACACATAGAAGATAATAACATCGAAAGAAACTAAAATTCAGCTTGATACTTATCAGCTATGAAAGGGCCTAGTGAGTCCTGTGTACTTAACTAAACGATTGTTAATTCTATTAATTTCAGCTTTTGCCATTTTATTGATAAAAAATAAATTTAGTGAATATAGAATTGAGATTCTCTTTATTTAATCATGCCTTTTATAAAGCTAAATACTTATTTTTTTATATAATATGACATTTTTAAACTTAAGAAATGCCAAAGCTATCATACTATGCTTAATGATCTCCTGCTATTACCTCAAAGCTTTATATTTTTAGAATTTACTAGAAAATTTTATTCTATTACTACCTCTTCTACTTAATGTAGTTATCTTCAAATAAGTAAGCACATTTAATTTTACCTATATTAGATTTTTAAAATATAAACTTCTTATTTAGTGTAGTTAGATTTGTTTTGTTACTGAAAAAAATATAAATAATATGGTAGTCTGTATTTTATATTTTCAATTATATATTCTAGATTGATCTATTATTAATATCAGTATGTAAGGTTAGTCTTAGAATTAAGTTTAAGTAATAATGCTTTTTAACTTTACTTAACTTAAGAGCTTTATTCTATTAACTGAATTCTAAGATGTTCTCTTATTTCTAAATCCACAGTAGATGAAATGAGAATTAACAATGGTAATCTCTATTTTATTTCCTAGTTATATTACTCAATTGACTATATTACCTTTAAAGTATATTTACTCTATAACTGACTAAATATAACAATAGAATTACCAATTAGTCACTATTAATTACATAGCCATTTATTTCAAATTTTGCATCTAGATTTTTTCCTTTAAAAAACTTATTTATGAGGTCATAAATTTTAGCTGATTAAGGTTGATACTAATATATTTAGAATTAATAGCTAAACTTATAATACTAATCTGAATTATTACTTTTCTTTTAACCTTAGCTATCTTTATTATTTTCACTAGACTCCTCTCATTATAGCTAAAATCAGATTAATTAATCTGTCCAACCTTCTTCCTTATTAGTATCTTCTATTTAAGCATCTTTTAAGTTTATCTCTTAATCTATACAAATTGATTTCTTTTAATATAAACAGATCTATAAATCTTTAAAATTATTTATTTTAGCTAATCATAGAGCTTTATTTATATATATTTTAACTAAACATTAAGCATCCTGATGATAAATACTATAATCTGAAATTAGTGAATTAGTATGAAAAAGATAAGCTTTATTTTATTAAACTTACAGCTTTAAAGTTTCTGGTTATATCAGATGATCCTTTTTTAATTCTAGTTTCTGTATATGAATAAATAAAATAGATAGGCTTCAATATTTAGAATATTAGAACATGATTGTAATGAAATGTATTGTTTAAATTATGCTTGAATAAAGTTGCTTAATAGTTGGAATCATTTCGTGCTCCATATCTTCTTGCATAGATACTGGAAAGGTTCTTATTTTCCATTTGGTTCATTGAATGATCTTTCATTTTTCATCTTGAGCATTTCTAATCTTCACTTCAATTATTATTTATGAAAGATTTAGACTAAACTCGCTAATTGAAAAGTTAACTTCTATACATTTCTATCTGTAAATTTAATATCTTCTAATTTTTTACCAAAACTAACTATTATTAGAAAACTTATAAAATAAATCTCTATAATAAAGAAATCTAAAATGAGCTTAATTAGTCAAAATCTTAGACAGGTAAACAAATTACATTGAATTAGTATGACATTTATTAAGTTCATTTTGGAAGCTAAAAGAGTAAGTACCCAATTTATAAATCTAAATTATAGCCTTAACTATGTATATATTCGGTTAAGTATATAATTTAAGGAAATACTTCTTTTGTTTTTTAATACCTCATCTATTTACTTTTTTGATGAGTTATAATTGTGTTCCTTAGAAGATATTCTTAGAATAGCTATTTTTATTGAAGAATTTCTAATTAAAGGGAAAATATTTCAGAACTTACTTACTAAAAATAAACGAAAATTTCAAGATTATTGTGCTTATTTTTACCTTTCTAGCTTCCCAGAAGCATGTTCCCTTCTAGCCTTTAATACTTTCTAAGATATTTATCCAAAAGCAGACTATAAACTTTTACCTCAGTAATTTACTTATTTCTCTCTTAAAAGCTACAAGTAACTAATCTTTCTCTTATTACTAATTACTACTACATATACTTCACTTATCTAAAATCTAAGGAGTAAATAAATAAATGCTTATAATCCTTGGAAAAAACTAAATTATAAAAGAAATATTTCTAATTAAATCATTAATATCATTTTTAAGCTTAGCCTCCATGTGTTCTCTTTTGATTAATCATAGTTTCTTTAATATTTTTTTCAACAAAATTAAACCAAAAAAGTTTTGAATATAGTTATTCAAAAAAATTATAAAGTGTCTCTTTTAAACCTCAGTGGTATCTTTTTTTTTCTATTATAAAGATATAAAATGAATAAAGCAAATAATTAATGAAGTATTAAAAGTGCGCAAATTAACTCTATTTTCTATCTAATTTACTAAACTTTAATATTTTAGCTTTTTTATTTAAATTTCTAATTTAAAGGAAAAAGGTGTAAATACTAAAATTATGAATTAAAGTACTTGAAGCATTTTTCCTTAATAATCTATATTTAAAATTAATTTCAATAGATATAAATACAGTTACATTAAAACTAGTTTGCTTATATTTTAACTAAATAAAAGATTCTAATTTCTGCCATACTATACTTTCTTAGTGATGATTCTAAAAGCTATAATAAATATTTAATTAGTTCTACTAATTCTGCATTCCAATATTTTTTAATGTAGTTTAACTAGTAACAAAGTAATAAAATAGTTAACTAACTGAATTAAATATTTAAGGGTTTTTCTTTTATATAAATGAGATTTCAAAGTAACCTATTTCTATTATCTATAATAAATTTAGATAGTATGCTAGCATATATTTAGTTTATAGAAGTGAAATAGCTAGTTTATTTAAATTTTTTATTTGAAAATAAACTTTAAGAGATAAAGTTGAATGAGTGCTATACAAATCCTCAAATTATAAGATCTGATTATTATTAAAGGTTTGATTATTAGAGAATTCTAAGTGTAAGCTCTTATCAATATCTAAGATTATTTATCTACAAGAATATACAAATTTATCATTTTCTTAGAGAAGCTTTTTTCTTATTATCCTTTAAATTTTGGATCGGTTAAATTTAATTTTTTCAAGAACGAAAATAATTAAAAAAAAGAAATTTAAAATGTAAAACGTAAAACAAGAGAAAGGATTTATGATCAAAAAAGATAAAAAATCACAAAAAGATAAAAAAAGGAAACTAAGAAATAAATAAGATAATATTCTTTATTTAATCTATAGATTTATAATAATATAATTCAAAAATATTAATTATAGCTAAATAAATAAAAATAAAATTTTTGATATAATTTAATATCTTTTCTAAATAGAAGTTAAATAGATTTAATTTTAGGTATCTTTGGACTTATTTTGAATCAATTTAAAATAAATATCTTCTAATAAATAATAAATAATATTATTATAAAGGGCGTAGTAACTCGTTGACACTCAGTTTTTGCTATAATAATAGTTAAGAAAAAAGTTTTTTCATCTTTCTTTTCTAGTCGTCCAATGAGTCACATCAGCTTTTCCAAACGGGGAATCTGTTTATTAACAATTATTATTGAGGCTTGAATCAAATGCTCCAGTCTTCTTGAATAAGATCTAAATAAGAATTAGTAATTAAATCATTAATGACATACTGTCAAAAGAATATACTACTAATGAGAACCCTCGGGCAAGTTCCGTTTGTCTCTTCCCCGTGGTGACATCTAGTGTGAGATTACTCGCAATGCAGTATACACTACACCAGATTACCTACTAGTTCTCCTGACAGTGACCGGCATACATATTTTATATAATAATTAGCTAAGATTTTAAATTTTAACTCATATTTTAATCTCTAAAATTTAGTTTATTCGTTCTATATCTTAATTTTAAATCATTTCATAATTATATTCTTCTGTTTAAATTTTTATAATTTTCCAGTTCATTAAATTTCATTTATATAGCAGAAAATATAGAACTATTTTATAAAAAGATGGAGATAAATCATTGGCCTGTCTAAATTATTAAAATAATTTATGCAGGATAGTTATAATCTTAATAGAGTATTACTTTTTTTAGTAAGATAAAGAAATGTAGCATCATTGTAGAAACTTCAGAGACTTGATATTTCTATAATAATTATTGCTATTGAACTTATAGGAAAAAGAACTCTCTTCAAAATGCACAATTTGACTTAGTAAACAGAAATAAAAATTAAACTGCTTTTTATTTCTCTAAAATGTTTATTCATAAAACTATAAAAATGGATGTTTTGTTAATTCTTGTGAATTTAGTCAAACTAAAATTAAGCTTCTTAAAATAATTCGTTTTTTTTAATTTTTTAATGAAAAAGAAAAGTGCTAGAAATTTTTTTTGCATTACCTTCTAAATGTATATTAGAAAATTAGAAGCATCTCTTCTTTAGGAAATATCTTAACTTCAACTAAATTAATTTTCCTATTTATTGTTAAAAGAAGAGTAAAATAGAAAAGAAATCCAATAAATAATCTATTCCATCCATTTCTTCAAGAAGACAGAGAAACATTAGCATCAAGAAAATTAGAATGAAATACATTTGAAAAAGCAAAAATAACAGAGAATGGAATAAATGTAGGAAAGCTAACTACAAAAGCGATAGTGACTATCCAAAGAGTAAGACCTTGAAATGGATTAAAAGCAAATTTTAAAAATAATTTTCCGTTTAGAAAGAACTACCAAATAAATGGAAAAGGAATTGGAATAACTCCAGCATGATATCGATTTTCAAGTGAAGGACTGAAATATATAGATTATCTTTAATTACGAAAAGAAATAAGTAAGTAAGATTGGAGAGTTAAAGCAAAATTTATGATTTATGAAGCAATAAAGTTAAAAAGATTCAATAAACCAAGAAAGATTAAATCAAAATAAGATAAAAGAGTTATGAAAATAGAGTCTACTGTGCAGAAATTGATTTAGCAACCTAAGAAACTAAACTAATGATTCCAATGGAAATAAAAAAGTATTACATAACACTGGAAGTGTTTTTATTTAAAACTAGGGAGACTGGTAACTCCTCGCTTTTCAAGATTAGAGTACTTTTCTAAGAAGCATTTTCTTTTCCCTACAAATAATTTAAGCAATATTGATTTAACCCTAATAAGCATGATTTAAGTTTCAGCAATTGCTTAAAAAATTTAATATAATTATAAGATTTAATTTTATAGTCCTTTGATAATTGTATCTCATTCTTATTTGACTAATAATGAAGTTTCTATTATATCAAGTTTTGAGTTTAAGCAGAATATTAGTTTTAAAGCCATATATCTTGAAAAGATAAAATGTTCTAATATATTTAACTAAAATATTATATTTAGATTCTTTTTTAAACTATTTGCAAATCTATTTTAATCTAAATTATTAGGGGATATATTTAAAATAGTTTGCATTATTCTATTAGCCTTAAGATAATTTAAGAACTTAAAATGAACAGCTGTTTAACTACTGTATTATTTTTAATAGTTCGTGCTAAACTTTTTTATTTAAATGCTTCTTCATAATTAATAAATTAAATATTGGCTGCTCACTCAAAATATATTCATGTTCTACCAAAAAAGTTTTGATTCACTATTATGTTGATTATTTACCTTCTTTGCTTCAGATTTAGTTTTAAAATAGACATTTTTAATTTATCAAATTAGTTGGATATTATACACTTGGACCTTAAGGATTTTATAGAAGGGACAATGGAATGACTCCTTTATCTTTAGTAGATGCTGTAATAAAAATATAATCTCACTTCAGAAAACTACAGTAGAAAAAATTATGAGCTAAGACATAAGAAGAACTTAGAGTGGAGAAATTAAGATAAAACTACAAAGCTTAGAGAGAAAGCTAAATTAACACCAGATTATCATCCTTTGTGTAATAAAACTCTTAAGTTTTAGATGAATCAGCTGAAGCTTCGTCTTAAAGGCCACTAACAGCAAAAGAAAGTTTAAAACCGTAGTCTCCGAAATATCAAATTCAGGTAAAGAACTTTAGGTAAAATTAATTCGTTAAAAGATCTTAAGCTTCAAACCTAAATCAAACCAAGTTTAAGTAATTGTTTGAAAGTGTTCAAGATAATGATCTTAATAAACTTTTGTAGATTAAGCATTAAATTTCAGAAAGAGAAATCGACTTTAAAGATGAAAAGGGAAATACAGCTTTATACTATGCTGCTTTAAAAGGAAATGTATTGATGATTAAGAAACTAATATACCTTGGAGCTGATATTGAGTAGAGATGCCAAAATGGTAATACGCCTCTACATGCTGCCTTTATGAGTAAAAACGAAGGAGCTGTTTATACTTTCTTAGAGCTTGGAGTTAACATATTATAGTTTAACAACGATAAGAAAGTTCCTGCTGACTATGCAGATTCTCGCTTAATGCTAATATTTGATTTGATCAAGCTTCAGCAATTTCGATTTAAAACGAAAGATTAAGATCCAAGGAAAATCAGAGAATAGGATATTAAAAGCAAACTTCCTAGTCGAAAAGCTATGATAATGAACATGAAGCGATTTACAGGAAATGAAATTCAGTGGAACTTGAAAAACAGTGAAGTAACTTACGAACAAAACTAAATTAAGAATTAAAACTAGAATGATTAAATCATGATTGGCTAGAAGAGACAAAAAGAAATCAAATTGAAAAACTAGCGAAAAAAGTAGGAACTAGAAGTTTATGAGTAAGAAGTTATGAGTCCTTCTTTAAAAAATCCAAGCAGCTTTTCAAATTATATACAGAAATAGGATTCACTAAAAGCTTAGTTGAAGAGAAGTCCTTTACCTGGTTCGTAAGCTGTAAATAAGGAAAAAAATAAAATATCGTTTGAAAGATAGAGTACAAGTGGAAATAAAACTGATGCTTAGACGCAAAATATATTAGATAGCTTAGCACAATTTGAAGATTAAAATCCAAAAATAGAACTACTTATGGATGAAAATAAAGATAAGATGGAAGCTAAAATCAAAGTCTACTGGGACAACGAAGAAGAGAGAGAACAGTGGCAGATTGACAAACTTTTCTTGATAAAAGAGAGAATCAGAGGTTTCTGGGAGAAACTAGTAACTTAGTGAGTTCAAGCAACTTTCATAGTTTATTTTAATATTGTTTAGCTTATGTTTAGCTATAATAGATAAAAGGAAAATATATAAGTACTTTATACTGTCTTTATTACAAAATATTAGAAGAGGAACTTAAAAATGCTTACTATAAAGAATTAATAAAGCTGTTAAATGCTTATAGCTTTATAAATAATGATAGGAATTTCTTTCTCTGCTAAGATAAATAATAATAGTTATCAATTTAATTAGCAATAAATAAGGTATCTAGCAAGTGCTAATAGAGCAATATTATATAATTTAGTTTACTTTTTGTTATTAAATAAAGTAATTTAATACCTTCTAATAGCAAGAGAGATTGTACCTTAAATAGGTTACTTCAGAAATTAAGTGATGGGATATTGACAAATATCTACATATATTTAGTAAAGCTTTAATGAAGGGATTTAATCAGAGTAATAGAGTAATAGAGTAATAGGATATAATAACAAAGCTAAAGTAATTAAACTTAATAAACTAAACTCAGAAAAGAAAAAGGCACTTCTTTCTATTATCAAGCTATAGATAGTTAAGACTAATTTGTATCTTTTGTATATAAATCTAGCTTTTAAAACAGAGTTTGGAAATAATAGCTAAATACACTGCTTAATCAAGTGAGGCATACTTTATTCAAAGTATCTTCAAATTACTTAAACTTCCTTTCTATCATAATACTTTAAGCTTAGCAAAATAGCACAAAGAGTTGTACAGAGATAGAGAATAATAAAATATGAAATATCTAATAGTTCTAACCTTTAAATAAAATAAGTTTGTTGATATCTTTAATTTTAAGAACTATTCAGTTATTCTAAATTAAGAAGGCATGTATGTATTACAATATGGTAAGAGAAGTAAGAAGTAGAGTTTACTATGATTGTTATATCTAATTTAATAAATTTGCCTTTAATATTCTCAGCCTTTTAAGAAAGGAATCATGCTTCCTCCTACTTTTTTGCAATAATCTTCCCATTTGTCTTTTATTACTACTGATAGTTCTTTTTCACGATTCCTTATTCCATAAAGAATATGAAAACTAAGACATATTGAAAGAACTAGCTAGCCTAAAGTCATTGTTGGAAGGAACCATACTCCGCAAAACTCTCCTGTTAAAGGTGGCTGTCTATGGATGGCATAAGTTCCAGTAGTTCTGAATGGAGGTGGTGGTTGCTATCTGTCTCTAAAATAGTACCATACTTATTTTAAGCCATATAAGAAGAAATGATCTAAAATGAAAGTGCTTATGTAGAAATAGATCCAGCTAAACCAAAACAATCCCCACATTATATACCATCCTATGGTTTCTTCTTCAAGCTACCAAATTACCGTTGGCATAGTTTGCCAAAAAGCAAGAGTAAAATTAACGAGCAAGGCAGATAAAAGCACAAATGTAGGTCTTACTAGTTCCTAGCCAAATTTCTAAGCAAACCAAGTTTTGAACCAGAATCTAGCCATTATTCTATGCTGAATAACGAAAACTGAGATAACAGCACAATTTATCAAAATCGCATAGAAATCTTGAACATTCTATACTTGCCATCTCGGTTTGCCTAACTAGAAAAAGCCTCCAAAAGTGCCTATATAATGAACTATAGTCATCTAAGAAAAGACATAGGCAAAAGTTCCAAAAACAAGAACTAAAATTCGCCTATATAAAGGATAGCCTTAGTCTAAGGTTTTGTAATCAGTTTCCATATTATTTTATAAAGCAAATGATTAAAATATAATTATTATGCCGTTTATATATAGCAATATGTCTATTTTCATTATCCTAATTATAACAATAAGCATATTAATTGATAACAAAAGCTGAAATTAGCTATTCCAATAATGTTAGCCTTTTATTATATACTTTACATTATTTATCTAATTATTTTATTTTTCTTTATTAAGATAGTAATCAATGAATCTATTTTACTAAAGAGCATATATTTAGTTTATTTTGCTTCCATAGATATAATATAACTTCCATTCCTCTTGCTGGCTTATCCATTTAGTCCTTTTTATACTTATAAGAATTGTCATTTGAGAGTAACTTTATCAGTCTTATAGCTTTTTATTCCTTTATACAAACTAAGGTTTTTCTTACTATTAGTATATTTTAAAAATAGAAAGGAAGATTAAAAGTTTCAATATTGAGGCAGTAGTATAATATCACATAGCGAGTCAATTTTAATATAGTTCAGTAGTTAAATTATTAAAGTCTTATTTACTTACTTAGAGCTTATCTCCTATTACCTAATAAGCGTATTTTATAAAGGGAGAAATTGAAGATTCTTAACGATTAGATTTCTAAAACGAAGGCCTATATTAATAAGACTAAATTGATTTCAAAGATTTAAAGAAACCAAAACTCCTAGGATTTTAATAGCTATTTGTAGAAAAAGGTTTAACAATCCTAGAATTTTTCTAAGGGGATTAACTAAAAGAGTTCTGAACTGTCTAGTATTCATAGTGGCTCTTCTAGTCATCTTGATAGGAGCTTTAATAACTCAAGAATTGAAAAAGATAATAGCTTTTAAATTAAGCAGTCCTAAAAGAATAGCATCTAGCAATCTTAAACGAAAGCTTAATGGACTAATATAGTAACCAATAAAAGTAATTCATAGTATGGTGGAATTAGCTCTCATAACTAGTCGACTTAATAGATGGATTTCTTAAAATTTTAGATGGATAAAATAAAAAATGTAAAGGAAAAATTAGAAATTTAACTTAATTCTTGTAAATCCTAGCAAACTTGAGCCAAAATCATAGCTTCTGTCTAATTTTAATTTCTGCATTTTGAAAATTTTAATAATTCAAAGCAGAAAAAATTTATTTCTTTAATCTAAAAAGTTATAAAAAATTCTTACTTAAAGAGTTAAAACATGAAAAATTAGTCTTGATTTAAGCTTCTAAAATTGAAAAATTAAAGCGCTTTTATATTTCAGAGTCTACTGTTCATAATCAGATATTTGGCTATGCTAATCATAAATCTCCTTTCAAATGCATAATCTAAATCTTGCAAAATATATAGAATTAAGGCAATAAATGAAAATTAGCCTAGCTATTAATTTATACGAGGCTGACTAAATATAAATTTGATATCTTTTATATACAAAGTATCGAGCTTAAAAGAAAAGCAGGAGATTGAATGTCAATATGCTTTGGAATTTAACTTGAAAGTACCAAGAATTTAATTGTTAATTAACAAATTAAAAATTTAGCTCGAAATGAAAGGTTTCAAATAACTGATTTGTAAGATAAGCAAAGATACTATTTTTAATCATCTTGTTTCATCATTAACTAGAATATCCTACGCTTAAAATTTCAATTTTATGAGTTAAATTTTTAAATGGCTATGAAGCTAAGAGTACTATATTGTGCTATAGTATTAAATTTACAAAATATAACTAATTATGGTTGAACTTTTAGAAAAAGATATCAAAGTAATCTGTAATGAAGATCTTTAACCAATTAATACTACTTAACTCTTTATTGATTCTAACTAGAATATTCTATTGCTCTGTTATCATTTATATATAAAAGTGTAATATAATAGAAAAGCTCCTTTACTTAGCCATTAAAGGCTAATTTGATAAAAGCATTAAAGTATTTACACCTAAATTAATTTTTTATAATGGGTGGTGAATTCTACATCAGGTTAAAAATTAGATATTATAGCTTATAAAAAGCGACATATTTAAGTTTATAATACTCTTTATAGAAATTAAAAAGATATTAAGAAGAAGCATTGGAGTGACTATTAAATTTAAGTGACGCTGATATCTCAACTTAATTAGAATTATTAAGATACAAGTAGATCAATGGTTATTTTTTTTGCTCTTTCTATGGTGAACATTCTTATACTGCTTAGCGTTTTCATTTTCTTTTTTCAATTTCCTGTTTTCTTGTTACAATTTATGGATACTCTCGTTAATTGAATTTATAAGCTTTTCTCTGCTTTTCATTTTTTCAATTGCTTCTTATACGATTTCTCTATGATTCTGGAGCATCTCTGAAAACTAAATTAAAGCTTACTCTTTCATGTATGTTCTCCACTATTTAATTAATAGTATGTTTGTCCATGCAGTTCTCTTAATCACAATAATTTCCTTCCTATACCTAATTCAAATGCTAGTATCCATTTAAATTAATTTGTCTACTCTTTCCGTTTTCTTGCTCATGCAAATTTGCATTTCTAAGCTCAACATGATGATCGTTTGTATATTCTAACGAATTACTTTCTTCCTGCTCAACCAAAGGTTTTAGCGTATCTTCATACTATTTTTAAGCAAGAGGCTTCTAGATCTGCAAAGTGCTAATAGTAAAACGTCCTACTTTTTTTTCTGACATATTGGGTGCAGATAAAATTAATTATTAACCATTAAAAATTTTCCTCTACATTATATAATTAAATTCCTCTCTTAGCTCCTTGCTAAAATACTTTACTTCTAAAATATCTATGTTTAAGCTAAGTAGATATATAACATTGCTAACTAACTAAAATAGTTAAGGTACTGTTTAGAATCTTTTAGCTTATAACTAGTTTAGCTGATATTTTAGCAGTATTTCGTTATTTCTACAGGAGAAAAAGAGAAGGATTAGAATATTTAATGACTAAGTTGTAAGTTAATTAGGTTAGAAATGCAAAAGGAAGATAATGGAACGATGGTTATATGTGCTTATTCTAGTGCTTATTTAAGCTTCATATCAAAAGGGGGTTAGTCATGCTTTTTTAGTTTGATAAGTAGAAATAAAATTCATTATTAGATTAATGAAAATCATTTGACTATATCACTCAGTTTTACTCCTAGGTATTTAGCTTTACTCTTGTCTTGCTTGAGGCATTCAGTTAATTCATTCTATTCTTACATACAAGGAACGAATCTATTCCCTCTTATTAATTTGGAAATATCAGGATCTGAACTCTCAAAGTTAGGGTTTTTCGGACGAGCAGAAGCTTCTAAGTATTTGCTAAAGAAAAGTTGAAAGCAAGTGTCATACAATTACCTTGGCTGATTACATATATCTTTCATTTTATGGATTAATAATATCAAAGAAAAACAACCTACCTATTTTCATCACCTACATACAGTCCTTTACATAGCTATACTCATTAATACTACTTATTTAGTAATTATTTAAAAGGGACTTCGATATTTGGAAGGTAATAAGTATAAGTAAAGCAGTTGGTATATTTAGCATTTAGGATACTAAGGGATAGTAAAAGCAACATGAAGAGAAATAAAAAGAAGAAGTTTAATAAAGCATATTAAGTATCTGATAAAGTGGGTATATTTGGCAAATATATAGATATCCTATTAGATTAATCATAAGTAAAGCGAGAAGGTAATATGATTGTATTAACTTAGCCGCTAAATTTTTAAAGAAGATGATATAATTTCATTGATTAAGCTTTATTCATTTCTCAATATAAAATGAATAAGCAGTTACCAATTTCAATCCTAAAGAAGGAACTCAAAATTTAGGTAGAAGGGTATAAAATAAGATTTTTAATCCGTTCACCATTAAGAATTTTGAAGGATCAAAATGGTTTTTACCTTAAAAAGCATTTCATCTTTATTCTACAAGATCAACTAACTTCATTTACTGCAACTTGACGTCCGTTGATAATTTACTTTCCTTTATATTTTAAAATATGAACTTAAATATTTCCTTTAAGCTTTTAGTAAATCTAGGTTCTCAATGAAACTAGTATGTTATAATAAAGCGTACTATCTAGCAATATATCTAGGAATATACTTTTAAGTATTTGAAATATGAAAGCAAGACTCTTAGTGAAATGAGCAAAGGATTAAAGAATCGCATTGTTATAAAAAGTATAATTTGCCTATAATTATCTTTCAATGCATTCATCTATTATTGTACTTCTTATTACTCTATACTTTTAAAATGCTTAGCCTTAGTAATTAGAAAATATAAAATCTTATTAAGCTAAAGCTTAAAATTAGCTAGAAGCTTTCTGTTTAGTTTGGAAGTAGCAGATTTAAATAGTTTAAGTGTTTGCTACCCTGAAGTTAAAATATAAAGCAACTAAAATTATAAATAGCTTAATTATCCAGCTATCTAACCTCAATACTTATAGTTTAAACCAACTAATTAAATATGAACTGAATTATAAGAAAGGCTGAAGTTTGATAGCATGGTTAGAAGAAAAAAGCTAACTATTGAATAAATACTAATAGAGGCAATTTAATATCTCTATTTATTTCTACTACTATATAAATATCTATTTGAAGAAGGCTTATATATGAAAGCATTTTAATAGTGCTTTAAATATTATTGAAGATTAGAGTCTGTAATTTAGGAAGCTTTCCAATATAAAGTGTTTCTAAATGAAAAGTATCATCACATGGTTATTCGTTGATGCTTTTGCATTTTAAACTATTTAAATTTTAATTTTATAATTTAAAGATGAGAAGTGAGATCTTCAAGAAGAAACATCAGAAAAAGCTAAGGAAGTTGAAGAATGTCAAAAAGTTGTTGCCAGGTGTTAAGGATAAGACCAGATGCACTAAAGGCCAGAATAAGTTCAAAGTGAAGTACGATTGATCTTAACTTTAAATAAACTCATCTAATACATTAATGACTATTATCTAACTTTTACCCTAATATTATATTACTCTAATGCTTCTTCATTTCTATTTCTGTCATGCTCTACAATCCTTTACTTTATGCCAATCTAAGCAATATTTTTTAAGCCAAGCTTAGTTTTATTCTATTTGGGAGAAGCGTTAAAAAATTAGAGGATATTTCTATGATAGAGATTAAAAGGGCAGTCATAAGAATTAGATTTTTAACTAGCTAAATAAATTATAAAGTTGAAATTAATCTGCATGTTTGAGTACCATAGAAATACTAAGCAACTGGCGTAGTATAAGTATAATCAGTCACTATATGTTTCCGTTGAAAAATTATATAAGAAGCTTTTATTTAACGAGAGTGGTGATACTAACTCATCTAAAAAAAGAGTTATAAAATATGAAACTATAAACAAGCTAGTTTAGTAATGTATAGAGTCTATGAAATATGCATATATCTCAAATTTAACTAACTTAATATATCCACTAAAAGTAAGGATTTACAAAGTGCTATAACTTTTATGATTTGAAGCATAAAAATTATCTTTAGCTATCTTTATTGATTTAATTATGATTATTAAAAGTATCTTTTTAGTAATATAGTCTACTATATTTATTTGCAGGTAATAAGCTATTATCAAGGGTAATATTATTATTACCTTAAAGGAATCTAATCTTCTTTATAATTATAATGAGTACTTATATTTTGGACTAGCTTTAACGGCTTATTTGAAAACTACCTTTATAAAAATTTTAAATCAGCAACAAAATTAAGGAAGAAGTGACTTTTTATGTAGACTTATGATTTTAAGATAGTCAACTTTTTTGCTTCAGGCTAATAAGGAGATGAATTATAAAATCAATCAAAAAGAGAAAAGTTAGTCTCCTATTTTGTTTTTTGTCTCCTAAATAAATTGATCAAAGGTTTTGTGTTCCCCGTAGAGATTGTAAAAGAGGAGTAATTTCAAGTTATTTAATTCAAAAATTTTAACCTAAAGCTAAGATTTGTGGAAAAAGAGAATTCTGAAGTCATATAAACGTCGATAAGGATTAGCTAAGTCTAACTGATCTATTATTAGTTCTTCCTAGTCAGCTTCTGAGTCTTCTTTACTTAAGATCTCGCCTCCTTGCTTATTTACAATTATCTTTATATTTTGTACTATTTCTAGAATATTCTTACTGCTTATTATCTTAGCTTAGGAAGAACTATCGCCAAAGAGTTTATTAAGTATTATAGAAAATGAGTAGTTCAACAATTCAAAAGCGTCTATTTCTTTTTGCTGCTCTAAATTCTGATTTAGTTAAGAGTCAAAAAGAAAATTAGATTCTTTTTCTGGAGAATAGAATGAAATCTTCCTATTCTTTAAGAAAAGACTTGACTATTGCTTTATAATCTTTTAAGGACTTCTTGAAGTCATGCTTTGCATTAATCTTGGGTGATCTTCTAGTCAACTATGATTAAGGATTTGTTTACATGAAATTCGGTATTTAGGATCTTTCTCCAATATCTTACGAAGTAGATCAGTGCAGTGTTTCGACACCTATTGAGGAATCTCAATTTTGCCTTACTAAATTTACCTTATTAATGAATTTTAATTTTGAGTTTCAAAAGGTCTTTGCCCAGTTATCATTTCGAATAAAATAATACCACAAGATCAAATGTCTGCAATATGTCCATCATATGCCTTTGTGCTAAGTATCTCTGGTGCAATGTATGACATTGTCCCACATGTAGTTTCCATTAATTTATCTTCTTCAACCTTGAAAATTCCAGCTAATCCAAAATCACTAATTTTGACATTTCCTGTTTAATCAATGATTATATTTTCAGGTTTCAAATCCCTATGCACTATGTGGTTTTCTCCACAGTAAGTAATAGCAGACATTAATTACCTGAAGTATTTCTTAGCTTCTTATTCCTAAATTTTACCCTTTTATACAATCATATCAAATAGATTCACTCCTTTAACTAATTAAAGTATTAAATATATAAAAGAGGAGCTATCCAATACTTCTATCAACTGAATTATATTGGGATGCTTAAGAACTTTTAGAACTTAAATCTCCTTTCTCAGATGTTCATACAAGTCTTCTTTGATAATCTTATCTTTCTTAAGAATTTTTATTGCTACCTCATCTTTAGTTTTCTTATGAATTCCCTTTTTAACTATAGAAAAGGAACCTGACCCGAGTACCTCTGTAATTTCATAGTCTCCTATTATTTTAGCCATAAAAAAATAGTAAAATAAGGTTAGCAAAAGTATCTTACTAAACTACCTTTAATACTTACCTATCTATACTAATTTATTTATGCTACTTTTAACTGTCTTATTATATACGATTATCAATAAAGCCTTTGCATCCTAAATAGCTTATACTTGTATTAGATACTTTAGTAGATTATTCTGATTGTTGAATGTAACTAGTATAGATATAATATTCTAACAGAGCTGCTTTCTAACTAACTCTTCCTATTAATCTACTTGTTATGCAATATACTTAAGATAATTGAAGAAGTAAGTCTATATTACAGCCCTTTATATTATGTAATCTAAAGTGAGAGAATTTTACTTATTTAGTATGCTTTGGATAGATTATTAGGCCATTCTATCTATAATTTGATGGCTTAATTGTCACAAGCCTTGAGTAAAATATGCCTGATCTTTATACTTTAATTTTAGTTTACTAAGCTCTTTCATACTTTTACTTTTCTTTTAATTACACCTAAAGCAACTAGATATGATTATATATTCTAACCTTCAACAAAAATAAGCTATTGCTATCTTATAGGTATTTAAACAATCTAGAGTCTTAGAAATAATACTTATTAAAAATGTTTGCTAGGTAAGTATCTCTAAAGTAGCTTTCTTAGGTATTAATAAAAGCAGCCTATTTAGTAAAGTTCTTAGCTGACTTATATTATATAATGTCATTAGAGTTAATAGGAAAGCTAAGAATATCAAATATTATTAAAATTGCCTAAAAATTAGCCTTTTATATCACCTATCTTCTGCTTTTTTAAATGCTACTAACCATATATATCCAGATTTTTTAATAACTATGTACCATTTCTTGATCTCTCTTTTATTAACCTTTAATTCAATTCTTACAACCGTAATCTATATCTAGTAAGTTCTGATCTATCCTACCTTGATTTAATAATCGTATGAGTAGCATCTCATTACCATACAGAGATAATTAAGGCTATATCTTATAAATTATACTTTTAGACACTTCTTTAGAATTCTATAAGGATAAAAGAAGTATAAATATAGGGAAATTTACTAGTGATTTGATATCCTTTTTAGTAAATTTTGAATGTCTATGCTAATTTAAAGGTAAGAGAGTTGAATTGAACAGTTAGAAATTGATATTTATTAATGGAAAGCATTAAATAGGTCTAAGTTAGTTAAATTGAGAATATTCTTAATATCGATACACTTAATACTGAAACCTGCAATCCTGCTGCTCCTTAAGTTATTGATATTGAAGGATAGTAATAAAATAATGCTGAAAATTAAAATTCTTTGACTGAAGATAAAAATAAGGACTTTAAGGAGTAAACCTAGAATAGAAGGAAAGCTACTAAAACTTCTACGGAGGATAGCTAAAAGTAGAAGTTCCGACTTAAGATTTTTGAAAATAATATGTCAAGCTAGCCAACTTATGGATTTGAATAGTTTAGAAAAGGCTTTGATGCAGCTGCGAAAGGATGTATTTAGTAAGCAGAAATGCATTAGAATGCGAAACTGATTCAAAAGTTTAATATGTAGAATATTGAGAATTCCAAAATATGTGATTGCTGTGGGTTCCCAGCAAACGCTTAAAAGTATTCACTTAGAAGTAATTACAAAGAGCTTTCAGAAATAGGAGTTGGATATGCTTTATACTTCATCTTCTTCAAATTTGTCATCTTCTTAAATATTCTTATCTCTGTTCCTTTTGGGATTTCGCTCTCCATATATTGCTTCGTTAAAGGATCGAAGAGTTATCAATGAGATGATTTAGATTAATAAGCATCTCTAATTGTAAAGTTCTCTGTAGGTAACTTCGGGAATCCATTTAGGAAAGTAAATGAAAGTGATGACATTCCTTAGTTTTTTGGTGTAATTCATTTTCTAATAGTAGTAATAAGCTTAATATCAATAACTTGCTTTAAGATCTACTGCAATAAACTAGAACTGACACTAAATCTTGACAACATTCTAGCGAAAAACTATACAGTCTGATTTAAAAACTTAGGATATGATATCAATAAAGAAGATTTCATTAGATTCTTAGAAAAGCATGGGAGATTAGATAGCAAATAAGCAATCGTGGAAAAAGTTACCTTTGTAGAGGATATTAGTGAACGTATCTATTGAGCTAGATAGTATAAAGATTACTACACTCAGTTCAGGATTCTATAAGAAGAAAAAGATGAGAATTAGTAATAATAGAAGTCTAAAAGGTGATGTGAATATATAACCTGCTAAAAGAAGATAGACTTATAGTATTGCTAACAGAAAATAGATTAAGCATTATAGCAGTTGAAGAAGCTAGAATAAGAGTTAAAAAGAGGAAAAAGAATTAAAATTATTGGGTAAGCTTTTGTAACTTTCCAAACTTAAAATGATGCTAGATCTATTTATTTGAAATTCTAAGGAAATCTATGGGAAAGATTCTTTGCTTCTTAGAGAATCAAATTCAAAAATTTTATTAAGCATAAATCTGACAAAATCGTCTACAGGAAAAATTAGCCAATTACTGTTTCTACTCCTGAGCCTTCTGAAATATTTTGAGAAAATCTAGGTATAAGTATATGAAAAAAGCTTTAACTTTCAATCTTAGGATTTATATTAAACGTTGTTATCTGCTCGTTAGGTTTCTTTTTGTTGTTTATGGTATCAATGTGACGTGTTGAATATTAGAAGGATATCAATAACTTTATGCAATCTTTGCTAATACAGCTATCAACAGGGTTTTTAATTCTATTTATAAACTATATACTAACAAGACAAACCACCAAAATTAGCAGCTTTGAAAAGCACGAAACATGGACTGATTTTGTAATCAGTGCCTCTATTAAACTAACCATTTATTTAAGTATCTCTTCAGCAGGATTGCCATTACTAGTGAACAACAAGAATAGAACCTGATTTACAAAATATGACCTAGTAGAGTAGATAGTTTACCTACTCCTTATAATTTCAATATGAACTCCTTTTAGTGACTTTCTACACTACACAGGAGTTCTTTCATATTTAAGGAAACTAATAATAAAATACAGAATCAATAAGTTTTACTTTACTCAGGCTTATTTGAATCTCATATGATAGAATAAGCAGTTAAGACTTGAAAGGCATTACTCTCATATAATGAGAGTACTTTTCATTACCTTCATATATTCTCACCTATGTCCTTATGTGTTTATAATCACTTTAGTAGGCTTTATTTTCAAATACTGGTTTGATAAATATCTATTCCTAAGAAAGACAAGCAGACCATAAGGCATAGGATCAAAGCTAAACGTAAAAATGATAAAAATTCTTCCTTTCTTAATGCTATTTTATGCCACTTTTGGCTTATATTGATACAAAGTGTTTGAATCTAATGCTTAATATTGAATGATAATATCTATAATGATATGCTTATTGTACATTCTATTCCCTGAGTTCGTTATATGGAGAATATGCTAAAAGCAAATTTTTGATATCTACGAGGAAAAATTTGAATAAGAAGAATACAATTATCAAAACCAAGCTCTCAACTTTCTAGATGTAAGTTAGAATAAATACAGGACTACGATAGATCTAATCCAATTACTTAGAAAGAAGGATGGAATTGATATTACTAGCTTATATGTAATTATTCATAGTATAGTGAAAAACTTCCCTGAAGATCATGAATTTCTTAATATGTAGCTTTTCCAGAATGAAAGTAGCAATGCCAACTCCTTGAACTAAATCATTAAATATGGGTAACTACGAGAGTCTTTTGCTCAGACTTATAATGCAAACTATCAAGATTTTGATTTCGCTTTAACTTAGAACAAAGATTCAAAGCTGGCATAATCGTAAATGTTCAAGATAAACTAGAAGTTAAACTTAGATCAGATTAATACTATTCTGTATTATGAGTTCGCTATGAAAAATAAAATCCTTTCATCTAGATAATAGAACTAGGATGATAAGTAAAAGACTAAGCGCTTTCAAACTTAATTTCTAAAAAATTAGTTATAACAAAGCAAAATTTTCAATAAGAGCTTTACGCTAAACGAACCTTAAATATAAGTGAAAGAATACGTATACAAATAATTAAACCTATTAGCGGACTAAAATTTAAACACCATATTTAGAAAACTTACTTTTCAGAGCATGGGTAATCTCGATTTTGGTTAGAATTTACAGAGAAGACTTTCTGCATTTGCAACTTCAAATAAGAAAAACAATATAAACAAAATTTTTCCTTCCACTATGTAATTTCAGAACGAAGATAGCAATATGTCTGATTAATTGTAGTAAGAAAGTATCGAAAAGATCTAGAAAACTAATGATAAAGAAGACTCTAAAGCTTAAAATAATAAATCTTTTATAAAACTCTAATCTTCATTTCTTCCTCCTGGGTAGCTTTTAATTTTCTTTTATTATACAAACTATCTTATTTAGCTTTTCTAAGCATTGACTAATATAACAGAGACAGTTAACTCCATTTTAGTCTTCAATTCTCAGTGCTTCATATTATTATGATAAGCATTAATTCTAACAAATTGAATACTTAAATAATCTAAACTTGCTAATATTTAGTTTTTATTGACATTTTTAGAATTTCCTTAATACTCAATTATTGCTCACTCCATCTTTAAATTACAAACACTAACTAAATTTTTAAATATAAGAGCTACTTACTTTTTAATCCTTGAATATATCTAGTTTAATTCTACAGTTTTGCTTATATAAACCCTATAAATTTAAGAATATTAAGCCACTTTCATTACTAATTTCAAGCAGCTTTTAGGTAATTAATGTTCTTTTAACTTCACGGATTTTCGAAACTTGCATTTCTCGTATTTAAACTCTCTTGAGTTAAATATTAGATTAAATAAGCATAAAAAGAATCTCTATGGATGTAGATAATTAGTACTATTATTTATTATCTTACAGTCAAAAATATAATTATAGTTGCTTCTTTGCCCAATCACCTTATAAATACATACTTACTATTAGTAAATAGCTAACTAAGATCTTTTATTCATTTTCTATTTAATCTACTTACAGGGAAACTTATGCCATAAACAACCATCAACATTCTTCATAGTTATTCAATATTTTCTTCTTAGTCTTACAAGCACTCAAAGTTAGTTATTTTCAGCAATGTTTATTATGAATATTAGTTAGTAAAAAGCAATAAGCAATCATTAATGCTCCAGATACTTATAGATACTTATATAGATATTGGTACTTATAGTTTATCCATTCTATACTATCTTATTTATCTCTTTCTTTCTGTTATTATTAGTAACTGCTACCAGTTATTTTTAAATCTTATTAGCAAAAGCTAAAATCTACTTAAGCAAATTAGGAATAAAACTGGTTTAAGGTAAAGGTATCTGAAGATAATAAGGATAGAGATTTAGAGTTTTATAGGGTTAGAAAGTTATACTCTTTGAGTATTTTTATCCTTTAATAGTTTTGCAATTCCAATAATATAAATAATTTACCTTCTACATACTTTAACTTATATTTATGATGTCTATATCAAATATTTACTTAAGTAAGCTTAAAAGATAATTAGTACTCACAGCAGAAAACTTTAATTTTAGATTAGTAGTATAGCAATAAGTAATACTTAACGTATAAATACTTTTTGATGCATAACTTATTAAAACTTTTGTATTTAATGTGCAGTCTAAAGAGAAATAAAGTAGTCATATGTTAATTTATTATTAAAGTTTAAGCTTACAATCCTTTAGAAGATCGGCTCGAAAAATCGATTCAGCTTTTTTTTCTACTCTCTTGAGAAGTGAGCTGCCCTGATTGGGCAAAATTTTAATCACCTAACTCTTACTTATCTTCAAGGCTATTTTCTTAATCTCTATATTCTTCGACCTATTACTTAGCTGATTAAATTTATAGCTTTAGTTCTTCAGATTATTTCTTACAGCTTTCAATTTGTTGCTTTAAATTAATTTTTTTATCCTAATAACTTTAAATTAAACTCCCTAACTCGTTAATTTTGCTTTATTAGACTTAGTTCTTTTAAATTAGCTACTTTTATTCTTTTTGCTTCTTGTTTAGCTTCTTAAGGTTATAATTAGCCTCTTCAAGCTATATTCTTAGTCGACTTTATTCTTATAAGTGGAAATCGATATTAGGTTGATCTTAGTTTTTAGCTTTGCTGTATTGCTAGCATTTTTCTTTATATCTTTTGATTTTTACTTGCAAATCTCTTATTCACAGCTATGATTTTTGTATCTGCTCATCTTTTTTAGCCATTTAGTCTGAGAAAGCCTTCTTAGTATAGTCAACTGCATTTATTTGGTACTGATATGTTTCTTTTTCCTACAAAAGCTTCTACTGTTTCTGCTTTAGATTGCTATATAAATACTTACTTTACTTAATCCTGTTAGGTGTAAATAAGTGACTCAAACTATTAAATTCCTAGGAGTATTTTATCTTCATAGTTATTAACCATATCTTATAGACTTTCCATTTACTACTCGTGAGTTTAAATTGACTAGGGTCACTAAGCATTACTTTTAATATTACTTTGTATATTACATAAAGAGCTATTAAACAACTTCTAGCATTCTCTCTAAAAGCTTTTAGAACTGATAGATTATTAGTTATTTATCTAATCTTACTTCTACAATATCATATTTTAAAGCTTTTTGATCTACAAATTCTGTTATATCATCTTCTAATAGAAGCTTCCTAAAGGCTTCTAGTTCTGTACTTTATCACTGTCTTTACTTTTTTAATTGAAGCTTTCGTTTATTTAGCTGCTCTGTTTTCTACTAGGTGTTTGATGTTTTTACTTTGGCTTATTTTATATCGAAGGATTATTATTCTGAGGTTTTTACGTTTAACCTTACAAGATTGAACCTCTTTTACTACTAATGGACTTAGTTATCATAGATTAATTTAGACTCTTGTTTGAAAATGGCTTTGAACTGTTTATTTTAAGACTTTTCTACTTTTAAATGGCCATTTTAGGAGAGCATTGTGCTGAAATCATTTTTCCTCTTATAATATCTTAGTCCAGAGAAGGATTTTGAATTATCATACTTTAGTTAAGTAAAAGAGAGTCATTGTTCTTCTGCTTTTACTGCTGGCTTACTTATTAGGCTATAATTTTAGCTTTCTACTTTAATTATCTCATTTTCTAGTCTAAGTCAAAAGGTTTCTCTTATATCACTGATGAGCTAAGTTCACTTAGATTTAGTTGAGACTGTAATTTGAATACTTACCTAGATTTAAACCTCCCTTGAATTATTCAATTCGTTAAGCTACTCTAAACATGACTCTGATAGCTTTTATGTCCTTTATTACTTAACACTTTCAGGATAACTCTAATCCATCTCCATCTATTAAGTCGACTAGTTATGAGAGCTAATTCCACCATACTATGAATTACTTTTATTGGTTACTATATTAGTCCATTAAGCTTTCGTTTAAGATTGCTAGATGCTATTCTTTTAGGACTGCTTAATTTAAAAGCTATTATCTTTTTCAATTCTTGAGTTATTAAAGCTCCTATCAAGATGACTAGAAGAGCCACTATGAATACTAGACAGTTCAGAACTCTTTTAGTTAATCCCCTTAGAAAAATTCTAGGATTGCTAAACCTTTTTCTACAAATAGCTATTAAAGTCCTAGGAGTTTTGGTTGACGCTTAGTAGTTTCTATTTTAAATTTTTGAAATCAGTTTAGTCTTATTAATTACAAACCTTCGTTTTAGAAATCTAATCGTTAAGAAACTTCAATTTCTCCATTTATAAAATACGCTTATTAGGTAATAGGAGATAAGCTCTAAGTAAGTAAATAAGACTTTAAAATTTAACTACTGAACTATATTAAAATTGACTCGCTATGTGATATTATACTACTGCCTCAATATTGAAACTTTTAATCTTCCTTTCTATTTTTAAAATATACTAAAAGCAAGAAAAACCTTACCTTGTATAAAGAGAAGGGAGAATTATAGATGGGTAAAGTTATTTTCTTATAAATATAAAAGTACTAAATGGATAAGCCAGCAAGCAGAATGGAAGTTATGTTATATCTATGGAAGCAAAATTAGGTTCTTTATACAAATAAGGTTCATAAGTAGTAATCTCAATAAAGATAAAATAAATAAGTAAGTTAAATGGGATAAAGATGTATAATGAAAGGCTAAAATTGATAGAAATAAATATTTAAGCTTTTGTTATTAATTAATATGCTTATTGTTATAATTAGGATAATGAAAATAGACATATTGTTATATATAAACGGCATAATAATTATATTTTAATCATTTACTTTATAAAAT
Organism: Loxodes magnus; assembly: GCA_946699065.1. NCBI lineage: Eukaryota > Ciliophora > Karyorelictea > Loxodida > Loxodidae > Loxodes > Loxodes magnus. The sequence goes on from CAMPDV010000104.1 coordinate 550,085, forward strand.
AATATGGAAACTGATTACAAAACCTTAGACTAAGGCTATCCTTTATATAGGCGAATTTTAGTTCTTGTTTTTGGAACTTTTGCCTATGTCTTTTCTTAGATGACTATAGTTCATTATATAGGAACTTTTGGAGGCTTTTTCTAGTTAGGCAAACCGAGATGGCAAGTATAGAATGTTCAAGATTTCTATGCGATTTTGATAAATTGTGCTGTTATCTCAGTTTTCGTTATTCAGCATAGAATAATGGCTAGATTCTGGTTCAAAACTTGGTTTGCTTAGAAATTTGGCTAGGAACTAGTAAGACCTACATTTGTGCTTTTATCTGCCTTGCTCGTTAATTTTACTCTTGCTTTTTGGCAAACTATGCCAACGGTAATTTGGTAGCTTGAAGAAGAAACCATAGGATGGTATATAATGTGGGGATTGTTTTGGTTTAGCTGGATCTATTTCTACATAAGCACTTTCATTTTAGATCATTTCTTCTTATATGGCTTAAAATAAGTATGGTACTATTTTAGAGACAGATAGCAACCACCACCTCCATTCAGAACTACTGGAACTTATGCCATCCATAGACAGCCACCTTTAACAGGAGAGTTTTGCGGAGTATGGTTCCTTCCAACAATGACTTTAGGCTAGCTAGTTCTTTCAATATGTCTTAGTTTTCATATTCTTTATGGAATAAGGAATCGTGAAAAAGAACTATCAGTAGTAATAAAAGACAAATGGGAAGATTATTGCAAAAAAGTAGGAGGAAGCATGATTCCTTTCTTAAAAGGCTGAGAATATTAAAGGCAAATTTATTAAATTAGATATAACAATCATAGTAAACTCTACTTCTTACTTCTCTTACCATATTGTAATACATACATGCCTTCTTAATTTAGAATAACTGAATAGTTCTTAAAATTAAAGATATCAACAAACTTATTTTATTTAAAGGTTAGAACTATTAGATATTTCATATTTTATTATTCTCTATCTCTGTACAACTCTTTGTGCTATTTTGCTAAGCTTAAAGTATTATGATAGAAAGGAAGTTTAAGTAATTTGAAGATACTTTGAATAAAGTATGCCTCACTTGATTAAGCAGTGTATTTAGCTATTATTTCCAAACTCTGTTTTAAAAGCTAGATTTATATACAAAAGATACAAATTAGTCTTAACTATCTATAGCTTGATAATAGAAAGAAGTGCCTTTTTCTTTTCTGAGTTTAGTTTATTAAGTTTAATTACTTTAGCTTTGTTATTATATCCTATTACTCTATTACTCTATTACTCTGATTAAATCCCTTCATTAAAGCTTTACTAAATATATGTAGATATTTGTCAATATCCCATCACTTAATTTCTGAAGTAACCTATTTAAGGTACAATCTCTCTTGCTATTAGAAGGTATTAAATTACTTTATTTAATAACAAAAAGTAAACTAAATTATATAATATTGCTCTATTAGCACTTGCTAGATACCTTATTTATTGCTAATTAAATTGATAACTATTATTATTTATCTTAGCAGAGAAAGAAATTCCTATCATTATTTATAAAGCTATAAGCATTTAACAGCTTTATTAATTCTTTATAGTAAGCATTTTTAAGTTCCTCTTCTAATATTTTGTAATAAAGACAGTATAAAGTACTTATATATTTTCCTTTTATCTATTATAGCTAAACATAAGCTAAACAATATTAAAATAAACTATGAAAGTTGCTTGAACTCACTAAGTTACTAGTTTCTCCCAGAAACCTCTGATTCTCTCTTTTATCAAGAAAAGTTTGTCAATCTGCCACTGTTCTCTCTCTTCTTCGTTGTCCCAGTAGACTTTGATTTTAGCTTCCATCTTATCTTTATTTTCATCCATAAGTAGTTCTATTTTTGGATTTTAATCTTCAAATTGTGCTAAGCTATCTAATATATTTTGCGTCTAAGCATCAGTTTTATTTCCACTTGTACTCTATCTTTCAAACGATATTTTATTTTTTTCCTTATTTACAGCTTACGAACCAGGTAAAGGACTTCTCTTCAACTAAGCTTTTAGTGAATCCTATTTCTGTATATAATTTGAAAAGCTGCTTGGATTTTTTAAAGAAGGACTCATAACTTCTTACTCATAAACTTCTAGTTCCTACTTTTTTCGCTAGTTTTTCAATTTGATTTCTTTTTGTCTCTTCTAGCCAATCATGATTTAATCATTCTAGTTTTAATTCTTAATTTAGTTTTGTTCGTAAGTTACTTCACTGTTTTTCAAGTTCCACTGAATTTCATTTCCTGTAAATCGCTTCATGTTCATTATCATAGCTTTTCGACTAGGAAGTTTGCTTTTAATATCCTATTCTCTGATTTTCCTTGGATCTTAATCTTTCGTTTTAAATCGAAATTGCTGAAGCTTGATCAAATCAAATATTAGCATTAAGCGAGAATCTGCATAGTCAGCAGGAACTTTCTTATCGTTGTTAAACTAAAATATGTTAACTCCAAGCTCTAAGAAAGTATAAACAGCTCCTTCGTTTTTACTCATAAAGGCAGCATGTAGAGGCGTATTACCATTTTGGCATCTCTACTCAATATCAGCTCCAAGGTATATTAGTTTCTTAATCATCAATACATTTCCTTTTAAAGCAGCATAGTATAAAGCTGTATTTCCCTTTTCATCTTTAAAGTCGATTTCTCTTTCTGAAATTTAATGCTTAATCTACAAAAGTTTATTAAGATCATTATCTTGAACACTTTCAAACAATTACTTAAACTTGGTTTGATTTAGGTTTGAAGCTTAAGATCTTTTAACGAATTAATTTTACCTAAAGTTCTTTACCTGAATTTGATATTTCGGAGACTACGGTTTTAAACTTTCTTTTGCTGTTAGTGGCCTTTAAGACGAAGCTTCAGCTGATTCATCTAAAACTTAAGAGTTTTATTACACAAAGGATGATAATCTGGTGTTAATTTAGCTTTCTCTCTAAGCTTTGTAGTTTTATCTTAATTTCTCCACTCTAAGTTCTTCTTATGTCTTAGCTCATAATTTTTTCTACTGTAGTTTTCTGAAGTGAGATTATATTTTTATTACAGCATCTACTAAAGATAAAGGAGTCATTCCATTGTCCCTTCTATAAAATCCTTAAGGTCCAAGTGTATAATCATTTACTAATCTGTCATGGAATCTTTAGTTATTCCTCACTGAATATATAAATAGGCTTACTTTTACTTGCGGATAACCTTTAATCAGAAACCATTTAAATCCTTCCCGAGTTCTTAGTTATATTTCCTTTTTCAATAGCTTAAAGAATTCTCTTATAAAGCTTATGTTTTCTCTATAAATCTTATCTCAGCATTAACTTTTCTTTTTCCTTCGTTTTTTCCTCATCGAAACTTTTAACTTGACTTAGAATATTTTAGTTTATGTTTTTAATTCAATTTCTTCTAACATTTAGTCCCTTTACTGTACCTTCCTTATACTCCCCTATTACTTTATCCGCTATTTATAATTCCAACTATGATAATAAAAAATTACTTCGTTTATCTTTTATTGATTTATCATGTTAACTGACTTTTAAAAAACATCACGGTCTACACAGTTGTTTATATCAACTGATCTATTGATATATTCCAAAACTTGCTCGTATTTTTTGTTTTTATACCTCAAATCTTCATAATTCTCCTTATAGATCTTTAACTACTTATCCTTCTTAAGCTGTTAGATCTTCATCATTGAGGCAATAGACATTTCATTCCATCTACCTGAAGGAACTTTATTATAGAATTAATGCTTTGCTGATTTCCTCATCTAGATGAATTCTTATTCATACTCATTGTTTCACTCTATTTATTCTTCCTCAAAAAAAGGTTGTACTGATTGAGGCCTAACTTCAGTTTCTAACTATTCTGGTATAATTTTACTTTCATTTAAATTCTCAGCTTGCTTTTGTTCTTTTATATACTTAGTTACCTCTTTAAGTTACACCTAAAATGACACAACTTACATTATTAAGCTCTTCAATAATTTTGATTCTTAATTTTTAAAGAAGTCCATTATACTTAGACTTTACTTTCATTCAGTTATAATCATTTCTTCTATTAATCTGCTTAAGTTCTTAAAACTGCCTATAGAATTTGATTCACACTTTATTCCTTTAAATCCTATTCTTATCAACCTAAGTAAGTTATCTTTCTAAGTCTTTCCATGCATAGTCTATGATTTTCCAATCTCTCTTTTCTATTTCATTTTAGTCTTTTAGTAACTGATAAGGGATATTGAAGGTTTTCATCATATCATTCTAGATATTCATATGTTCAGCTATCATTTACTTTCTCTAATATGTTAACTCTTTCCTAGTTAACGATGTAAACGTAGAAGACTCTTCAATCTTCTTTGTATACTAATCTTCTTTACTATCAGTTATTACTTTATAGTTCTAAGTTTATTCAGGAATTTCTTCATGAAAGTCTTTAAAAGGCTCATAATCTTTGATAGTGAATGCAAATTTTTAATGTTAGGGTGATTTAATTGATTTCCTCATAAAAGGAGATTTAGTTCTTGCTGGAGATTTAGACATTTATTTTAATAGCCTTTTAATATTATACTTAATTAGGTATCTTAACTACCTATAATGGCTTTAATTTACTACCTATCTAAATACTCTTTTTGCACTCTTCTTACCTAATTTACTACCTTGCTCTATCTCATTCTACATCCTGCTTATTTACCTTCTGTCTCCTGTAGAGGAAATATCTTAAATAGGCTATATTTTAATTTTTTAAGATATGATTAAAATTTTAGTAAAAAGGATATCTTTTATACCTCTAGAGTATTAAAGTAAGATAGAAAGGAAACTAGTTAAAGAAAGTTACAGTTTCTATCTTATAAACTAAAGGCAAAATAGATGGTTAGATAGATGGAAACAATAAAGCAAGAGGTATAATTACTACTTCCTTATGCTAGATCTAAGTATATACTTTAGCTACTATTTTCCTATTAATGATTTACTTTTTAATTTATAGTTTTATTAATTACTAAAGTTACTAGTCTTAAGTCTCATGTTATGAATCAGAAAAGGTTAGAAGTATAAATAAGATAGAGAACAGGATGGTTATGGATGCTGACTTATACTTATAAATATCTGTATTATCTGTATGTTTTTAAGACGATAAATCTAATTCAAAATATGGGATTAAAGCTTAACTTTTAGTTAAGGGATAAACTTTTTTGGAGAAGAAAACCTAGTATAAAGTAGTTTGGAACTAATTTAAGTTACTAGGCTGAAAGCTTTAGTTTTATCTAACCTTAAGAATTAATTTAACTCTTATTAAGAACTGGTTTGAATATAATAAATCCATTAATATTGCTTATATGATAGACCAGCTTTTCACAAACTGTATTTACTTTAATAATACTAAGGAGTATAGTAGTCTTTATATGTATAAATAGACTTAAAGCCAAATGAAGTTTGATTAACTTATATTATTAATTCCCCCTTTGTAATAAGTCTCAATTATACTTACATTTATTCTTCAAGCTTGCTATACTTACATAATAGCTCAAGCAGATTATAACTTCTAGCAGTAATATAGACTGCTTTAGCATTTCTACTCTATCAAGCTGACTAATATAGAAAATAAAGAGACTAGTTAGCATTAGCAGAGATTGAATGCAAGCTAGTCTGTGTAAATATGAAACTATTAATTTAACTTAAATCCAATAAACTAAATTATATGAAGAAAGATATTTAATTCAGTACTATTTAAACTCTTGTCCATACTGCTACTAAATATTGCTATTTCCATACTAAGTTGGCTATTGATAGCTTTTATCATATATCTATATGGTTTCCTTTAGCTTTTTATTTTCTTCTTATAGCTTGAAATAAGTATTATAATCATTGCTTTAGAATTTTTGCTGCATAAATACTTATATTTAGTTTTTATAGTTTTCGTATTCTTATTAAAAGTTATCTAGCTAATCCTATCCTTATTTTAATGAATCTTAAATTCTTCTCATGTTCTAGTCATAAAGCTACTATGATTATTCCAAGCATTTTTTCATTCCACTACAGTTTCTGTCAAGATTCTAAATCATTTAGTTTTATCCTTGAATCTGATTATTCAGATTAATACATTCTGATTCCTATGTTAGATACTTACTTTTTATTAAAACTGATATTAAATATCAGGATTTCTGGTATCCTAGTTCATATTGCTTAATGTAAATTAGGCTTATTTAAGTGCATTTTCAGTCTAGGATTATTTCTATTGCAAATCTAGATATTTTGCATTTAGCTCATTTAATTCAATTTTATACTAATTGCAACTCTAACATTACATACTTGGTTGATAGCTTGTTGTTTCTATAATATCAGGCTGAAATGGATGACACTAAGAACATTAATTTTAGTTTCCCTTATTATCCTACAAGCAGTCTAAGCAGATTATATGTTAGCACTCAAAGGATTTGTAGTTAGTCACACGAATTAAGCAGATACTACATTTCTGAATGCTGATGTCATTTAAAGATTGCATTTTTGTTTATTTCAAGTCAATGTAATCTTAAAGTATTAAAGCAGCTTTATATTATAATTTTTTAATTAACCCACTAAGATAAAATTCCAAAATAAAATACTTGCTTACAACTTAAATCTTCCCTCACTGTACTTTAGAACATATAAGTCCTTTATTTAGCTATATTAGCAAATCTTTACTTATCTTCATTAGCTTCAATATAGAATGCTAAGAATTAAGGAGATAAGCTAGAGGATTTTACCTTTTTTAAAGTATATTCCTAATACTTTTTCAATATTAGTTTGATCTACCTAAATTTCATTATCATCAGAGTTCAAATATTCTTATATCTGAAATCTTAATTTTTAACTTTTAGCCTTTAGTAAATATTTATCAGTAATAAGATTGAACTTTTGAGTCTCTTTCTTAGTTTCTAAAGCTTATTCCTAACGCTGATATTTAAAGCTTAAATTTATGATGATATGACTAATTATAATTTAACTTAGTTATTTACAACTCAGAAACTTCGAAACCAATGTATCTCAAATAAGATGCTTTCACTGATTTGTTATCTATTCTTTAATGATATCTAACTTAGAACATATTATGTAAAATAGTGTACACGAAAGCCTAAAGTGCTTATATCCTTTAAGACACTTTAGTTTAAGAATCAATCTAGAATAATTATCCCAAAACTATCTATTAATTACTAGAATTGTCTTTAGTTAAGTTTAGCTATTATTATCATCACTAGTATATAATAGGTATATTAAGCTTCTTTTAGGTACTAATTAAATCTTCTACATCCTTTCTAAAAATTAGTTGCACTGAATTCACTAAATTAGGAGATAATTTATAGCTAAAGCTAGTTTTCTCTACCTTTGACTATTCTGGAGCATTCTAAATACTTCTAGATTCAAAGTTAGAGCTTTAAAAACCTTAGAGATATATAAAGATATTTCTATTTCTTTATTTATATATCAGATAGATTTATTCAGGGATATTTAATTGATATTTAAAATAAGGCAATATAGTTAAGTCTGTCTGCTTAAGCTGAAGTTCTTAGATAGTTAAATTGCTTATCTTTTCTTTTAAGCTTAGATTGATTTATTAATTTTAGCTTTATTAGTCAGCTTAATTATTTGAATGAAGGAAAAATAAATTAAAAATTCCAGGACTATCTTTATTGAAATCAAATCAGAAACTCTACTTCTAAGATGAGTTTACATGCAAAGCTCTTTTTAACTTAAAAAGCTTCTCAGATTCAATATGAATTTGCTATGCAAGCTCCATTAGCTTTGTCTTCAGTATTCCCATTTCTTCTACATTATTTGCTTATTGTGCTCTTTGGAGTAATGTCTTATATGACTCATTCTTTTAGTCTATATCCGCTTGTATTTATAAAATTTATTGTCTTATTAATTCTCTTTGAAGATCTTCCTCTTAAGTTTCCTCAGTATTTTCTAAATCTGGCTCTTAGTTTAACTTCTATTTAGAATTCATAGATATTTGCAATGAATTTTGAGAATTATTATTCTGCTTAGAAATTTGTTGTTATTTTAGAGCTTTGGATAGTTTTTCATTCACTGATACCACTTCACGCATCAACTATTAAGCTCTTTCATTTTAGTGAGCTAATATTTTTCTGGACTCCTCAGCTTATATAATTTCCTAGTTTTTATTCTTTATCATAATTTCGAATTACTAAACCTTACTGCTCAGCTCTTAATTCTTTTTAGTCTGTTCTTCGTTCATTTTTACTTACTAATCTCTTTATTTTTCTATCTCTTTAATCTTCTTTTAAAGCTCCTGAATTTGCTAATCTTAAAGTATAACTTTCTCTTGATCTTTCAGCAATTAATTTTAAACCTTCTATTCCTACTGAAAGATAGAATCTTTTAGCTATTTTATTTCTTTCATGTACTGATCTAATTCTTAAGCTAGTTTTTACTTTTCTATTTACATTTACTAAAAGGCACTCTAAATTTATGCCTTTTGCTACTTTTCCTTTTCCAGATTAATAATAGTTTCTTCATATTATAGCAGATAGTTCTTCTTTTTTTAATCAGCGTTAAGAGTTAATTAAAGAATACTTTCTTACTAACTATTTATTTTGCTTTCCTTAGATTTTAGTTCATTTTAGGTATCTTCTATACTGTATTTAAAGCTATTAATTTAATGCTCCAGTTATGAAATAACGTCTTCGTATTCTTCAAATCTTTACTTATACTAATGAAGCTGTTCTTCAGAACCTTACTTTTGCTTATTCATTTTCTTCTTCCATTTCTACTCTTAATCTTGCAGTTATTCTTTCAAGTCTTCGTTCTCTTTTTATAATGCTCTTATCTTCTCTTATAAAGCCTTCATCGCCTCTGAATAAGCTCTTGATTCAGAAAGAGGAGCACTTTGTACAAGATTGAATTGATTAGGCTTCTATGAAGATTAATTCATAGTAAGGGACTGGATTTATTTCTATATATCCTTTAAGCTTAAATCGGTTTTATCTACAGAACTAACACTAAATTACTATGAATCTTCTGACATTTTAAAACACTTTAGACATCAATAAATCACCAAAAATTATCTCCTTGATATCTATTCATTTTATAACTATCAACACCACTATCATCCATTAAGGCACTCTCTTAATATGTTTCTGTAATTTAAGAAATAGCACGACTGAAGAAAATATCCTTTGTATGCTATGCTATAACTGACTATGGAGATTATTATAGTAAAGCTATTTTCTTAATTCTTAGGTTTGATAAGTGGATCTTAAATTAATGGGATTAACTAATACTTATATTAACTAGTTGTTTAGAATATCGGAAGCTTAATGTATATTTAATTGTGCTTTTAGTATCAGCAAGTAAGAGCAAACATTTTTATCGAGTTCTTGATTTTTCTTTTCCTACTTAAGTTTATCTGGATCATCCTTAAGATCTTAGATATGACTAAAGAGTAAAAAGCTTATTTCAAAACTAAACTCTAAATATGCTTGTAAAGAGGTTCTAGGTTTAAGTTGATAGCTTATAAGATACGATTATAAAGCTCAATTAAATGAAGATTTATTTTCCCTATTTGCAATATCAACTCTATTTATACTAGATGCAGTTCGCTTAAGTTTAGCTCAAAAAATTAATCAACTTAATGCTTTATATTATATTCTTTATATATATCTAGATATTTGGTTCCTATAAAACTAATTACTTTAACTATTTGATGCAGCCAATTTATAGATAATTATTGATTTGTCTTACTCTTATCATAATTATATCCATGGTACCTTGCTTTCTGTATGATACTATATATCTTATCTTCTACTATACCATACTACTAGCCTGAGCATTCTTAAGTTCTTTGATTAATTAAAGAATATATATTAAAAATAAAGTAACGAGTTTCATTATATTAAGCTAGTTATTATTAGCCTATAGTTTTAATACTCTTAACACATAAATATTATTCTTTGGTGTATTTTCATAATCTAAGTATAGGTTTAATTTTATTAAAGATAGTGAAGCTTATTAGAAAGCTTTTATTATGCATTTATTTACTTTTGCTTTCTTATTTTGTTAAGTGCATACTATGCTATTATCTTCATTTTAAAGCTTTTCTGGAAGGAGCATTGAAAGAAAGAATTTTTTTATCAATAGCATCCTTCTTTTTATTTATAAGCAACTAGTTCTTTCCTTATAATTTAATGCTCTAATTTAAAAATTTCCAACTTGCTATGCCAATAACGTTTTCTCTTTTTATGTAAATCAAAAAGATCTTTTAAGACTAAAGTAGCTTTTTGTTAAAGTTACTAAAATTAAACTCCAACATAATGAAAGCTAATTTGCCTTCTTCTTACATAAGATAATTATTTCTTCCAAACTCCATTTACTTTCAACTAAAGTAGATCCATTCTTTAAATACCATGCTTTTCTATTTCCTTTAAAAAATTAAACTGACTAAAGAATATCAATCTCAGTAACTTAGAGAGTGTTTTTATATCCTTGAGTACTCTTTTACTAGTAGAGAATAAAACTATTAAGTTTATCCCAATAAGCACCAATCTAACTTTAAAAGTAGAGAAATGCATTTGTTTAGGTGTTACAAAAATAAAGAAAGTAGACTAATTATCTGAATCTAGCTGTATTCATTTTAGTATTAGTATCTTTACTAACTTATAAGTATATAAAAGGTATCATAAAGTGAGGAAATTTAACGTTTCAGTCTTAGAAACTTAAGATATAGAGTATCTTGCTTTGATTATAAGATGCTCTAATTATATTAAATTAGGTGATGACATGGACTTAATTTCATAATTATTAAAAGTCTCAAAATTTCTAATATATTGATTCAAGGCAATTCTTCAGGTCAACTACCATCTACCCAAAGTCTAGTATAGAAGTTCCCTCAATAAAGAGATCGCTTGGTTTTCCACACTCCCAGCAGAACTAGATGAATTTGGAAATTACTCCATTTTAATTTTAAGATTATTGAGATTAAGCCAAGCATTTTTTGCAAGTCAGATGGCCGCATGTTTTATAAACCATAGGCTTGAAACTCTAAGAGAATTAGTTTTAACAAGTACCACATTTTATTTGCTGCTCTACTAAGTTCATTTGAAATATAACTTTATTTCACATATATTCCAATTCTTCCTTTCCTTCTGGTAACTTAACTTATAATGAAGGTCTCAGTTCCAGTTCTTTTATTTTAAGAGCCAATGCTTGATTTTGGTTCTTAAAAGTCTCTAAAGTAAATTTACTAGCGTTTAATTGCTGATTTAACTCATCAATATTTTTTAACTGAGAATCTTAAGTTTTTCATAAGTCTTAAAATTCGTTGCTTAGCTTATCAAGTTTCTCTTCTATCTATTTGTCAGTTCTAGCATTTTCCATTTCTTTTTTGAATCTTTCTAAAGCATGGTTTTTACGTTTTAATTTTTGTATTTCCTTTTCGTTTTTTTCTACAACTTTTCCTATATCCCAGAATTCGTTCTAGGTGTTTTAATAGACTTCATTCATTTTATCTTTGTTTTTACTCATTTAAATATTTATATTTCTGATAGCTGCTTACCATCTCAATAATTCAACACTAAAAAACTCAATACATGCCTTAACATCAGCATCATCGTTTTCATTCCAAACTCTACCTTTCTTCAAAGTTAATTTTTCCTGTAAGCCTTGCATTTTTCTTGTTGCTTCTTTTAATTATAAGAACAAGTTAAACTTTTCTTTTTGAAGCGTTTCTTTTACGTCTTACATATCTAGTATTTCATTATTAAGCTTGAGCTGCTCTTTATTCATTGATTCTACTGTATCTTCATGTTCTTTTCTTTACTTTTCGAATTTATTAGTAAAATGAATTTAATTAACCTTCAAGGCATCCATGAGATCATTTATCTATATTTCTTATTCTTTAGCTTATGCTATTTTTTCCTTAATTAAATTATCCTTTTCTAACAGTTAGGATTTAAAATAAGAAAACATATTATCAGACTCTGTTTTCCATGATTCTCTTTCATTTGTCAATTTCTTCTTTTCAGTCATTTCTACCTCTAACTATTGCGTATAATAAGTTTGCATATTTGTTAGCTAAAATGTAAGTTAATTAGTTCTACTTTCTAGTTACTTTTTATTTTCTTCTTATTCAGTTATCCTTCCTTCATATTTCTTTTGCTGGTCAATAACTCTTTTTTGTAGTTATTTATTAGCTGCTTTATATTACTCTAGTTCAATTGCTAAACTCTTTAGCTCTTTGATATAATTATCTTCTAGAACTTAATTCATTCCAACAAATGATTTGCTTTCTTAAAATTCAGTTGTAGGTTTTTGTATGTTTTTTTGTTTTTAGTTAGTTTCATTTGTATTTTTCTCATTCTTCTCTACGTTAACCTGTTTTTTAACTTTGTTTTTTTTTTAATTTACCTTCTTCTAAATTTTCTTTTTCTCTTCTTCCTCATTTTCATTTTAGCTTTATTATTATTCTTCCTCTTCCAAGATTTAATTTTTGTTTTATTCCTCTTCTTACTTCAGTTGCTGCATTAATCGGTATCTTTATATAGATTTTTCAACAGTTTCATCAATATTAAACTCTTTCTTAATTTCTTATGGTTATTCCTATGGGTCTACTTGTTCTTCTTACTTTTGATTCCAATATTCTTTTACTTAATTTACTTATTATAAACCTTTCTGTAGTAACTTCTTTATATTTTAGCTCTCTTATTTCAAATTTTCAACACTTTGGAGAATATCGATCTATTTCTAAGTTTAACTATCTTGATTTAAATCTTTTTCTTGTTATTAATTATCAGACTAAGTGTCATTTCTCCTATTGCTACTACCTTATTTTATAAGTTCTTCATTTTGAACTTCTACTTAATCTTAGTTTTAAACATCTAGTTCATCTATCTTTTACTGAATATTGCTTTATTCACTTTAGATCTATTATTCTAACTGCTACTAATCGAGCTCTAAATCTTCTTTTAGTTCTTTCATTTTTTGACCAATTTCTTTAAAGTCTTTCTAGTTTTCCTGGCTTTACTTTATCTACTCTTCAAATTCTTGAATCAAAGTTTCTCTTTGCTACTTAAGCTGACTTTTATATTGAGTTGTTAAGTTAAAACCAAACTATTCTTAGCTTTGAATGGTGCCTTTTAGGTTGTTAATCAGATATTCTTAGTTATGCAATCTTTATTATAAGCTAGAAACTTTATTTTCATAGCCAGATATCTTTTATTCTATGTTGCTTTTATCTCCCTTTATATAAACTAATTTTTCTTTTTCCTTTATTATTACTTTTATTTTTTAGTCCGAGCTCTATGAGTTCTATGTATGCTATGTATTTACTCTTTTGTCTTATATTTCGCTGCTTTATTCAGTATTTACTTTACTTTTATCATTTTTTGCATAATCTTAATTTTAATAAATTATACTCATGTTTCCGACTTACTATCCTTGAAAGTTAACACTTTCCTTTATTTTATCTTATGTTTTTTATCTCTAGATATTTTCCTTCTATTACTCTTCTACTTCTGTATTATTAATATAAAATTTACCTTCATCCTTTAAAAGTTCCTCTATAAAAGGATTATCTTCCTTTGTTTCAGTTTATTATACTAAAGAGTTAGTTTCTTGATTTCTGCTAATTTACTTTTTTGAGTAATTTACTAATTACTTTAAGAATTCCATTTGTACATTATTTAATCCTACATCACTAGCTTTTTCCTCTATTATTTATATTTCATTTTTTTCCACTTCGGGTTTTTTCTTCAACTCTTTTACTTTCTTTTAGTACTCAACTTATTATTACCTTATCTCCTATTTTAGCTATTCAACCTAAACTGATTGTAGCTTCAAAGCTTAGGATTTCATATTTATCTTTAATTGTTATTAACTAGTTTAAGCATGATTGAACAAGTAGATAGAATTTAAATACTAAATCATTATTTCTTTTTCCTTTCTAATTGCTTCTTAATCTTCCTCATTATTTAAGCCTAAAGTTATATTCTTTTAATTTACCCTAGTTTGCCTTTCCTTAAATTCTATCTTTTTCTACTGCTACTATTACCGCTAATGTTGCTGTTGATCTTTTTAAATATAGGTTTCTAGGTTATGGTCTATTTCTTGTGGGTTTAAGAAAACTTCTCTAAAATCGTTAATTTTTATTTTTGTTTCTTTTCTTTATATTTGTTTTTTCTATTTTTCCTCTTAAATGATTTCCTTCTTCTTTTTATATTCTAATTCCTTTATTTTTTTATCCTTTTCAGCTTAGATTTACTTTATTTCATCTTAGTGAATCGTTTCTTAGTTATCAAAATCGATTTTTTTATCTTTTAATTATGACTTCAGTCTTAATACTTTGATCTTTAATTTCTAGATATGCTCTTACTGTTATTTAACAAATAAATCTTACCCTATTAAGCTTTATTACTGTTCTTACATAATTGAATTTGTTATTATAACTACTAAGTCAGAACCTTTATATTTTCATTCTGTTATGCTACTTTTACTTGCTATTTCGAGTATTAAATCTTCTTCTATCATTCCTATATTTGCTAGTTTAAACTCTGGTATTAAAATTTCTTAATCTCACTGATTTATGCTTAAGTTTCGTTTTTTTAAATTTGCTAGCTTTGTTCATTTTTTTAGGCCTTTTTATAGAAATGCAGGTTCGGAACTGTTTTTGTCTCTAATTTTTCTTCTAATACATTTTCTGAAACTTCTGTAGACTCTCCTTCACTCATATCAGGAATGATTTGCACAAAGCTAGTTCCTTTATTAATAAAGTAGCTATTTTAAAAGTCTTATATAATGATTTATCTCTGCTTAGTAATGTTCTGCAGGTGAACGTTCAAGTTATTTTTCAAATTTTCTACTTATTTCTTCAAGCTTTCATTCTAAATCTAACTGCTTTCTAAGGTTCTAAAAAGCTACTTTGCTTCATTGTTCGCATTTTGAATAATATGATGTCATTCATCTAGGTCTTGATTATACTTTTGCTCTAGCAGTCTTAATTACTTCTTTAGTTATCTTTCATTGATCAATGTTCATTCTAGCTTTTAAGCCATAATTTTTTGTTCGTCTATTGAATTATCATTAAATGAAGTATATTTCTTCATTATTTCAAGCTAGAAAGTTTTCTTCTATAGCTAATCGTACAAAACTTTGAAACTATTTTACAATTCCTAAATCTATTTCTACCTTGATCTTAACTCTTCTTTCAACTCCGAAAATTTTTCCTTCAAAACCTCAGTTTTCTAGTTCTAATGCAAACTGAAATACTAGAAGCAGTCATTTTGTATTTTATCCATATAACTAGCATTCAATTATTTGACTTCCAGTAGTTTATCTTTCTTAATTTTCGGGAAACTAATAGATCTACTAGTATTGCTCTACTTCTTAGTGTTAGCAATCATTAATTAAAGCTTTATAATTAAAAGATAATTTAGCTGTTTATTTAATACTCTCCTTCTATTTAAAGATCAACTAATAACCCTTATCCTTATTAACTTATTTTAATCCTCTACTTTCTTTAAGTGATGCTTTACTTAGCATGGTCTTTTAAAAATTGACTGTAAAGTATTTTTTACTACCTGTTCATATGATGAAGGATTTATTTAAGCATATTAAAAATGCTTGTGAGTACTAGAATTTACTAGGTAGTTAGTGTAACTGATTGGTGATAGATTATCAGTTAATGACTAGAATAAGAAGAACTAGAAGAGGAAAATGAAAGAAAAGCATTTCTAACTTAAATTAGTTAAGGGAACTCTAATTCATTAATGTTCAGCTAATTTTCTATCAAATCATTTAGAGGAATACCATTCATGACTCTTTATTCTAGGCCATCTTAATTTAGATCTATATAAGAATTCGTTGAATTTGGACTTGTTTTTTTGTCCCCATTATCCCCTTTCTATTTTTATTTGCACATTTGTAAATTAATAACACTGACTTCTGACTATGGAGCAGTTGTTTACTCACAGTTAAACTCTTAAACTTCTTATTTTATATGAGATTCTTATCATTAAAACTATTAGGGAACATATATTGTTTCATAGGTATTTCTCCTTTTTTGATTTGGGCTGAACTCTTCTATTTGACTTTCTTCTTCTTCAGACAATTCCTCTCACTTATTGAATACACTCTAATCAGTAATTTTGTCCAAATACTTTTAGATCAAATAATCAGGAACTTGTTCAGGTTTGATTCCAGGTATTGCTTTAACACCTTTATTAATTATACTGTTTCATCGGTTTCTGACTTAATTTTCAGTTCTTCCTAAAATTAAAAATTACCATTAAGATATTTAGCCAGTTTTGATCATTTGTTACCACACTCCTTCTACCTTTTGAGCAGTATTAAGTCTTCTTGAATATCTCATTTTTCCTCTGAATATAATAAGATTACTTTTGATATTTGGGTTTATATAGTTTTTGAACCTTTCTCTCACTACTCTTGCTGATCGTATTTTCTAATTCCCATGGAATTTTTAGTTGATTTCCTGTGCTATTTTAGTCCATTTGGTCTAAAACTATTTTACAACCTAAATTAAGTAACTGTCTTCCTCAGGCTTTCACTCATAACTATGCCTAACAAATTTCTTCTGCTTGATTATTTCAGGAGAAGCACTTCCTCTTCTCATTTTACTCCCTTACTACTCTCGAATAACACTGTTTCTTTTACTTCCAATAGGAGATATATTAGGACTAGTTGAGTAAGGAGTATTCAAGCTAATATCACTTTCGCTAGATACAATTGAATAACTATTGAAACTATTAATAGCAGAGAAAGGTAATTCAGCTGTACTAATCTCTTCTGATTGACGTTATTCAGATTTTTCCTCAGATTTCATTACAGGTTATAGATTTATCAATTAGTTTTACATATTGGATTTCAGTTTAATTATTATGTCTACACAACAACGAGTTTTAAATTACTTTAATTCCCTTTAAACTACTCTCCTTTCACTATTTATATTACTATCCCATAAACGCCAACTGAAAATTGCTAATGCTGTCTAATAGGCTCAAGAAAGAAAGAGTAAGCTCTTGATTAAAGAAGCTTGAAAGAAAACTGATTTAGATTTGTAAGGTTTTGGTATTAATTAGCAGGTTTATTAATAATAAGCTAATTAAATTAGTTAGACTAAAGAGATACTGGCTTTAAAAATGATAACTGCTCAACTAAGTACTTTCCTATTTTGAGATCATATTTAGTGAATTTAAGTATATTTTCTTATTAATTTTATGAAGCTATAAAATGGAGATTTATTATGTGCTTTAGAAATATATGAAATTATCATAGCTTGTTGATGCTTAAATGTAGTAAGATTATTTAAAAATAAGTGAAATCAACTTAGAAATGATAGGATATAGAAATGCTTTATTTTTATGATCAAGTTACTTACCAGATGCTTTACTGTGTGATACCAAAATAACTAATTCTTGGTATGTCTTTAAAATTCTTAGAATCGTAATATTTTGGATGATGCTGAAAATAGCAGATTATAGAATTCTTAATCAAGAGAGTATTTAAAGATATTGATTTAGCAAGAGGGAATTAAGAAATGGATGTAATGGGGGTATTACTTAAATAAGGATGGATCATGAATAATGATAGTGATGATTATTTTATTATTGATGCTGAGAAACTCAAAAAATCTATAATTAACTAATGAAATTTATGGATTTAAAACTGGAACTGAGTATTTAATTAAATTGTAGATTAAAAGTAAAGCGATTTCAGTCTTGTAAGAGTTTAATGTTGCAAATGAGAAATCTAACAAAGTAAGTTTAATTGTTATGATGAAAGGATTTTAAAAAGATTCTTCATTCCAATTCTATACAAAAGCAGTTGAAGTTTAAAGTATAACAAACTTATCTAAAATGTTTAGTAGATAATTTCTATTTCTTCGATCAGGTTATTTAAATTAAGATTCAAGCTATTAATCTAATTTTATCTCCAACACCAGAAGAAACCTACTTCTGGAAACAAAATGCACAAGTTTTATTCATCAAAAGTAAAAAGAAGTCAAATTGAAAAAAGTTTTCTATATTTAAAATACAAAATGCGTTTTTTTATTTTTAAAGAAGATGTATTTATTCCACAAATTTGAATCATATCTATTTTGAAAAAAAAATAATGAAGAATAACTAATAATTTCACCTTTTTGCTAGAGCTTCATAAAATTAAAATGTTCGATAGAGCTAACTCATTCTAAGATTTATTAAGAAGTATTCAGATTAGTTCATATTCCTTTCACATTCAAATTTATTCTGATACTTGCTTTTGATTATATTAAGATTTTTATATTTTCTAGCAAATATTTAACATTTTAGTCACTTTTATCATATTGAGACCAAAAAAAAGTAATTTAAATTTATTTCGTAAGCCAATTTATTATATAAAAAGATACCTAAACATAAGCATTAACATATTGATATTATTATTCTTTTATTTCCTTTCATTTAGCTTAGTTTATTGAAGCTCATTTAATTATTTTTCCTATAACTCAAAATAAATTTCTTATTTGATACTCTGATGGCTAATTATTTAAGAATAAAGATTTATATGCTATTTTTCTAATATTCTTATCCTTGAAAATCCTAAGATCTTATGATTATGCAATTGATAAGTTATCATTTGCTATTCATCTAGCTAGGTATTTTATGTACCAAAGATGACTAAATTTAATAATCCTAGGTTATCGTCGTTTCAATCATCTAATTATCAAATGTTAGTTCAATATGTATTAGGCTTATTTTATTTAAAGTGTCTTTAGTTTGAAGTTTATTTATAATGGGTTGAGCAGTGAGTGTAGAATTTATGGATTTGATAGAAAGTAGAAGTTAATAATTTGATATGAAATGAAAAACACGTTAATGTTACAATTTTCAGCAATCACATTTCTTTTTTTCTTTAACATTACCTTGCTTTGATAGAGAATTTCCCATTTTTATTCCTGAATTTTCGTTTGATAAATCGTAAGTTCCCTTTTCTATATTTTCAACTATTTTTCTTGCTGTCAGAACGAAAGCCTGCAAATTAAAAAATTTACTTTATCAACATTTGTAGAATTTTTGGCGGAAGTCTCCATGAACATAAGATTGTTTTGATCGGCAAATTTCTATCCTTCTTCCGTACTTACAGTTCTCTCTGAATCAAGATCATTTTTGTTTGCTATTAGCATGATTACCATTTCATTATTACCATTTTACCTTGCCTCTTCGAGTCATTTATTTAAATGTTCAAAAGATTCCCTTCTTGTGATATCATAGCAAAGTAGAGCTCCTACTGATCCTCTATAGTAAGACCTTGTTATCGAGCGAAAAGATTCTTATCCTGCTGTATCCCAAATTTATAACTTGATGGCTTTATTATTAATCTAAACAGTTCTCGCTCCAAACTCCACTCCAATAGTTAAATCGTGATCAGGTTTAAATCGTTTATCAGTAAACTATAATAAGAGACAGGATTTTCCAACAGCTGTTTTAAAAGCTTACCTGAATCCCCTATGATGATGAACTTGAACAAATAATTATAAGTTCCCAAAGAGCTCATTTTTAATATAAGTTTATTCTAAATTAAGAAATTCAATCAATTATTTTAAATGCACTCCTATCATATTCCCTCTAACCTTATCTATTTACTCTACTTACATGCTATTATCTAATAGGAGAATTCTCCTCTATTTCTTAAAGCAAACTACGCTATTTGCATCTTCTTATTATATTTGTCTCTTCCTATTATAGTCATTTTATTGAACCTAGGAACTGAGAAATGCAATTTAGTCTTAACTATTAGCAATAATTATTTCTAGAAAGCTCAAGAGAAAAGAAACTTTTATAGTAAATTGATGCATATTAATGAGATAATAATATAAGTGCATTAGCTTAAATATTTGTATATAGTTAAGATTTAATTCTTTAAATAGGGTTTAATAGTAAGTGAGCATTTCATAATATTTAATTAAACCTCACCATTTACTTGCTATTCATTTAGAGATATATTTTAGAATTCTTTTTATTCAATTGAACCAAAAATCTCCCTAGAACCCTTTATTACTATAAAATGATTAACTAACTAAAAAATTTAGCTTGAGAGTGCTTGAATTTCTTTAAGATAGCTGAATTATGATTCTTGGAAGTTATATCTTATATGAATCTCTATCTCAATTTTCTTCCTTAGATATTTTCTTTAAGAGAGCTCTGCTATAATTATTTCCTCAATTAGATTAAATAGTAGACGCTTTTCTTAAGTTTAGCTATTCAACATTTTAAGAATTTTCCTCAGTTTTATATATATAAATTTTTATTTTTCGTAGTATAAACACGATATAAATAGTTTATATCGGATATTGACTTCAATTGTAGCACCACTTGATTTCTATTTTATTGCTATACTGATATGAAAATTATTCCTTCTTATATTTATCAATAGCCTTAAGATTTGTATACCTAAAATTAGATGTTAAGTTTATGCTACTTAAATAAACTAACTATATTAATTTTGAGTATATTGATATCATTGAAGTTAAACTCTCATAAGTAAGTACACTATTATCTCCTATACTTCTGTCTATTTTAGCTCAGATCTTATTTGATAACTAATCTAGCTTTCTTTTTGTATTTCATATCTCATTTGTAAAGTTCGCTTTTATTCATATTTTTTACTCTTATAATTGGATATAAAAACGTTTCTTTAACCTTTATTGAAAGTTATTTGTATAATTCAGTCTATTAGATAAGCATAAAACGAAATTATCTGTAATAATTATGAATGTTTGGATTGAGCTATAACGTGATGAGCTTGATTTATGAAGTAAGAGCAAAGATATAATTGATCTATGTGAGCTGTAGATTAAATTAAACTGGGTAAAGTGAATTATAAAATATAAGATAGTGCTAAGCAATAGCTTTTACAATGGACTTTGCTTTTAAATCTTTTTATGTTTATTTTATGCTTTAAAAAGAAAATTCTTAGCATCCCTTAATAATATTAATTGTACTTGTTAGTTATCGAATTCTATATTTATATATGCTTTATTTTATTAAAAATTTAGTATTTTTTGCTTTAAAAATAAATTATTTATATTCATTTTCTGGATAGAGACAGAATCACTGAGCGTTTTCTCCTTCATCTCCTTTATTACTCCATTTAACTCTTCTACCATCTTTCCATTCTCCTTCTTTTCTTTCCTCATTCGCAGTTACATAAACACCCTTTCCATGTTATTTTCCATTATATCACATTCCTTCATATCTTCTTCCATCAGGTCATTAAAAAATACCAAATCCTTATTTTTTATCATCCACATAATCTCCAGTGTAACATCTGCCATCAGCCCAATTGAAGACACCTCTTCCATCCATTTTGTTGTTTTTCCATTCTCCCACGTATTTTCTTCCATCAGCTCACGAATAAGAACCATTTCCGTGAATATTATTATCATGAAACTCTCCCTCATATATACTTCCATCTGCCCAATGGAATTTTCCCTTTCCATGCTTTTTTCCATATTCATAGCTGCCTTCATATTTCGCTCCATCAGGTCATGTTTCTATTCCATGTCCATGTTGCTTGTCTTCTTTTCATTATCCTACATATTTAGCTCCATCCATATGTATGTAAGTTCCTTCACCATGAGCTTTATCATCTTATCACTCTCCTTCATAGACATCTCCATCTGCATGAATAAGTCTTCCCTTTCCATTTGCTTTGTCATTTTTCCAATATCCTTCATATTTGGATCCATCAGTTCATATTTAAATTCCTTTACCATGTCTCATTCCTTCAACTGATCATTATCCTGTATAAATAGCTCCGTTGTCAAGTTCTACAGGGCCTTTATTTGAAACTTAAACTCCATCTTATAATTCTTTTTCTCATTTAAATGAGCCCATTCTAGCTGCTGTTTCTTAAGTAGCAGCATTGGAATAATCAGGCATAGGTCCTTTGATTTCTTTTATTGAAACAAGTCCTTAGTTTTCTTATAGGTTTTAATTATTTAAATCATTGCTACATTTATTTAGGCTTTACGAATGAGCTAAATCACGCTTAGCTAAATGACATCTAACGAGTGACTAAATCAATATACAGTCTTATCTTTTATTTTTGTTTTCGTTTTTTTTAAGATCTACTTACTTTAATGTTTTTACATCTTAAGATACGTCTAGATTAAGTTCTTATTAAACTTAAGAATCTTATCTAAAGCAACTACATGCTGTTCCCATTTTAAATTATCTAATAAAACTACGTTAATTTAATTTATTATTTACACTTAAACTCATTACTATTCAAATTTATTTTCTAACTATCCCTTTATACCAGAACAAGATTTACCTATTTTCTTATTTACTCTATTCATATAATACTGATATGGCCATTTGTTTAAATCTAAAAGTAACTCATTACTATACATTTATCATAGCTTCTTGAAGACTATATCTTATGTAACTACTGTGGCTATTAAGTGTGATAATTGAATAGAAATTAAACTAGGTTTCCATTTCATATTATTGATCCTTATTAATCTTTAATTTACACTAACTTCTACTATTTTTTTTCTTATAGCATATTCAATTTCTTCTAGTTGTTTTAAAACTAAAACTAATTAGTTTAGTTATAAATTTAGATAACTGACTGTCTCTAATTTTGGTAGCTGAGATTTGATAAATATTATTAATAGTTCTCAATTATAATTAGATGTTTAAATATCTTAGTTTCTATACTTATAGAGAACTCCAATCAGCTGGATTATTCATTTTTTGTCAGTATGGTATGACTATTTAAATGCGATTTGACATTAATTTGAAGCTACTTATATTTAACTAGTTTACCAGGTTTGTATTTAAATATAAAGTCATTTCAAACAGAGAATTTATTTAATATACCAGTATCTAATTATTCACTAAAATACAGCTAATTTATAACTAGCATGGCTTTTGAAGATTTTATTACAATTACTGTGTTACAAATTGATTAAAAGTATTTTAAGAGGCTAAGTTGACTTGAAAAAGAACTAGTAAATATATTAAATAAATTAAAGAAAATCCAAGCAAAATTAGAAATGCTAAATATTTCTAGAGCTATAAAACTAAGTTTATATATAATAAAATTACAATGTAGTAAGATAGTGGAACTAAGTTTAAATAGGTGATCATATTCTTAATAATCTTCTCATATAAATAGCTTTCTTTTATCCTTTTTTCTCATTAAGATAGAATAAATTAGTAATTTGTTTCTAATGCTTTACTTAATGAAGTTTATATCTTCCCTTATCAATTTTCCAAATTACTAAAATTTGTATTAAGCAAGAGTATCAACTTACCTTTTTTCTTATAGGGATAGTTTGATGCAAGAATTTAATTTAGTTCTGTACTGATTAAATATCTGTCTGTTGTATAAAGAAAATATTAATAAGCATAGTTATTAATGCTAAAAATAAAGATAGATAAGCAATAGGTACTAAATATTCATAATACAGTTTTAGTGTGATTCTTAAAATTAAAAATACATAAATAAAGAAAGAGGAGATAAAGATAAATTAGGCTGATTAGGCTGATTAGTTTAAATTAAGTTCAAATTAATTTAAAAAGTTTGATAGATTCTGGTTTGATTTCCAGTCCAATTTTGAAATAATATTCCATTAAGTTTATCAATTTTCTACTTTTGTACCTTCCTACACTTTCTTCTTTCTTGCGATCTTCAATAAATCCTACTTATTATAGAAGCTCTTCTAAATTGTTAGAGTTTATTCCTATACTCTCTTCAAATAGTTGAGGCAAAACTATATAGAAGTTAAAGCAAGCAGGTATTTCAAAGTTTGGAGATTAGAATTTTATTTAGTTTAATAGATGTG
The DNA here is from genome assembly GCA_946699065.1 of Loxodes magnus. Taxonomy (NCBI): domain Eukaryota; phylum Ciliophora; class Karyorelictea; order Loxodida; family Loxodidae; genus Loxodes; species Loxodes magnus. Next base: position 573,934 of record CAMPDV010000104.1, read on the forward strand.
GAATACATTGTTCATTATCTGACACAAATAAGAATTTGCTGTCTATCATTTATTTCTTAACTAGAATCTCAGCAAATCCATCAAGAGCTTCAGCACCAAGAAACGATTTTTCTTAATAGTTTTTCAAACTTATTCCTAGTTACTTCACTATATCTTACTCATAATCTTCTTGGCTAGTCTTAATATTTTTATGATAATCAATATTAACTGTTCTTTACTATTTTGCATCATATACATTCAAGTGTATAGCAATTATTTGATTAATAGGTTCAAAGATATCTAATGTTAATGAGACTATATACTAATATTAAACCTAATTTTGGACTACTGGATTTTGCACTATGTTCTGTTTAACTTCTTCGTAATTTTTCATCTCTATCTACAATTTTTGCTAGTAGTAAACTTCTTTATTTTGTCCAGGATTGAAATCTCCTATATAGTTAATGTCATTCTTTATAACATTGCATCCATCTCTCAAAAGCTAGATAAGGATATTAGAAATGTTACAAACGTCATCAATTCCCGAATGATGACGACCTTCATGAGGTAATTTTAGCCAAGCTAGCATTTCCATCATATCTCCTAGTCCTTAATTAGGATCTAAATTTTCAATATATTTAGAATGAGGGAAAATCTTTTTGATGTTAATGTATCTTTACATATAAGCCCTTGTTTTCATATTTTTAAACTAAGTTTCTTTTACTAAACACTTTTAGAGATCCCAATCTCCACAACTTGCAAACACCCATTTCATAGGATTTGGATATCTTTGAACAACAAAGTTGTGGAATATATCTAATACTTCGCTGAGAGTTTTACGATCTTACACCATTTATTATGTAATTCCTGTCAATTCTGTGCAAAAAGGAGTAACTTTAGAATAAACGGTGGGCTTAACATACTCATGGAAAACGTCAAGCTTTTAAAGGGTTTTAGCATCAATTACTTAAACTGGAAACTCAATGATTTCATTAAAAGCTTGAGAATTATCTTAACAGCAGTTAGCTTCAAAATCTATAACGAAGTAAAAATCTATATCTACAGGCGATAAATCTATTTAATTCTTTTTGATGAAAACTTTTTAGAAATACTTAGGTAAAATTATATCTGGACATAAGATGACATTATTTTCACTTCTATAAAAGCTCAATCCATCTAAGAGACATTTTAATATATCTACATAAATGTAAACTTCGCAATCTTATCGCATTCCAGATATTACTTGATTTTCCCTAGGCATACCAGGAGCCATATGAATATGCTTTCTTGACATCTTGCTTAATCCAATTGTTTTGATACTACTTCAGAATTTTAGATACGTTCCATGTATTGCTTAAATTTAATGAAGTTAAACATCTGCAATTGTAATTGGCTTTAGTAATCCTTCTTCTTATACAATTTCCATAGAATGTCCTTATGTTGCTCTTATATATTCTATCCCTTGCTCGTTTTTTACTTGAAATCTCATTTTTTTATCATTTTAGATTATAGTTTTGATGTGATTCTCATTAGTATCTCTAAAAATTTCTTATTATACAATATCTTGCAGCTTGCACCAGCCATCAGGAGAAATATTAATGCCTTAAGCATTATGTCTTAACAAATAAGTTAGTCGTTTGGATATCTAAGTATCAAAAGACTCCCTTTTCTATTAATAAGTACCTTTTCCTTTCTTTCCCATAATTTAATAGCTAGGTAAGTCTTTTTTATCACTAAATTAAACAGAATTAATTAATATCTATTCTTATAATTAGTGGTATCTTGACTCTCAATTTAGTTACCATTATAAGTTGTCTACTATACTTTACAATATCTTATATATAATACACCTAATTTAATAGCTAATACCTATTAAATATCTTCTAAATAAATATCCTTAATACAGAATCATTTCCATGTTTCAGAATGCATCTTACTGATTAAATCTGAAGAAAGCGAATCTGCATTTATTATTAATCATTTCTGGTATTATTTATCTATTAGTCTTATGTAGTTTAAACTTATGAGAAAGTATCTTCCAAAGCATAATAGATTAGCAGTAGTTCAACTATCAGAAGTCACTTATTATACCAGTAGAAGGATGGCTGAGGTAGTAAACTCTATGATATTTACAATATAAGTTATAACTATCCTAGACAATTAAATATCTTAATGGATGCGTTTTTATTAGGAGATCAATTGATAATATTTCTAATATTTCCATAATAAATAAAAAAGACATACTAAAGTAAATCGGGGGTAGATAACATTTACAGGTTCAAATTAATTTCATTCTTAATGTAGCAATTAAAAAAAGTCTATCGCTCTAATTAATATCTAAAACTTTAAAAAGAATCTAGATTACGAAATATCAATGATAGTATAAATCAAATATGTGAGATTTATTAGTATTACTGCAATATATTAAACATTAAAAATAGCTATTTTCTAAATTCTAAGCTGGCAAGCATAGTTTGTATATTATATACGAATTATTATCTTATCTTTTAATGGCTAGGCAATTTAATATTTACTTTTTACAAAATATATCTTTTGAGTTAAAATACACGAAGCTTATTTATTATAAGTATAAAGAATTTTGAAGCTTTAATATTTCAGTAGAAAGAACAATTTATTAGCTTTTACTCTTTTTATTATTAATATTTTCTATTTTTTTCTCATTCAATAACTTTATTTCTTCTTTTTACTCTATTTAAAGTTTTAAAATTAACTAGCTAAGCTCTTATTTTATTCTAGAATATGAATAAATTATATTTTTAATTTTAAGTATAGAAAGTTCAAAAAAGCAGAAAATAAAACAAAACTGGTTAACAGACTAATATGAGACCATAATTTTAAAATTAGTGAGAAAAGGAAATTATTTTGGTATAAAAGCAAAGCTATAAAAAACTTCACTAATCTTATTATTTATCTAGCAATCAATTAAAAAGTAATGTTCAACTATATTAACAGAAAAAAATCGTAGTTTACGTAGATTGCTTCTAGTATATTGTAAATATTTAAGATGAATATTATTATTATTAAAGATATATTAAATGTAAAAACTTACTCAAATTATTTGATTTTCAAACAAATTCCGAGCAGCTAAATTTTCTAGTGGTTGGGACCATCTTTATTTCCATTCCACTCTTCTCTGATTATCTAATTCAAGATCAGATTTTTATTTCTTCTTGTAGATAATTTCCTGTAATTAAAACATTTTTTATAATAAAATGATTATCTTTTTCTCAACAATATCTCTCTTTTCAATAAGTCTTCTGCCTTTTTTTAGAATATTAAACACTGTCTATACAAATATTTTTCACTTCTACAGCAGTAAAAGTTTTTTTTAATTGGTTTTTGTTTTTTGTTAAATGTATTGGAATCGTGATTTTCTCTATTTTTATTTTGTTTCTTACTATCAATAGTTGTTTCTTAAATCTTTTTGGTTGATTTGATATTAAAGTTTTAATTAATTTTCTTCTATTCTTTTATTTGTTTTCAGATTCTGTCTGCTTCTGCTACAATCTTTATAATGATCACATAGATCTTGAGTCATGTTTCAAAAGCTATTTAATTTGCCCTAATAAGATATAAATCTTTATTCAATTTAATCTGATAGTTCTAATTTTTCCAAAGGCTTTTATTATGTTTTTTTAATTTTTAATCTCTTCTTAGAGATCCAGCACCTCTTAAATCATTTAATAAATGCTTATTTATTGCTCCATGGTGAAATCAGAAACTTCCTAGAGTAAGATAAATCCAACTTATTTCCTTGAAATCTCTTTAGATTTGTTAATTCTTTTTCTAAGAGATTTTAGGAATCCATTTACTTCTACGTTTTGAGATAATAAATACTTTTTGAATTTCTTCCCTTTTTTTCTTATTTTTCTTAAGTTTAATATCAAATAAAATATTGAAAATTGTAATTTTTACTGATCTAAAGGAGATATAAAAAACAATTTTAGAAGAAAGCAAATTTTTTCAAGCATCTGCCAAAGAAATATAAAAACAAATAGTTAGAAGATTAGTATGCTGGAGAATGCTAGCGTCTTAAATAATAAAAATAATAAAATTATAATTAAAAAGACTAAAAGATAAAATATAAAGAAATATCTAACATATTATTTAATTGCTATTATTCAATTTTAGTAAGATGATTCTTTTTAGATATTTCAATCCTTTTTAAATAAATAATGGTACTAATTTATAAAACTTATATAATCTTATTTTTAGTATTTTTTTATTGCTTCATTTGATTTATTTCTTCTGATTTAAATTTAATACATTTATAAATCATTTTACTTTATGCCAATAGATGAAACATAGATTAATGAAAAGCTAATAATATTAAAACTTACTCTTAATTTAGTAGTTTACTAGTTCGTTTTTATGAATGGGAGTAGATAATGATCTTTTACTTGGTTTTAAATAACTTTTTATAGAGCAATTATTTAAAAGTGGAAAATTTATTAAGCAATAATAATTGATATTAATGATTTCATCACTTCAAAATTTTTGTATCTAAAATATTATTTCCATTAATTATAATTTTTTTCAATGGATGCATGAAAGTTTCATGATTTTCTTTTTCTTTTTTTATTTTACCATTTTCCAGTCTTGTTAGTCTCCAAGAATCATTGTTCATGTTTTCAGTTTGCATCTAGCATTTTTTATAGTCATTTCATACTTTAAAATTGGTTTCTTCAATATAGTTTACCATCGTTATCAAAATAAATTCTACATAGAAGCTTTATTTTGCTTTGGTTTTTTTATTTTTTACTTTCTATTAAAATCCTGCAAAATATAATCAAGTTTCCTATATTTAAGCGCAAGAATCTCTTAAGTAATTCTTATTCTTGACTGCAGACGATTATTCATAGTTCAATGACCATAGGATTATTAAAAAAATTAAAATTAAGGCTATTCGTTTACTTTCTTTTAGATTTAAGCCTGACAAAGAATCAGAAAAGTTATTTATTGTTTATATCTGCCAAAAATACTAATTTTTTAGCTGTATTTTATTCAAAGATTACTATTCAGTGAAATTCGCTCAAATTGCTTTAGCCAGTTTTTCCGAGAATTGAGAATACAGCTTGGCCTAGACTTTCCATTTTATTATATTAAAATTTAAAGTAATCGAATGATTCCTTTAGAAGTTTTTCTTTATTTAAATCTCCAACCTCTATATAATAATAAACTAGCATATCATTCCTCTTTTAACCAAGTAATCAAATTTATAAATATAATTTTTCTATAAAACTTAAAATAAACTATCTAAAACAGTAAGGATTGCTTTGGATGAAATTCTAAGATTTTAAACTAGCCATAAGAAAAGAATAAAGTTGTGAAGTAAATTTATATAAATAGAAGAATTAATTAAGAGGAGTAATAAATTAAACTCTCTATTAAATATTTTATATAACACTAGATTAATTTATTATTAGCTTTTTAGAGCTTTTGGATACCCTAGTTCTCACCATTCTACATCATCTGAACAACCTCTTTAAGGATATAAAAGAGACATTTAGTTGATATCAGTTTCTGCAAAAGAGGCCTTCATTTTTATTGAATTCATAATCATAGATTTCAAATCTCTACTGAAGCAAGATAATCCTTAAAAAAAATTCTATTTAAAATCTTAGATCAAACGACGAACTTTTCAAAAGATTGAAAGTGTAGTCAGGCAATTCAAAATCCTGTTTCTTTATTCTTTTAATAAAATAATATATATAATAAGCTCATAATGCCATCCAGATCACCGTTAAATAATTTAGAACTTTTAGGTTCCGGCTTTTTGCGAGCTCTGATACTCTTGTTGTTTGTTCTTGTTCATATTGTATCCTTCCTTCCTGCTGTGACTTCTCTTGCATTTAGATTACAGAATATATTTTGAAATAATCCAATTTTTAGTTATCTTTAACATATAGACTTTACTTTCTTTATGACATCATATCTAATCTTTAACCTTTTAAATCTACCTTTTAATCTTGATTATCCATGCTTGTTCTGAAATACAGTACGTTTCCTCCACAAATATTGTTTGCTTTTGCATTAATAGCATAATTTGGTATTTCTCTGTACTTGAGTTTATTTTCTTAAATTTTAGGGATTTTCTATTTCCATTAATTTTTCAATTCGTTTTTCTATTCATGGAATCTAATGTAGAACTGCTCAAATTACTAACTCTATTCTTTCTGTATTTTTCAAAAGGCTTGCATTTATCTTTAAAAATTAAGGATGTTGAATTAGTCACTTTTTCATCAAGTTAATATTTTAGCTCCCCATTTTCTTTCATAAGCTTGTTTACTTCATCCTTTAGGTTATTTACCATTTTTTGTAAGTTGTTCAATGCTAGTCTATTCCTTCCCAAAGTTGAATTCTTTGATTTTTTAATGCATTACATATTTTATTTATTTTCTTGCTTTCTCCTCCGTTGCTGGTTTTTCAGTAGTGTGATGGCTTTCTTTCCAAATGATTTCTTTTGTTGTAAAATATCCGGATTCTATTTTTTAGAAGGAGGGTTTAAGTATTTGAGCATTTCTTCCATCATTTTTAAAAATTCTATTCTTTTAATTTTTAATTTGAAACAAAACAAAACTTTTGGTTTTTATTGAGGTATTTCAGCTCCTTTCCTTACAGTCTCAACTTTTACCCATAAGTTAATTTAAATTTTAATATGTTTATCTTTATTTTTCTCAAATCATCAAGAGTTCTCGTCGATTGGTTTCTCTTTTCCAATCAATTTACTTTTAATCTAAAGAACTATCCTTAGTAAATAAATAAAAATTTTTCTTAATTCTTCTTATTCTTTTTCTTCATTTTCACTTTTAGTTATGCTACTTTATCTTTTCTAGTTTACAGTAAATTTATTTTAATTTGATTAGTTTTTTTTAATTTTAATATAGATGCTTATTCGAACTGCAAAAATAGTAAAAATTTAGATTTATTTTATCAATTATTAGTGTTCGTTTCTTCTGTTAGCATTCTATCAGCTGTCTTAGTCTGCTAGATTAATTATCATTAATCTTGTTTTTATTATTCTATATATAAAATGGAAAATTACTTGTGAGAAATCTCTTCTCAAAAGGAAGCATCTTAGTCAAGTTTAGATTAATAAAAAAACACTTTAAGAACTCCAAGTCATGCAATTAGAAAATTTTAAACTCTTAAGAACTGTAAAAATACTCGAAAGAAAAATTGAACTCCTGATGATTAATTAATAAGAAATAAAAATTGAAAATAAATAGTTAGATATTATCAGGATAGAATAAATAGAAACAAAATTTAATCAATTCTCAGAGTTAACTGAAATTATAATTCTGCAAAAATCTAGATGAACGATCCGATGGATGTAGAGCAACAACCTACAACAAATATATTCCCTATTGGAAAATAACGAGATGTTGATACTGCAAGCGACCAGGGTAAAAAGTTAGAAGCCGCTTCCAATTCTAATGAAAATAAAAGAAAATAGTAAAAATTAATGGGAAAATATTTTCAGGATTTATTGCAATCAAGAAGGTAAACTATACAGGAAAAAAATACTCCAGCTAAACAAAGAAGCTCCAAATATATAGCATACAATTAACGAATTTAATAAGAAATGAATATGAATGGGAATCGATCTATCAAAAACTCTTAGAAAAATTAGATTAAAAATCCTTAGAACGTATGATAAACAAGATCCAACAAATATGAAGTCTCTTTTATTTAACATTAAATTTTTGATTTGTGATTAACCAAATAAAGGTGAAATCACGTAAATTAATTAATTAATTAATTAAAATTTATCTTATCTTCTAGTTTAAATATTGGTTGATTATTTAAACTTTACGACTCACTTAAAAAGCATTCATTTCATGTTTATTTATCTAAGTCTTAAATATATTCTTTCTGCTTATTAAAATTTTCCCTAATTTTTAATAATTATTTTTTAACGTTTTTTATCTCTTCCTGTAAGTCCAACACTGATTTTATTTTGTCCCATGCTTATTTTTCTAGTTATAATGGTTCTAAAATCTCTTTATGCAAGATTGATTTTACTTATTTCCTCAAATTTTTCTCAGAAATAGAAGTTTTATGGGCTATTTTTCTACTCAATTTTTCTGTGCCTAAACATTTTTAGAGAACAGTTTGCTCTTATTTATTTGGAACTTCGAGAAATTATTTTAGATTCTTTTAAGCAACTTTTTATTATAAAATATACATTAAAAAATTATTTCTTTCTATTTAGAACTGGTTACCTCTTATTGGAGGTATGAATCTAAAATAGTTTATTTTATTTGTTACTTTTAATATTGCAAAGAGGAATAATAGCCTAAGCTACTTAAATATTTAAAAAATGCTTTAATATTTTAATAAATCTTTTAGAACTAGACACTAAATTTAGATATATAATATCAAAATGGAGGTAAATAACAAATAATATGCAAAAAGATAGAAAAGTGAGATTCAGGCTATCTTTCTTTATTTTAATGTTTTTAAAACAAAATCTAAAGATTTCCAATGTATATTTTTAGATTTATAATACTATGATTAGATAATAACCTATAAATGTAAAAAGGATTCTGAATTCCAGATTAGCTTGAACTATTTTTAAATGCTATATAATAAAAAATAAAAAAATTTATGCTCTAATTAATTTTATTTTTACAAGTATGTTTATTAATGTAAAGCAATATAATAATTACCCTAGTAATTCTAAATTCTAAAAATTTTAAATTTTCAAACTTTTGTACTTTGAACTAAAGTCCTTATAGCCATAAATTCCCTATTTAAGAAAATTGTAGTAAGTTTCGTGGATTTAGATGTTTAAATTCGAAATTTACTTAGAAAATAATTTTAAATTTATTAAGCTTAAGAAGAAAAAATGGAGAAATTATATGCAAGCTATATCACTATAATAAGCAATACAATCTATAGTGTATTTAAACTGATATTTAGTGGTTATATAATAGACTTATTTAAAGCTTCTTAATTATTTTATATTAAACTTACTAAGAGAATACATAAAATTAGTTAATTTTAATTTAACTAAAGCAAATTTACTACTTTACAATATACCCATAAAGAACATATGATTGCATAAGTTATAATAATTATTTATAAGATTATTAGAATAGGTAAACAAGTATTCATGATAGAAATACTATTAATTTATCTTTTCCGTTTTAGGGATTTTTAACTTCGTCAAGAGAACAGCAGTTCATACTTCCTGCTGTTAAATATAAAAGTTTGGTTCGCCCAATTTTAGCGAGATTTGGAACTCAGATTTTTCCAGGTATTCTCTCCTTTAACTTGCCTTGGTTCCATCTTGATCTTATATATTGAACCATCCGGGTTACAATACATTCTTTTCATTCTTGCTTCTTCTTTTTTCTTCTTTTTCGCTCTTTTATCCAATAGTTTCTTTATTTAAAATTTCCAACACTTCCGATAAAGATGTCAAAAGCTTCCGCAGAAACATTTTTTTAGATTTTTAATTATTTTTCTTAATGTGTCTGGTCTTTTAAGCTTTGATTTCCATTTTTATAGCTTCAATTTCGCTTTGCTCTTTCTTAAATGTTAACAATGTCTCTTCTATTTTTATGAATCTGTTATCCAGTTCAGTCTGTTTCTGAAAATAATTTAGAAAAGGCTATTCTAACTTTGTGATATGTTTCAAAAGGCACTTAGCTCTCTTTCCATGGACATGAGTTTTGACTCTATTCCTTCTGCTAGATTAAGTTGTTTCATTAGTTTCTCATTGTCCTTCCTTAGCTTTTTGACCTCTTCCTGGAGGTTTAGTACAACTTTAATGAGCTGTTCCATGCTCATCTGGCCAGAAGATTTAAACTCTGAGACTTCCTGGTGCAAAGCAGACTTCACCTGTTTTCTGGGCTTTCCTACGTTGGAGTAAGCAAATGAGTACTTTTCTAAATCTATTTCCGTTCTTCGTAGTTCTATTTAATTCCAGGTTACTAAGATTACTAAGAAAAAGATTAAGGTTAAGTGTAAGAAAACTGCCATAAATTTATTTCTGGTTTCCTCTCCTTCTTCGAGAGGAGGTGGCTAGAACACCTTCTTTGAAGGCTTCCATTTCCCCTATCATAATGTAATATTATATATAAATAAGTACTTATTTAATTAAACTTTGCATTGATATAATTAAATAGTCTGAGTATATTTTTATAATAAATAACTTTAAATATAAATAAAAATCTAATAAGCTATCAATTGATATAATGATACTGGAAAAATATAGTAATAGCTATAATATTATAATGATAAATGTATATATAAGGTATAAAATATAGAGTATTTATATTATTTGGTATTAAATATACTATCTTTATAGTATAATATATTCTAAATTTGGTTTATTTAGTTAAGCTAATACTGATATATATAGAAGATAGCTTTCTTGTACATATGATAACTAGAGTATTTAATCTTCTTTAAAATAAATTAAAATTATATTAAAAATTAATTTAAAGAAATTATTTAATCCTAACTCTACTTATGCTTTAAGTCTTTAATTATTCCTACGTTTCATTATACTAATAAAATTTAGCAGTTTAGTATCTTACAAAAAAGAATATCAAGTAAAGGAAAATAGCGAGTAACATTCATATAAATGCCAAAAAATTATGATGGTATATAGATATTAATTTAATTATATGCTTTATCTAATAACTTTAGTAGACAAGTATGATTGAAAGAGATATTAAGTATGTGAGGAAATAAATAAAAATATTTATTTTGGAATTATAAATAAATAAGCAAAAGGGAATTAAATTAGAAACTTAATTATATTATTACAATTTCAAACATTAATACTTAATTTGAAAATCATACTTGAATGTTAAAATTTTCTTTTATTGAAAGAATATTTGATTAATAAGCTTTATCATATAAAAAGATATTAAAGAAATCAAGCAAAAATTAATAATATATTGATTTCAGAAGTAGTTTACAAAAAATGCTTAATGGTATTTGTTTTATCCTTTTTATTAAAATCTAAATAGCTTAGATATTTCTTAAGAATATATAATAAAAATAATTAAAAATTCTATTTGGATCTTTTTAGTTAGATTTATTTTATTAATAGTGTTAAAAAATATACTTCATTACAATCTTTTAAAATTTGCTTACTTAAAATTTATTATTTTTTATTATTAACTTGTATAGCTTAAAGTGCTAATAGTGGCCTACTGATTACCATTTCATAAAGATACTTTATTATTTAGTTAATCTCTGATTTTACTACTTCTCTATTTATTTATTTTTAATATTTCATATCTTTACAAAGCATTCACTAATTTTTAATCTATTTAATAATTCTTTAAGTTTATTTTCTTTTCTTCTATAATATTTCATTTCATAAATGCAATGTTCTAACAAATTTGCTTATATTTATATGAGCTTATTATGATTCATTTGCTATTTTGTGAATTTTTCTTAAACAGCATTACAAGTTTTATATATATACCAAATTATTTTATATAGATTTTAAATTTTATTGATTTCCTAGAATTTTACACTGTAAATAAGCAAATATTTTCTTAATTTTTTTTGCTTCTCTTAGATATTATTTTCAATTATAAAGTTATACTAAGTTTATATTTTAGTTCAGTTATTTTAAGTTAAATTTACTTAGTCTCTTATTTCTCTCGAGAAAAATGTATAATATATATAACTAATATCTATCATATGCTGATATTTAGCTTATAAGAGAGTTTTTTTTATATTTTATGACTAAATATTATGATTTAGATTCCTTTAAAATTCAGTACATATTTTTTTTACTCTTATAAGCTTGAATATTAATATATTTTAATAACTTTCTTCAAAAGAAAGCTCCTCTTAAGGTTTTTTTAATTATTTTAAATAAGGTTATAAAATATTCTTAACGGTAAATTTTAATTAAAATTTGTTGAATCATTTAGCATCTTTTCCTTCTTCTTTTTTATCTATCCATCTAGTTCGCTTTCCTTCAAACCACTCACCTTCTCTTGTTTAACTGGCAGTTACATATAATCCCTTTCCATGCTATTTCCCGTCATATCACATTCCTTCGTATCTTCTTCCATCAGCTCATTAATAAACTCCAAATCCTTATTTTTAGTCTTCTATAAAATCACCAGTATAACATCTGCCATCTGGTCATGTATATATTCCTCTTCCGTCCATTTTATTATTTTTTCATTCACCCATATATTTTCTTCCATCTGCTCATTAATAAAAACCATTTCCATGGATATTATTTTCATGGAACTCTCCTTCATACTTATTTCCATTTCCCCAAAGGTAATTCCCTTTTCCTTCTTTTTTCCCATTTTCATAAAGACCTTCATACTTTGATCCATCAGGTCATGTTTCTACTCCTTATTCATGTTATTTATCTTCTTTTCATTATCCTATATATTTAGCTCCATTTCTATGTAAGTAAGTTCCTTCTCCATTAGCTTTATCATTTATTCATTCTCCTTCAAAAACATCTCCATTTACATGAATAAGTCTTCCTTTTCCATTTGCTTTGTCATATTTTCAATAGCCTTCATATTTAGAGCCATCAATTCATATTTAAATTCCTTTGCCGTGCCTCATTCCTTCAACTGATCACTATCCAGTATAAATAGCTCCTTCCTTTACCTCTACAGGTCCTTTATTAAAAACTTAAACTCCATCTGATATATTTTCTTCTCATTTAAAAGAACCTATTCTTGCTTCAGTTTCTTAAACAATAGCATTAGAATAATCAGGGACTAGTCCTTCTATCTCTTTGATTAAATTAGGTTCCATTTAAAATAATAAAATAAATTTATAAATTTAATAAATAAATAATTATAAATAAGCTTATATCAGATAAGCATAGATATTTATATTATTTTTATTTATTATAAATATATTTTAAAACTAAACTTTTAATTTACTAAACTTAGTAAGTAAAAACCACAATATCCTTACGAAAAACTAAGTTTAAGAATTGATTTTTTCCTTCTAATCTTTAGGTAGAGCCAAATCACTATAGACTCTACAATCCATGGCAGACTTTATGAAAATAAGATTTAAATCATCCTTATCGAAGCCTCATCTTTTTGGAACAATTAAATTGGCATGTCACCTAGCAATACATTCCAAATAGTGTAAATAGAAAAAATAATATTTTAGAGTTTTGATCCTTGTACCATTCTCTTTTAAAGGCAATATTTAATTATATATTAATATAATAATACTATTTATTAGTGCTATTTATATTACACTATTTATTTACTTTATTTTAATTAATTCTTAGCTTAGCTATATACGATAGCTTCTAGTTAGCTTCTAATTATAATAAGTTAGGTTATCTATTGTTAATAATAGAAAATATAATGATGTTTACATTAAATTTTGATTATTGTTACTAATGGTATCACTATATTTAATTATATAAATAAAGTAATAGGAATTATATAATATAGATATATAGTAATTTTAATTATATATTAATATCTTTCATTAGGTATATTTAACTAGGTAATTTAAATATTATTAATTAGTATATCTTAAGTATATACTTCTATTTTATTCCTTTATATAAGAATTTACCTTTTTATTTAGAAATTTATTCTGAAATCAAGTTAACTGAATTTATTACAATTTTGGCTTTAAATATAAATAAATATAGCTTTGTTGCTTGGAATTTCATTTTCACTAAGTTAATTATAAAAAATTGTTTTTTGTTAGCTTATTTGTAAGCATTTACTATAAAATCCTTTATCAATTATTTATATAACAATTTAAATTAGAACATTATTGTAAAATGTATTAAATATGTAGCTTTTATTAAGCTTTACATATTTTTAACTTAATTATAGAAGAATATGCTAATTATAAGTATTTTAGTGAGATATTTATTTATAATATTTTCTAATTCTTTAAGTCTTTATTATTATTTATATTTCACTCTGCTATTTTAGTCTTAAGATGATACCTTTATATTTCTTATTATTCCACTCAAGCTTTAAACTACTAGTCAAACCTAATTTTATTTTAGATATTTAATCATCTTTATATTCTATTTTTACTAAATACAACATTGAACAAAATATTCTTCAGTCAAAATATTTTAATATAATAGAGATGAAATAAAATATAGAACTACTTAGAATAAAATAAAGATAAGCATGCTTTTTCATATTAAATTAATTAGATATCACATATTTAATATAGCAAAGCATTTTAAATATCAAAGTATTAAGCTTGCTTTACATAGGATTAATAGATTCTAGTGTATTAAATATAAATAAGAATTTATTAAATATATAACAGGAAACATAAATAAACGATCTTCTAATTCGATGATTATATGATATTAATAAAGAAATCATTTTAGAGTATTTTTATCTAGATTTAATATTAACTTCAGATTAAAAAAAACTATTATTTTTAATTGTTACTATGAAGAATAAAGGTATTTAAATTGTTTGAACAGAGAAAAGTATATAGATAATAATTAAATTAGATAAAATCATACTGAGCTAAATAATAGATACTTTAAAAATGTAATACTTATATAGACAAGTATACTATAAATCTTTGCTCTTATTATATTTAAATTACTATAACAAAGGCTATTTAAACAGATTTATTGTATATCTAATATTCTATTATGATATTATTTGTACTTTTATTTAATTTAAATCGATTTTTTAAAACAATAATAATAATAATCATCTAAAGCGTTAAGTGTTTGCTTTCTCTAGAATTTCAACCAGGTATCTGTTGCTGTTTTATTTACGTGAATAAATATCATTTTCATTTTTTTATGTTAAAATGCTATCACTATAATTCTTACATATAATTGCTATTTTCATATTATGGTTTCAGATATTCACACGTTATTTTAGCATCCTTCATGTTTTATATTATCTCTGATCAATATGAATAAAACCTTAGAAATATTTATAAACCAATTCTTTTTGTAACTTTTTAATATTTAAATTAATAATAATAGATAAAATTGTTTAGAGTCTTTCTTGGATTTTCACCAATTTCCCTCTTTCCAGCCAGAATAGAATGGTGGATAAAAAGAAAAGTTTATAGTTTCATTTCTATTTTTTCTTGTATTTCTCTTCTCTCTCTATCTTTCATCCATCTATCTTGCTACTATTCTTTTGGTGCTTGTCTCTTTAATTTGATAAATAGATCCTCTCTCAGTAATATAAATTCTTTCTGTCAGTCTGTTAACTCTCTAATTAAATTCATTCTTGAATAAATAGAAATTTCTACACTATTTGTATTAGTGTCCTTTTTTCTTGCAGTAATAGCACTTTCTACTCTTCATTGTATTCCGATAAATTTTTAGTCTTTTTCAATTTCCATTTGACAACTTTGCTAATTGTTTTAAAACTATTCTTAAATTTGATTTTTCTTCAATATCGCAATTGGTTCTGGCTATTATGCACGTTCTATTTATTTAATTAATTATGATTATGAGTCTAATTTCATTTACTATATTTGCTAAGTGCAGTCAGTTTGAATATTTCAATAGGCATCCATTTCTCTTTCCTATTTAATTAATCTATCTTCAACGTTTTCTCGATTCTATATCAACATTTGATTTTACTCCTTTAGCTTTTTAATATCATTAAGCTAATTCTGTAAGTTATTCAATTCTATTTTGATCCTCACTAAGATTGATTTCTGAAAAATCTTAGTCAACTGGAGTTTCTTATTATTTTGGAGGTTTTGGAGGTGTGGACATTCTCTTCCTCGTTTTTGATTGTTACTAATTTTTCTCTTCAGATTCTTATTAATTTTTACATTTCTAATTTTATTTGGTAAAAAAGCCTTGCTTCATTTTTTTAATATTTAAATTTAAAGTGTTTACAGTGCCAACTCAGGCCACCACTTAAAAGAAGTTTTAAAGTTAATAGTTTCCAGTTTTTTTCGAGCATTACTACTTGCGAATCTTGCTTCTCTTCATGTTTAAATCTACCTTTCATAATTTATTTTTTCTTTTTCTTCAAGTTTTAACGTGTCTAAAGTTCTTTTCATCCTATTTACTTCACCTTTCTTCTCCCATCAGATCTAGTTATTCGCCCTTTTTATTTTTCCTTTTAACTGTTTTTATCACTTTTATTCTTTATGTCTCTTAAATGCAGGGAATTTTTTCCATAAATATCATTTACTTTTACAATAGTAAGCATGATTTTCTAATCTTGATACTTTTTTCTTTATTTATAGCTTCCAATAGTGGTTTTTCAATTTCCATATTATTAGGAGAGTTTTCCTACATTACATTTGATCTTTTTTTATTACTTTTTTATTTTATTTTCTTGTTCTTTTAATTTCTTTAACACAATAGTTTGATTACGCTTAATAATTTTGGAAGCTTAATTTTCTTTGCGCTTCTCTTTCATAATTTAATATTCCGGCCTTATTCAGATTTTCTCTTTGCTCTTTTTATTTAAGGTTCTAAATAAGCCTTTCATTCAAAGTTTTAGCTTTTGAGCCTCTTTCTGGATGTTGACAGCCATTAAAACTAGTTGAGTAATGTCAACTTTCTCTTTTTCAAAGTCGAATTCACGCACTTCCTAATTTATGACAAAATTCTGTTATTTCATCGGAATTTTAACCGTAGTTGTAGGAGTCTACTTTTGACTTTTGCCTGATTTTAGTTATTATATTAGTTCTTATTAAGAAGAGAATTAGTTAGAAGAAGAAATTAGATTAGAAAAAGTAATATGCTGCTTCCTCTCTTCTTTTTTGGTTTAAGAATAGGTGGTAAAGAAGCCTTATCGAAAATCTACATTTTTTACTAAATTTTAATACTTAAAGAAGATTATAATATCTATATGTAATTTTGAATTAATTTCTTTTTTATCTTTAAGAGTATTAGTATTATTATATTTATCACTTTCAGTTCATTATGTACTAATACTCATCTTTTATTTAAAAATTGTTAATAATTTCGTTCTATTAAATTAAATGTAGTTGCTTTTATATCTATAATATATTATTAAACTTATATAGTTCAATTGCATATATCGTTATATGCTTTATAAGAATAGGCAAAGTATGCATGTTTTATAATTTTGTCTGTTTATTTTTATTTGGTTATATACAGTGTCTTAACTAAGAAAGCTTTTAGGCTTTTTCATTAATATTTTGAAATTTTAACCAATTTATTCATTTAAAAGAGCGCCTCTAGAGAATAATTTTGAGTAATGTACAGAATTTTTTAAATTTAACTATTTGATCAAAATTTTAATTTTAGGTATACGATTCAATGTGCATGCATGGTTTGCTTTTATAACTAATAAGATATAATTGCCTATAAATTAATATAATAAATGCTCTAATAATTAGCTATACTCTATAAAAATGGAAAAGTTTTATGTTCACCTCCTTTCATTTCTTGAAAAATACCAATCATGGTAATAATCACCACTAAAATTTAAAGAGTATATATTGATTGAAAAGAATTTGTTTTCTGCAGAAAATGATATTGAGTTGTCTCTATCACATTACAGGTGTCATCAGCTTAAAATTTTTTATTCTGAAAAAACTTGAATATAATAAATAAATAAATAAATTTGATTATAGAGCGCGTAGCACTCTCATTGGTGCGCAGCTCTTTAAAAAAAAATGTTTCATACTGACAAGAATGTTTGTTACTGATAAAATTATCAGATACTGATAAACCTTGTTCAATACTGGTATAATTATTCAGTACTGATAAAAATGTTCAATACTGATATAATTTCAGAATACTCGTAATCTTTAATACTTGCTGGAGGTCCAAGGATATGGCAGGATTGTGTCTCATTGCATCACCAAAGCAGAGGACGACATGTGTCAATTATGGGTACTTAAATTTCTCAACTCTGATGAAGCTCACAATATTATTTCTTTTTAGTTCCAGAATTAAAAATAAACGAAGCCAAGCTAAGCCAAGCCAGTGTCGAAGGTCTAAGAATCTTATGTCTCGAGGTCAAGCCAAAGTAGAGGAAGACATAAAGCCGATTATGGGTACTTAACTTCCGCAACCTCTGATGAAGATGACCTTGTTGTTCACCTTCGAACAACTATGGCGGTTTTAAAAAATGATAGATGATAATTCTCATTATAAATACAGAAATTGAGATATATTAAATCATTTTATCGAACTTATTATAATGATTTGAGAGAATAACTTCTGTAAAAGGCTGGGAATTAAGATTCTATGATGCTAAAACTTTACGACTTAAGGACTCATTAATTTATTATATTAATTTTTAAAACCGCCATAGTTGTTCGAAGGTGAACAAAAATGTCATCTTTATCAGAGGTGGGGAATTTAAGTACCCATAATTGACACATGTCGTCCTCTGCTTTGGTGATGCAATGAGACACAATCCTGCCATGTCCTTGGACCTCCAGCAAGTATTAAAGATTATGAGTATTCTTAAATTATATCAGTATTGAACATTTTTATCAGTACTGAATAATTATACCAATATTGAACAAGATTTATCAGTATCTGATAATTTTATCAGTAAGAAACATTCTTGTCAGTATGAAACATTTTTTTTAAAGAGCTGCGCACCAACGAGAGTGCTACGCGCTCTATAATCAAATTTATTTATTTATTTATCTAAAAATATTTCTAACTAATTTACAATATAGTTTAGTTTAAATCAAAAATCTAATTTATATTCTAAAATATAAATATTCGTTAAAAATGTAACTGGTAAAACGATAATATTAGATATCGAACCTTCAGGAACTATAGAATGCCTTAAACTAAAGTTCAGGAAAAAGAAGAAGTTAATTCTAAGTATCTCAGATAAATTTTGCAAGAAGATACTTAAAAAAAAGAGAAATTTTATCATACATAAAAATATTGGGAAAATAAACTCTTACCTATTACTAATATTAAGAGCCTTAATTTTAAGTATCTTTTTTTATCTCTTACTATCATTCAATTTATCGTAATACTTTGGATTCTTGAAAATTGGAAGAAAATTATGACATAATATTTTATTTTAACTATTTCCAATTGCTAATGATTTCATCATTTTGCTGTTTGGATTTAAATAGCATCAAAGAGGAATTCTTAAATATCTACTAAATTCAATAAAACTTACTAGATTCAAAACCTAATCCAACTTTTTTCTATCATTTTTAAGTAGTTTTAAGTAAGAGTTATTGTTAAAAAGATAGTACTAGCTTACTCACTACTTAATATATCGGATTCTTTTGATGTAAAACATTCCACCTAAATTCAAACCAGAGAGCAATTAACTAATTCTTAAATCTTTTTTAATTCTTGTTTTGATAATCGTTAAGAGTTCAGCTTATATTTAAACAAAAATTAATCTAAAATAAGCAAATATAAAAAGCTAAAGTAATTACTAACTTTGTAATATAAAAAATGGAGTTTAATATCGGACAGCATCTTAGCAAGGCCGAAATTAAGAAGACTAGAAGAAAAACAATCTAATTTAAAAGTAAAAAAAGTAGGCCTCTGAATAATCAAGCTCTTCATCTCCTTCCTAGGGAAAGCGCATGGTTGACCCAGAAACTTCTTAAATAGAAAAAGAATAAGTTGAAAAATTGAATAAAGTTATAGTCAAACAAGAAGAAACTATCTGAAATCTGACAAATTAAATTCGAAACATTCTTACTAACTACGAACAACTCAACCTTGAAATAGATTAACTCAAGACAATATTAATAAATAATAAATAAATCACAAGATAATAAATTTGGTCCTAATCTTAACTGCCTCCATCATCAGTTGTATCAATGTAGATTGAAGATCCTCAAAATAAATTAATAATCTCACACTCCTAAGAAAAAATAACAGAATAAGAAAATAGTAAAGAAACAACCTAAATGAACACAAGAATTAAAAACTTTGAAAAAATTTTGAATATAAGAACTCAAAATAAAATAGAAAGAAAAAAATGCTGATACTGTAGATAATAATGACATATTCTAAGAAGATGTAAAAGTTTTTAAATCAAACAAAAAATTGAAGAATAAGAAGCATTAAGAATTTTATCAAGACTTTATGTAACAAAGGAAGGGATCTATAAAATAAAAATATTTTAGAATTTTAGCACGGAATCTGTTCATGAAAGTTGTCTTCTCAATAAAAAAAGCCATGGAACCCAACCACACAAAAAAAATAGTGGCAGTTGCGACCAGGTTTCAAGTCCTGTGATCGGCAAACAATTTTATTAACATTAAGTATATTATTATTATTATTAATTACTAACTTTGTTAGTAAATTTTTTATCTAATATAAAGATTCTAAATTCTTATAAAACTAACAATTATATGATAAAGATAGATAGAACTAAATATAATATAATAAAAGATGCTATCTAATAAAAATAAATTTAAGTATATATAAATATTATAATCTCCTAAATAAATTAGTAACTATACAATAAATCTGTTTAAATTGCCTTTTATATTATATTAATATAAATATAATAGTAGTAAATAAATATATTAGATTTAGTCTATATCAAATATTTCATTTTTTTAGTAATTATTATTTATCTCTTTGTATTTTTATCTTATTTTCTAAGTTTTTCTTATTTATTTCATTGTTCAAGCCTTTTAATGCTTGATATTCTCAATAATAGCAATCTTAAAATAATAATTTTTTGTTTGTCCCAAGCAAAAGTTAAATCTAATTAAAAAGCACTAAGTATATTTCTTAATATGCTTCAGTTTAATTATTAAGATAGTTAGATTATTTATTAATGTTCATATTATACATTTATATAATTCCTAAACATTACATTATACTATTTCTAGCTTCTAGGCTTGTTTTAGTTATATTTAACATGCTATATCTATTTAATTATACACTCAAGCATTTTTACCTTTATTTTAAAGTAAGTTGAGTTTTAATTTTTCTTAGTAATGCTAGATTTTTAGTCTAAATATAGATTCTTACTAGTATATTTGATTTAATAAAACTTATTATAACTAAATAAAAAAATTAGGTGATAAATCCCTAGAATAAAATATAAACTTGACTATAATTTTAAATTAAGTAGAGTAATATTATCCTTTTATAACTAAAGTATTTTAGGGCATTAGAAATAAGTAGTAAGAAGTAAAATAATTGATAAAGTAGAAATTGATTACTCTCTCTAAAAAGGTTTAGCTTTATTATACTCTTTAGTATCTAAGTTAAAACTATACAAGTTCCGATAAAAAATGTATGTAAAATAGATTTGTATAGTAATAATCTGAATGAAATTGTCTTATAAGCAATTAGTTAAAATGTTAATAGAATACTTCAAAAACTAAAACATTAAAAATCTAATAACTTTATGCCTTTAAAATAATTCAAGGCTAAAAGTGTTTCTTAATAATGAATCATTTAGAGTCAAAAATTGAATAATAACAAGCTCGGTTAGCTTAATTGGGTTAAAAGATCTTAAAAATAAATTCTTTAAAAAATGAGTAAAACAATAGTTCAATATGTCAATAATAGTAATTAGTATGTTTAAAAAAATAGTAAAAGAAATCCTTATAATAGATATGGAACTAAAAATATAATAATAGTTTTTTAATACTAGATTATCTCTATTAAATAAAATTTAATTACATATATTGCAAGTACAAATAACAAAGTCAAACTTATGCATGCTTTATTATGAATGATCATTAATAAATAAAAATCCGCACCTAAAAAACAATTATCTCTTTTAACGAATATCTTAAAAAGAAAGAATAATAAAAAATTCTGATTCAATAAGAGTCTTAATAAGAGTAGCATAATTCTTAAAAGTTGATTGCATATTCAGGGCAATTAAGAATATCAAATCTATAATAAGAATAAAAAAAATGATTAAAGATTGAAAAATTAGAATAAATACTAGATAAGATAGGCGAAAAGCTAAACTTTCAATTTCCTTCTTTAAAAATGGCTATCAATAAAACCTAATCTCAAATGGACAAAAAATAGAAGGATTAATTAATAATTACCCAAAATCTTCAAATTATTTAATTTAATTTTTCGTTATTCTAATAGTAAATAAAAGAACACTAGGAAAAGCAATTATTATAATAGGAAATTATTAAAAGATCTATTGATAATAAAGATGTAATTATAATTTAGTTTCTTTATTTATTTTTTATTTCCTTTCATTTATTTTAAAATTAAATGTGGAATTTATTTCATCAAAAGAAATATAAGGACCAGTCCCTGATTATTCTAATGATAAAATTGAACAAACTGAAGCAAAAATAAGTCCTTATAAATGAGAAGAAATTATATCAGATGGAGTTTAAATTTTTAATAAAGATCCTATAGAGGTAAAAATGGAGCTATTTGTACAGGATAATGATCAATTAATGAAAAGAGACATGGTAAAAGAATTTAAATATGAACTGATGGTCGTAAATATGAAAGCTATTGAAAATATGACAAAGCAAATGGATAGGGAATATTTATTCATGCAAATGATGATGTTTATGAAGGTAAATGAGTAGAAGATAAAGCTATGGTTAAGGAACTTACTTAAATTTTGATGGAGGTAAATATGTAGGATAATGAAAAGAAGATAAAAAACATGGACATGGGATAGAACACGGCCTAATGGAGCGAAATATGAAGGAAATTATGAAAATGGAAAAAAGAACGGATAGGGGAAATTTTCTTGGGCAGATAGAAGTATATATGAGGGATATTTTTATGATAATAAAAAACACAGAAATGGTTTTTATCAATGGGCGGATGGAAGAAAATACGTGAGGGAATGGAAAATAAATAAAATGCATGGAAAAGGTGTTTTTACTTAACCAGATGGCAGATATTACAGTGGTGATTACGTAGACATTAAAAATAAGGGTTTTTAATTTTTTAATGAGCTAATGGAAGAAGATACGAAGGAATATGACAAAACGGAAAGTAGCACGGAAAGGGATTATTTGTAACTGAAAATGGATAAGCGAAAGAAGATGAGTGGTTTTAAGGTAAACGAACTAAATGGATTGAAAGGGAAGAAGAAGGAAAAGACGCTAATTGATTCTTTCTCAATAAAACAAACTTTAATTTAAACATTTAAAGTTAATGAATAAATAAAACTTTGCAAATTATTAAAATTTATGGTTAAGAGTATTTTTATCTTCCTTACTTTAAAATAATCAAACAAAATTTAAGATAAATTTAAATTGCTTAAAAAATATGAATATTCAAGTATAAAAAAGTAAATAAAATAATAACTGAATTTTAAAAGAATTTAATCATAATATTTAGTCATAAGCTTATCAAAATGGACTATCTTAAAGTTAAAGATAAGAAAAGATACTAGAATAGAAATTTAAAATATAAACTTCCATAAGAAATAGAATAGAATATGTAACTTTAACTTAAATTCACTGAGATAAAAATAATAACTAGTATAACTATTTAATTGAGGAAATTTATCCAAAAGAATAATTATAAAAGAATTAGTTAATTTTATTAAAGAAACCTCTAGCAAATATTTAGAAGCTAAACCCTTAAACGGAAATAATTTACTATACTTGAAAAGTTTGCAATGCTTTGAGAAAGCTGTATTAAATAAAAAATGAATAAAATCAAACTTATATAATTAAAAGCAATTTTTTAATAGCTTAAGCTCTAATAAATAAAAATATAAATAAGAAAATAAAACTAATTATTTTTTCAATTTTTTGAAATTATGAAAAACAATCAAAAAAGAAGGATAGTCAATAAGAGAGATTTAAACTGGATGGAAAGATAATTTTATGAATTTATAGTAAGTAAGTAATTTCAAGCAAAAACTTAAGTTTTAACGATTTATAATGAAAGATTATTTCTTTATTTTAAGTCAAAATTTTACACTAATTTTAATTTTCTCTTAAATTATGTAAAAATTAAATTTAAATACTTTTTTAAATTAATTTAATTTTCTATCCTTAAAAAATATCTTTGCTATATAGATTTTATAGGTTAAGACAAATACCATAGAAAATTTTAGAACTTTGTAATATTTTATTTTTGCTTGATTTCTTTAATTTCTTTAACTATATGATTAAGCCTTATAATTACCTTATCTTATATAAAAATATTTTCTCACTCAAAATATATTTAAGGAATTATGCTTAAATATATTATAAATAATGATATTAAATTAATAATTTCATTCATTTTTTTTGTTTATTTCTTTATTAATTTTCAATAATATTCCTCGTATTCTTAATTTTTCTTTTAATCATATTTATCTGCAAAAGTTATTAGATAAATCTTTAGCTAAAATAATACCTATATATTATCACCCAATTTTTATCTAATACTTGAAATTTACCTACCTTTTTTGATATTTTTTGATTCTTTATGTAAGATTTAATACAGCTAGATTCAAATTATTAGATAATAAAACATAGAAACTATTTGACACTTACAATAAATAAGTAAGCTAGGATTAATTCCTTCTGCTAATTAAATAGGAATATTTATTTATATTTCTTTTGAAGAAGAACAAATACACTGTTTAGTATATGTATAAGAAGGTATCTTTTAGGATTATCTCCATAAATATAAATAAACCAAATTTAAATATATTTCAAATCAATATATTTAATACCTAATACCATTATTACCTTATTATAGCTTAAATATATTCAGCATTCAAATATCTACGCTACTAGTATAAATCTTTAGAAACATTATAACATTTATAGGTTTATTAGATAATATAGATACGTAATATTTAGAGCTTTTCATTTTAGTAATATACACTAAAGATATTTTATATCCATTCGAGATAATAAAGATTTATTAATTGCAAGATTATTTATCTACTCTATCTTACTAATAAATCATTGATATAGCTTATATTAATACTTTTGTAGCTAACTTAAAATCAACTATTTTATTTATTAAAAGTAGCAAATATAATAAACTATTTTAGATTTATACTTTTATTCATGTTTTATATAAATCTCTTTATAATGCTATTATAAAAGGTATCTATTTCTAATCTAGAAACCAATTTCTGTTTAATGTAGATTTACCAGTATAAAAGCCGTTTAAAAGATTGAAAAAAGGATTCCTCTAAGCTCCAATTATTAAGAGTAAATGGGTTCAAATATTTTTCTTAATTTCTAGAATATTAATAAATAAGCTTTATCTATAAAGTTTCAATCACTTTATATCTTACTTTCAACCTTATAGTTAAGACATTCTCTTAATAATCATAGTACATACATTTGATAAAAATAATGAATATATCATTTTCTCTGTATTTACAATGTGGATTGTCAACTAAATAATGACAGTCTTGAAATACTTTTTAAAGCCTTAAAACTAGGCCTGATTGAATATATTCTAGTTATTTCTCATAGTTAATATTTGTTAAAATTTGGATATTTATAACTGTGAATAATAAATAAATTAATATACCTTAATATACTCTACCAGTATCTATATAGATAATAAATATATTTTTAGCAATTTCCATCTTAATAATTAAGTTTCATTAATATTTCATAGTATTTAGTTTCTTTATATTTTATCTAAGTACTAGTTCTTCATTCATCACCTTGTTCTAGAATTTAAATTCTTTTTCAGAGCAAATTTGAATGAAAATATTTAATCCTAAATACATTTGCTAAAAATGTCTTCGAATAAGGAAAT
This sequence comes from Loxodes magnus, assembly GCA_946699065.1. Taxonomy (NCBI): domain Eukaryota; phylum Ciliophora; class Karyorelictea; order Loxodida; family Loxodidae; genus Loxodes; species Loxodes magnus. Next base: position 599,540 of record CAMPDV010000104.1, read on the forward strand.
AGAAATTTTTATAGCTCTAGTTATAAGTTATGAGCTTAAGTATATCATTATTTTTGAAATCTTGAAATTCTTAAATAGCATCTAGTAGAGCTTCTCATGTCTATATATTTATAGGTATTTAAATTCCTGCAAATATATATCTTAATGATAATTATTTTAAGTCATATTAAAAATTAGAAGAAAAACTCTGACTTAACAGTTAGAGACTATTTCCCTTTTAATTAATTTCAACTTAAAGAGTTTTGGACTGCAACTTCTTGCAGTTTAACGACCCCAACACTCCCTTCATGGGATAACGAGGATATCCTGTTGCTTTCGAAAAGCAGCTGCCAGGGAGCTCCATCGCTATGGGCAGCCAGGCTTTTAGCCCCTACCAGGAGTGGATAATCAAGAGGAAGGCGTTCCCTTGCAATGGTTGACTTTGACCAGGGACTTTCTCAGCGACAGGAAAGGAACTTGTT